>JACDJE010000387.1:190359-339013 GCA_016647715.1 Pavo muticus
GGTGGGGGGTAGGGGATGGTGGGGATGGAACAGGCTGCCCAGGGCATGGCCCCAAGCAGCCACACCCCTGGCTGGTGTTTGGACAGCACTGTCAGTCATAGAGGATGGGTTTGGGGGGGGTCCTGTGTGGAGCCAGGGGTTGGATTTACCAGTGGGTCCTTTCCAGCTCAGGATGATGTATTTTCTGTAAGCGCTGGTGCAGTCAGCAAGGCTGGGAAGCTGCACAACGAAATAACACTACAAAAAACTGCAGTGCTGTTTTCTGCTGGATCAGTTCTTTGCTCTGAGTGTGCAGCAACACGAACCTCATTGTCGTGGGGCAGCTGGAATGAGTGGTGGAGGAGCAGGAATTGCCCTTCTTGGCAGCAGCCGGGCCTTAGATCTATTTGAGATTGTGTAACTGCATGCTGTTATTATGTAGTGTTACCAGGAGTGCTGACTGCTTAGCACTATTGCTATAAATTACTTTGTAATGCACGTTCTCCCAGATACTTTTTTGGACGGCTGCTGACCATGCAGGATGTGTTGGGGCTGCACCACTTATTTGTGAGAGTCCAGCAAAGAAAGCAGCTCCGAGGATTTCAGCTCCCAGGGATGGGAATTTAGTGTGGATGTTAATAATATCTCCTTCAAACTGACGTAGTAAAACTGATGTATGATAAGGCAGTGCAATACTGAGCTGGGAGCTAATTTGTAGAGCAGAAATTACAATCTGCTGTGCTACAATTCTTGTCATCCAGTGTAATTACATTATTACAAACAACTGTGCTGGGATAGCACGTTGTCTTTGCTCAGTGGGCTGCCATGTCATCATCTACCTTTAAAGAGAGCTTTTCTGTTCTCTTAGGTTTGAAACGCTTTCTTAAGCTTGCTTATGTAGCCAGCGTGCCTCTGACCCGAGAGCAGATTGCAGGTCACCTGAGTGGCACTTGCACACTATTTCTAGACTGGAGGGGTTTCTCTGTTGGCTCTCCCTTACTTGAAGCAAAATCCAGTGGTGAGGGTGGGCTTGAGCTGC
This sequence comes from Pavo muticus, assembly GCA_016647715.1. Lineage (NCBI taxonomy): Eukaryota > Metazoa > Chordata > Aves > Galliformes > Phasianidae > Pavo > Pavo muticus. Next base: position 191,378 of record JACDJE010000387.1, read on the forward strand.
GGGCAGATTGCTTCTGTGTCAAGTTTAATTTCTTAGGATAGAGTGGAAAAGGAGCAAAGGCTGCTTGGCAAATCATCTTAAGATCCCTGATTCCATGCTGATGCTGTGGGTTTTGTGCTTTTTTCCACAAGTGCTGGGGTTTCTATGCAAAAATTGAAGTGGTTCTAGGGATGTGGAGTATTTTTAGATAGGTTCTTTTTTCCCTGCAGTTGAATTTTCAGTACTGCTTACTGGCACCTTTATGACGGTGCTTAGAGCTGGGAATAATGCATCTCTGCTACAAGAGAACTGCTGTGCTTTTTAGGTTTGAGGTACTGTTTCCTAGCCGTACTACTTGCAGTTCTTTAGAGAAGGTAAGAAGGCTTGCACCAAACTCCCCTAATTACTTTATTGACTTGATTTACATGTATTGTAGTGCATGAATTGTGTGCGAGTGCATCCGGTTCCTGAGAGGGGGAAGTTCTGTGTCGGTCTCATGTTTCTGCTGGCAGTTGCTATGTATAGCTGTGCCAAGTGATCCTAGAATCCTTTGAGCTGCCTCTCACTGCACAGAAATACAGCAGTAGGTGATAGGGAGGATTTGGTAACATGAAAACACAGCAGGTAGTGGAACGAGGGGCAGGAAGCACGTAGATTAATTTCTTAAAGTGATTAACTTTTGCAGTCTGCATTCCTGCAGCAGGCAGCAGCACGCTGCTTCACCTCCCTCCATTTCCACACGTATGAAATACACAGCAGTGTTTGTGTGCCCTTCAGGTTTGTTGCAGGGCTCGGATGAGGCAGCTCGTAGTGTGGCTATTACATAATTATGAAGATTAAGCACTGCAGGAGCGCTCCAAGGGGAAGAACCAGCAGCCCTGGCTGCACGTTATCCTGTCTTGAGGAATAAATGTTGGCAGCAAAGTAAATTTTACGTTCTGTGCTGTTCAGATTCCCACCTTTTGAAGCATTGCACTTTTGTCACGATGGCTCTGATGGGAGCAGCGCAGGGATGTGATTGTATCATGCAGAGAGGAGGGGGGAAGAGCCTTACTGAGTCTGGCCCAGTGTGTTTTGTATTTCCTTTCTATGGGGGGAGCTGATCACAGATTTTCGTGCTCTTCACTGAGCCCACGGGCACCATCTCCTTGTGCTGGTGGTTTTTTCCACAAAGATCACTGTTTTAACGAAGCCATCGGTTGTCAGAGCCACATTTCTCATCTTACAGCTCGTTTTTGGCTCAGATTAAGAGGCATTGTGTTCCGAGTTAATGTTTGTGTGTTCTCTTTTCAGTGTGCAAGGAGCCCCCGTACAAAGTGGAGGAGTCTGGCTACGCAGGCTTCATTATGCCCATTGAAGTGTACTTCAGAAATAAGGTAGAATCTGATTTCTGGTCTTGTAATTGTTTTGAGCTGTGCCAGAGACTGAAACTGCCTGACAGAAAGACTCTGAATGATGGGGCTGCTTTATGTGTGTGTTTTTTATTACTCTAATAAATAGAATTTAACTGGGAGTTGGAACCTCCTGCCAGACTTCAAAAGAGAGCTTTTGGCAGGAATGGAATTGTATAGAGAGGTGATATCAGGACAGCGCGATGGCCCTGGAGGTCGTGCACAGATATTGTGCCACTTGTGGCAACCTTCTCTACCACGGGTAACATTGAACCCATTTAAAATAGGGTTCATTACACAAACGTGTAAGTAAATCAATGTGAAACTCTGATTCTTAAACATTTGGAATTGCTGTGTATTTAAAAATTAATCCATTTTTTGCAGGTTTACTTTAATAGCTGTAAAGGTATAAAATTTACATGGGCCTGAGTCAAAGACTTGCATTTGTGGAACAGGTATTTAAAGCTGTGTTAAAAGTGCTGTCATTTTGATTCAGTGCTCTTCCAAAAAGGAAAACACAAAACGTTTTCAATCTTAAGATGCACTGCCAACAAATGAGTGTTAAAATGTGGGATTTATGACTTGCTTTAAGTCTTACCACAGAGGTCACGTGCTGCATGACTTGAGGAAGGTTATGCAAACAGAGATTTGGACACTTGCATTTGTATTAACTCAGTTTCAGTTGAACTGTTTTGTTAAGCACGGATACAGAATCTCCCTGGTTTTGATTACTACTTCAGGAAGAAAAGGGGGGGGGAGGAAGAGGGAAAACATTCTGCTTATTATTCCTGGGAGGGAGCTTAGATAAATGAAACATGAAAGCTTGAAGCTACCTCACAGTAATGCGTGCAGCCCCCACCCCTCCAACCCTGAGCACGTTACTGCAGGTTGGCTGTGCAGAGGACCATTCATTGTGACCTAATTCTGTTTAGCTTCAGTGCCTTTGCCATTCTACCTCCCACAGCCTGGTGTTCCCTTCTTGCCCTAACTGAGCACACTGCTCTTCTCCTGGTGGTGTTATTACTGAATCATCAGCATTTTAGGGTTTTTTTTCCACTTGCCACATTGATTTGCCTTACTTTCAGTCTGAGTTAGCAATGTGCCTAATAATGAGATTGAGGAACTGCTACAGGAATTCCTTGCTTACAGCTTGGTTTGGGGTGGGTGGGGTAGGCCTCAAGGATGGGGCAGTTCAAGGACAGGGGATGAAAGCTGTTGGTAGAACAGCTTTTCTGCTAAGCACTGAAAACTGACTTGAATGCACAAAACCAAAAAGCAAACAAAAAGGAACACCAAAAAATGCCCCCACCTGGAAAGCTTAGAAGCAGTTTGACTTCTGTTGGCATCTCCGAGGTTTTGGTTGGCAATCAGGAAACTCTCAGCCTGTGTTTGACTTTGGCTCAGTTCAGGTTCAGAATCTGCCTTTACATTCCTGACCAAAACATGTGAGCCTCCCTATGCCAATTGCTTGCACCCATTGCAGTGGGTGAGATGTTTTGTTCTGCCTTTTTTCCTCTTCCTTTCTTCACCCAGTCTGTTCTCATGCGTGTCTCCTGTGGCTTCCTTTAACTTCTCAGACCCTCCTCTCTCATTTCTGCCCCTCCTGTATCTCTTTGTAGGTGCCCTTGCTTGCACTGTCTCCATCTGAATGCTTTCTTTCCCTCCATTCCTTGTATGCTCCTCACAGAACACAGGACCAGCAGCTTATTTGAGCACAGCTTGGTTTTGCACCCACCAGGATCATCACTTCTCACCGCTCCTGTTGACACATCACCACATGGTTGTTCTTTGTAGCATCAGGGATGTGGTGGCTTTTATACATAAGGGAAATAGCAGCCTCTGTCCTTGGTGGAAACAATGGAAGTAGCAGTTAGTCTGGGAGAAGGTGGTTGGCTTTTGGCATTTCAGCCTTCGGAAGCATGAGAAATAAGTAGGAAAACTGTTAGGTGTGAAATGCTCATCAAAAACACAGCAAAGGTGCGTGTGTTGTGGAGAAGTTCTTTTCCACTCTGAGTTAATTGACTAATTAAGGGGTTCTGTCAGCAGTGCTTGAGGAAGAACATGGCAGCTGCAGTCTTCCAGTGCACTGTTTGAGCAGAGATGTATTTCCAGGCTCAGCTGTGAGCTCGAGACCTGTGAGCTATGCTGAAGTCACTTCAAATTTGCTTTTATTGCTCAGCAGTGGTTTTTCCATCTTCATGTCAGCAAATGTTATATTCTCTGCCCATTTGGAGGCCAGGTTTGGTCCACATGTGCTGGGAAGTCAGAAGCTGCCCACTGAGGAGGATTGTTGGGTGCCCAGTGCTGAGGCTGCCCCAAACATGAAGAGTTCTGTGGTTATTTCCAGTGCTCGGGGCTCAAGGAAATGTAAGAGGTGAAAGACAGAAATGCAAAGGCTGGGATGCAGTAGAAGTTAAAATACGTGGGAAAGAAGAGGAGGATGGATGGTGAAGGCTCAGAACGCAGCCTTAGTTTCTCCTTCATTGAAGAATGTGACATTCAAGTACCAAATAAATAAGTATTTACTGCTTAACGACCATATGTTCACTCTGATCTCTGTAAACCTGTTGACACTGGTGGGGATCAGCTGTTAGGTGGGGAGCATATAGGACTGATGACAGCACTTTACAGCCTCTGGGACTCATCCTTGAATCGGTCTTTTCACAGAGATATTACGGATTAATTTGGGGATGGGATAAAGGGCAGTTTTGGAGCTGGCTGCCCGGGATGGCTCTTTGTGGCCATATGCTCCCTACATTCTAGCACGTTATTGTTGATTGAAGTGGATCCTCTCAGTTGAAACAAGAGCTGTAAAGGCTTTGGGATTTGTTTATCGATGCATGTTTGGCTTTGTAAAGGTGAGAGGGAAAAGGATTTGAAGTGGGGGTGAAGTAATCCTGGAAGGCTGATCTTTGCCATGGTTGGCTGGAACTTTTTTCCCAGTTGAAGCCTCCTTTCTTCGCAGTTTCCTTTCTCTGTTCTAATTTGTTACTGGGATGATAAATAGTGGCTGTCAGAGCCAGTCTGCTCTTTGCTTTGGCTGCTGAAAACGGGCCTGCTCACTGCTAAGGAGCTGGTTTACAAAGAATGGCTTCAGTGTGTTTTTAATGAACCTCATCAGGGATTTTTTTAGGCAAGTCTGCATAAAGCTGCCCACCAGCTCCTCTGCAGAGACCTTTCTGTGCCTGCTTGGAGCTCAGTGCTCTTGGCCCCACTGGGGCTTTTGGTTCCTCCCATCAGATAGAGAAGTGCCGACAGAGCATTAAGAAAGACTCGAGCCATCCCTGCCCTACACACACACAGCTGTGCCTCTGCCTTATTGGCATGCACTTGCCCTGTGCTGTCGTTTAGGTCTTCGTGAGGTGTTCTCTCAGTCATGTCTTCTGAATCACAGGATATACATACTTTGAATGCTGCTGTGAACAAGGAGGGCTCGTGTCTGACTCCTGGAGAGCCCGGGAGCTGATGCTGGGAGCTCTGCAGTCCTGCTCTGTGCTGCCAGCAGCTGTAGCCCTGCAGCTGAACCTGAACAATAAATGTCAGGAGCTCAGCAGGTTAAATAATAAAGCTTCTGGAAGCACCGTTGACTAATGATACTGGATCATCTGGGAATGTTTGGACTGAAACTGTTAGTGTGGTATTTCTATTTTTAAGTCCTTTGTGTTCCTTCCTGTAACGAGGGCTGCTGCAAGTGGCTTCTGCTGCTTGAATCAATACAAACTGGGTACAACAAAGGTGGTGCTGTTTTCCTCGTACTCTTCCCCACCCCATTTCAGCAGTCCTGATCCTTCTTTCTTGGCATCCTTGTCCCCAGATCCCTGTCTTGCAGTGGCATACGCTTTAATCTGGAGGCTGTAGCACAAGTATGACTTCAGCTTCAGTTACATTTTTGCATCCCAATGAAATAGGTCAGTTCTATACCTTCATGTTATTCTGATGTAAGGCAGGCTGTCCTAAAGCAGCGTGGGCATGATGTTGTATTAATACACTGCCTCCCAATTTCATTATAAAAGGCTTCCAGTATTTACACAGCGCAGGACACGTGATGTAGGCTTTTTCTATTAGTAAAAAGGGAGGGATGTGAGGAAGGCAGGGAAATCATAGAATCATAGAATGGCCTGGGTTGCAAAGGCCCACAGTGATCATCAGTTCCAACCCCCTGCTGTGTGCAGGGTCACCAACCACCTGCCTAGGCTGCCCAGAGCCACATCCAGCCTGGCCTTGGATGCCTGCAGGGATGGGGCATCCACAGCCTCCTTGGGCAACCTGTTCCAGTGCGTCACCACCCTCTGGGTGAAAAACTTCCTCCTGATACCCAACCTAAACCTCCCCTGTCTCACTTTAAGACCACTCCCCTTGTCCTGTCACCATCCGCCCTCGTAAACAGCCATTGAAATCAGTTCAGATCTTCCAGTGAGGTTCAAAATAAAAACATTCATGGTTTTCCCCCTCTATGTAGTAATTATAGAAGTATTATATAAATGCACGCACAAATGATCCTATCTTTCAAGTTGGAGCTCAGTGAGAACGCTGTATGTGGGTACATGTGGTAGGAGGGGCGAAACCAAAGAGCAGGATGAGCTGTGTTAGCTGGAGAAGTGCTCCCGAGGAAGGTGCTGGAAGGTCTGTATGGATGCAGGGCATTTGGTTTTACCCAACAGATGGCTGGGCAGGGTCTGTGCAGGTCTGAGAAGGGTACATTTCAACTCTCACCATTTGCTTGCTGCTTTGGAAGTTGTGCAGGGAGTAAAACTGGACGTTGGCCATGCTGTGACTGCAAGCATTTGTTGCTCGCATTTTTGAGGTCTGTTCTGTCTGACCTGACCTACCAAACCCGCAGTGCTCTGTGTGCTGCTGAGCAGTGCAGCTTTTTTCACTTGTTTCTGTCCTAAATCCATGCACATTATCCGTATCTGTCCTTCCCTCTGACCTGTGCTGTGTCTGTAGCTGGTGCTTGGAGCATGGCTGTGTCTGATGGAGAGGTGGCGGGCAGTGCCTGGCAAGGGAGCGCTGTGGAGCAGCAGCCAGCATGGTGTTGTGGGTTTGTGAGAGATGATGGAATGCTCCTCTTTGAGCAGCGAGACTATTTGCCTCCCATTCAAAGAAAGCAAAAGGCTTCGAACAGGAGCTGCTGCAAAATGCTGTTCAGTTATCTTATTAAACCCTATAGAATCTCAACAAAGATCAGGGTGCTGTGTGGGCAGGGTGTAACATAAGGCTGCTTGCTTTAAAAGTGGATGTTGCCCTATTTGCTTTAAGTGCTCTGTCTGCAGCAGGGCAGTCCCGAGGCTGGTTGGGTGGGTGTGGAAGCAGAGCTCAGCTCTGCAGGGCTGGTTTATATGGCATTACCAACCAGGTCCAGCTGAGTGGCCCCATCGGGCTGGATCTGTGGCAGAAGGGAAGTGCTGCTGGATGTTATGGTTATTGAATAACCATGAGGCTGCTTCCTTGGTGTGCTAGATTTTTGTAGATAACTTTGTTTTATGGCTTTCTAAAAGTGATTTATGAGCTCTGTGCGCACGCTACCAGTGGAGTCCTTTTGATTTGTGTGAAGTGGCAAAGGGCACACCCTGCTGCAAAACAGGACGAGGGCATTTTAACAAAAGACTTTGAAAAATTCCTGCTCTTCCGAGCAGTGCCAGAAGAACTTTAACCCATTGCTTCAGAACTCGAAAGAAAAACAAAGCAGCTCCACCATTAGCAGCTGTCAGCGCGGGCAGGAAGCTGCAGGTGGTGAAAACAGAGCTCAGGTTTGGGGGTCGCTGGTGGGGCGGGCAGAGCTCACACATGCAGGGGGTCTGGCAGTGGCTGGGCCCTAAAGTGATGGCACACCTGTCTGCTTCACCTCTCACAGCTGAGGTTTAAGGGGCTGATAGGAACTGGAAGCAAGGCTCATGGTTTTTCTCAGAGGGAAGGGAGTGCCTACAGAAAGCCTCTCTCCTCTTTCTGGTTTTGCTCATCAGCAGCAAGGCTCAGATACGGGAAGGTGGAATCCTCCCAGAGCAAAGCTTGTCTCTGCTCTATGGATGCTACTCAGTCAGTCAGGAGTAGATAAGTGGTGCTGCTGTGTGAGAGCTGCCTGGAGAATGTGTAAATCCCAGCATCTTATTTAGAAAGGCTCCAAAGTGTGGCTTTCTGAGAGGATGTGTAGGTCCAGATCAATTGGCTTTCTTCTTTCTTCCCCCCACACCTCCTGCTCTTAATGGTTGTTTAGAAGGGAGAGGCTTTTAGGGAAGACCGGATGGGTTAAGCTTTGGAGTGCCCTGAGCTGTAATCATTAGCAGCCAGTGAAGGCAGTAAAGGGTGTTTGTTTGCAGCTTTTAGCTTTGAGACTTTTGTACTCCTCCTTTTAGGAGTGCTGTAAGCTCAACTATTCACTTGGATGAGGTCTTGTGATGTCCTGAGCCAATACAAAGGGTGTTTTAATGGTGGTGGGACTTGGCTCTCAGATGGGTCATCAGCTGAGAGCTGGAGAAAGAAGTGTTTAAAGCCGTCTTAATTTTACAAAAAATAAAATTAAGGGGAAAAAAACACCAACTCATCACAGAGATCTGGTAAATGTTTGGGAGGTTCTGTGAGAGCCTGTATGAAAAGAAATGGGATACCTGAGAAAAAAGGGGAGTGGATCTGCTGTGTTGTTCTGCTGCTCTGAGAGCAGCGGGGCAGGTGACAAAGCAGAGCTGTGACCGTGTGCCATAAGGGCCTGCTTTTGCTAATGCATCCGAGATCCATTGATTCCATGTTGTAAACTAGGAAGAGCGTTTCAGAAACAATTCCTAGGCCACATTTGGATTGCTGTTCATCCTTCATTTAAGTTTATTAGACTTTGAGGGACCCTCTACAGCTGCTGCTTTAACTCCAGCAAAGGCACACACATGCCGAGCTCGCTAATGGCTTGGTTAATGAGGACAGTTTCTGTAGCAAAGAAGAAAATGACGGGGGGGGGTTCTTCCCATCCGCGGGTTGTAGCAGGCACTGGATGCTTTGGGGTAGGAGGGGGTTCCTCAGGACCTGCCCAGGAGACGTTCTGCAGAGCCCTGTGTCGGTAGCATGCTCTTATTTGTTAATTTGAGACTTTTTTATTGCGTGTGGCTGCTCAGATGTCTGCCTTCCCCTGTCTGGGGAGACCTGAGCTCCCAGGTGGGCTTACAGCGCTGACTTTGATGTAAACCAGGTGTGGTAACAGCACTCTTCATTATTAGGGGAACAGTTTGTACAAGCAGTGGCTTATTTAGCAATGCCGGCATCCCGTCAGAGAGCAGCAGGAATCGGTGTGGTCTGAAGCTGTTTGTTGCTTCAACCTATTTTCAGCAAATCTAATGGCTCGGGCTGGAAGCCTGCGGCATCTGTTCCCATCCAACAATGCAGCTACACCAGGAAATCAAGCTGCTGGATATGAATTGTGGAAAAGACTGCTGTGCAGCTGCTTGATGTTGCGCGTTGAATGGGGCATATGGGATGCATTCATGTAAATACTGAATGCGCTGTAACAGGAGAGTCGATTTTGCCACCGTGGAGTTTTCATCTTGAAATGCAGGATGCAGGGTAAGGCCGGGAAATGGCACATTGATATTCTGCAGTGCAGGAACAGCACGAAATGTTTGCCACTGGGGGAGTGGGAGTGAAGGGACTTCCAGTTTGTGTACAGCCAGTGCACAGCTGGTGCTTCTGCAGCAGGTGGAGCAGAACCAGCGAGGCACAGGGGATCCCCAGCCTGCACCCAGCTCAGGATTGCTTCAGTGGAAGTGCCCTTAGAAAGCTAAAAGGCCCGGATAGCTCCCGCTGAACCCCTGCAGTATGCATACTGAGCAGGGTTTTACCATGAGTCACCCTTTTACTATTGTGTTTCATCTTTCCTCCGTAGCCACGGAGATCCTGCGAGTTCAGGAGTTCTGCTCTCTAAATAAATAAAGGGTTCTGGGTGTTTTAATACTGATAGTTGCAGCTCAGCCGCTTCCCGGAGGAGCTGCGTTTGATTAAAAACAGGGCAGCGGATAAAAGCTGTGTGAAGTTGCTTTCCTAGAATGACTGAATGCCTTCAAACAGCACGCTGCAGTCGCTGCAGTGCCCCAGCTCCTGGTGGAAGGTGTGTTAACTCAACTTGGAGGTGCGGGCTGTTTATTTTCCAGCCTTGGAAAGCGCTCTGATCTCATGATGAGAAACGATGAATGCAGCACTTATTTGGTGGTTTATTTGGGATTCTCTGCAGTGACTGTCTGCATCCTCTGACTCAGGGTGCTTGCCAAACGCCTTCCTTTTTCCCAAAGTCTGTCTTGTTTTTAGGAGGAGCCGAAAAAGGTTTGTTTCACATACGACCTGTTTTTAAACTTGGAGGGAAATCCACCAGTGAACCACCTGCGTTGTGAGAAACTGACTTTCAACAACCCCACCAAGGAATTCAGACGCAAACTTATTAAGGCTGGAGGGGTAAGTGCCTGCCAGAGGGATCAGAGAGCTGAGGAGGTGCTGGTGAATGTGTGGGGATTTAGTTTGGTTCGAGGTTTTTCTCCTTGCATGCAGCCCGGTAAGCTGCAGCTCTCTACATTGAAAGGGCCCTGCCAGCTTTCACTGCTGGTGATGCGAGCGCAGCGCTAGAAGCAGAACTAAGCCGTTGCTTGTGTGATTAGTGGTGCTTTATTTTCAATTAAAATGTGAGTGTTAACATCAAAGCAATGAGACCCCCTCTGGAAATGGAGATGTGTGATGCTGCGTGCTGTCTGCTGGGCAGTCAGGGTTATCTGTGACCTTCCAGTGTCACGAGATGCATCTGGATAGAAGAGCTCGAGGAACTGAGAGGCTGCCAGTGTATTCCTGCTCATCTTGGCCATGGGAAAGCTTAATAGATAGCATTTCTTGGTCCGTGAATGTCCTCTAAAGCTGGGCTTGGCTGCTGGTGACTTAGCTAATAAAAAATTAATGGAAAATGCTGGAACTTAGAGGAAAAATGGGTGTGGGAGGGAGGGGAAAAAAAGAAAAGCTGTACTCTTGAAGGCACAGTAAGGATGAGAGTCCCAACATCCAGCTGTTGGATAAACTGCTACTTCTGGGAAATTAATATGCAGTGATAGACTAAAGACATTGTCCTGAAATAGGCAAGTGAGTACAAGGCAGCCACACAGTACTGAAGTTTTAAGACAGAGCTTGTCATGGCTGTCCTGAGACACCCCCATATATAACAATGTATAGTTCTGGTTTCTTTAAGGACTTTATTCAGGATGGCCCCCATGGCTGGCCAGGCTTTCCTTGGAAAAGCATCTTTCTAGCCTGAAGAATTAAATATATATATAAGTTTCAGTAATAAATCTCAGAGTAGCAAGCACTCCAAGCTGTCTGTGCAGATCTCCCTCATAGAGGAACACAGAGGGGATAAGAAAGGAAGTTGTTTCATGGAGGTCAGCACTTGTTCTTAAGGTCCTGTCAAGGGGGGTACCCAAAGCCTGCTGGTGTGTGTTTGTTTTTAATGAGGGAAGTCTTGCTCCTTCCTTCCAGATCTCCCTCCATCCCTGTTTGCAAAGTAAGAGCATGTGCAGCAGAATACACAGTTTCTGTCCAGAGCTTTGTTGCCTGCTTATGCTCAGGATATAGGGGTTCCCTTTAGGAAAGGTGCTCCATATTGCATGCTGTCTTTTATTTATTGTGACTTTAATTCTTGCTATTTCAAGAGTTGCCTTGAGGCTGAGCCTCTGGAGCTGTCCAGACAATAACTTCTGCAGTCTCTACGGTGGGAAAAATAAGCATGTAAAGGATGAACAGCAGTGTGCTAACTGGGCAGGTGACTTGGTGCAATCATGTGTTAATAGTCTGCTCAGCTTCACCCGTCCCTGTTTTTCCTCTTCTTTACTACTAGGTGATGGTAATGCCAGAGGGAGCAGAAACTGTTTCAAGGCCAAGTCCCGACTATCCCATGTTACCCACAATACCACTCTCTGCCTTCTCTGATCCCAAGAAGACCAAACCATCCCACGGGTCAAAGGTCAGTGAAACCTGCTTTTGTTGCCTTGAGCTGAAGAAGCCTTTCACAACCAGCTAATAAGAGCTCGTTCAGCAGCTGTTTCTAGCTAGTTCTGGTTCTGAAAAGCTTTTACTTGTGCTCTGTAGTTCAGTCCTGGGGTGATCTATATTGTTCTCATTTCACTGCAGCTTTTTCCTAGTAAGAGCTCATCCTGCTTTCCCTGGGACGGGGTGATTTTCTCCACAGTGCCTGGTATGATGCTGTTTTCCCAGTAATTAAGAGGAGACGGAGTCATCAGTGACAGAGGTTGGCACCCTGTGTGAGCCTGAAATAAGAGCATCCATCAAAGAGTTCAGAACTTCTTTTCTTAATATTATTTAATACCAGGGTAACTAAGTGAAGACAGCTTTGGAAATCTGTACATAAATGTGTCACTCAGTTCCAAACCAGTTAATGGGCTGGAACTTACAATGTCAGCTGCATCAGTCCTTTATTTGCCCTCTGAACGTAAGGAAGCCTCTTTATGAGTCGGTAGGTTTATCTAAAGAGAAGTTCCAGTTCAGTACCCAGGACAGGGAGGTGAGCTGTATCTTCCTACCGAAGTGCAGGAGCAGACTGAGTTGTGCTGAATGTTTTCTGGTTGTTCAGGGTTGTCCTTAATGCTGAGGATGAGCTGTGTGGCTCTTCTACTGTCTCTTATGCAGGTCTGTGGGCTTTCAGCACGGGCCCAGAGCGGGCTGATCAGACACTCAGCACTTCCTCTGTCATCAGAACCACTTGGCACCGTGGTGTAGGAAGCATAAAGCATGCCGTGTTATTGATCTCAGGAGGCCATGTTTGCCTCAGCAGTTTGTAGCTCCTGAGAGCTCAGGAGAAGCTTAAGCTGTCTTTGTCACTTGTGTAATAAGGCTGCTTCTGTGCAATTCCACGCAGGAGAGCGAATCCGCGGGCAGTGCTCTGAAGCTGATTACAGACCCCTATCAGTCCCAAATATTAACAGCAATCCATTTTATGGCGTAATACCATTCTGATACCTGCTTTCTTCAAGGCTGTGAGCACTCCTGGCACCTCTAGCACACCTTCTGATGTTGACATTATGAAGCAGAATAAAGATGACTTACCTGTTGGTGTCTGATTTAACTTTGGTCAGGAGCTACGGGTTAGAAAATGGAGAAGACAAAAGAGAAATGAGGGGATCTGACACTGCCAATGGTTTGCAGGCTGGTTTGTCCCTGCTCTGTGACTAAGGGGGTGGGGGGACCCATGGACCCACAGCCTGGGGAGGGGGAAAAGAGGCAAGGGCAGGGAGATGGGAGATGGGCCTGAAACAGAACAGCGGCAACCATCTGAGGAGGAAGGTGAGTTTACTGACTGAGATATCAGAATGCAGGTTGACACAATATAATGCCATGTAATAGGTGTTGAGGCTAATGAATAAAATGAGAGCGTCCCAAAACCAAAGGCCTTACTGTAATGCTGGAGGCAGACAGGTAGGGGGGAGCACACAGCTGCAGAGATGAGCAGAAAGGGAAAAGGGGGATGGCTCTGAGTGCAAAGTTTGATCTCCCCTCTGAACAGAAAACTGAACCAGAGCAGTGCAGAGTCCTGTGGGACGTGCAGTAGTTCCCTTCTGAGACAGGTATGCCCAGAACTAGCAACAATCCATGGAGCTGGAGCATTAACTCTAACTCCCAGTGCTTTACATGATGCTATGTGGAATCCCAATAACAAAAATCATAAAACCACGACAGACAGAAGCTCTGTAGCTACAGCCTGTAAGCCTGCTCCTCTTCCAGACCGCCCTCTGAGGTGCCCTCAGATGTTAACCCTGCAGGTTAGCTCTGTGTCGTCCTTCTACAGGCCATGGATAGGAACAGGTGTTGTGAAATGTTGCACCCTGTGCTGAGGCAGATGTTTGTCTGCTGTCATTTGCTGCCCCAAACCTTCTGAGTGGCTGCCTCAGATGTTTATGAGTACATTTGCTGTCAGTGGGTGTATGTCTACATGAAACAAATGCTTTGGTGTGATACATGAGAATGAAATTCTGCACAGAGCAAAAAACCAATTTCATACCAAGCTTGCCTGTTTCTGTTGCTAAATCTTAGGATGCCAGCAAGGAAAGCAGCAAGGCATCCAAGCCACACAAGGTAACCAAGGAGCACAGAGAGAGGCCGAGGAAAGACTCTGAGAGCAAAAACTCCTCCAAAGACCTTGAAAGAGAACAAAACAAACCTTTGAAGGACTCCTCCAGAAAACCAACAGAGAACAAACTGCCTAAGGAGGAGAAGGCGCCTCCGAAAGCCGCCTTCAAGGAACCAAAACTGGCAGTGAAGGAGACCAAACTGGAGAACACCTCTCCGAAGGGCGGCCCGCAGCCGGAGCTGAAGTCTTCCAGCAAGAGGCCTTCCAACGTGGAGTCACCAAAGCCCAGTGCCAAAAAACAAAAGAAGAGCAGCTCCAAAGGGGTAAAGAATATCCTGGGGACCTCTCCCAGAACCTCGTCTTCCTCATATCCAGAGAAGAAACAAACCAAGGAGAAGATGAATGCCAAAGTGGAAAAGGTAAAATCTGAGAGCGAGGCCAAGGAGCTGAAAAAGCCTGTGGAAATGGAGGAGTCAAATTCAGAGGATGAGAATTCTTTCAAATCAGAGGTGAGTACGGATTGGGCCCTTGTGATAACGCAGTGTCTTTGAATCTGATCTGAACCCAGCACTGGAGAGAATAATTTCACTTCTGCTTTCTTCTCTTCAGAAACAGCGTAACAAATGTACAGAGCTGCTCCTGCCATGGCCTGTAAGCAGTGTTATTGGCCAAGGCTCACATTGCAGCCACGTGCCATTAAATCTAAATAACCTGTGTTGTAAAACAAACCAAATCATGTTATTCTACTACTATTTTAAAAGGCTGTCTAAATATTGTTTTCCTCTTTACAACAAAGAACATTCCTCCCCCTCTGCCTTCAGAGAGTTGCTTTCCCAAAGAAGGCAAAAAATAGGAGGGGAAAGACACGACCCGGGTCCAGACAGACTGCTTCTCTTGTGTGCTTTTTATGTACTATAAAGAAGCTGTATGTCTTCTAACAGGATTCCTGGGTTGGCATCACGTGGGTTTCTGAACTGCTTACTGCTTTGAGAAAGGTTGGCTTTGCTCGAGTGAATTTGCTGGGGGTGATTTGCACTGTGGGTTAATCAGCACCGTGGGGCAGTAAGTATGGATGTGTTCCTTTGAGAAGGAGTTTTTGCAGAAAATCTCCAGTGGAGGAGTTTGTCAGGGAAGTGCTGGTTAAATTGAACCTGCAGAGATTGTTCCAGATCAAGTGTGAGCTTTGAGGGTTAGACAGAAACTGCTTGTCTCCACTTAAAGCTTTGTAACCAAAGTGCAGCAGTGTGTGCTGAGCCCCTTGTCTCTGCACAAGATCTCTGCAAGATTCAGTTCTCTGCTGACCTCTGAGCCCTGGAAGTTTTGTTCCTGGTTATTTCTTAGGTGTCATCCCTTGGGGCTCAGCCCACAGCTGTAAGCCTGTAGTGGTGTTAAGGCTGCTCTGCGAAACCACAGCCCGTGTTTGTGGTTCCACGGTGTCTGCTGCAGCCCTGCACTGTGCCCACCACGCTTTGTATGCTTCTGTCCTCCCCTGCACCAGCTCTGCTGTCTGTTGGATGCTTTGCAGAGCCCTTGGGGTGTGAGCCCAGGAGGAGGGGAATGCTCAGGGGGTTGGAGGGCGAAGTGTGGCAGCTGCCAGTCAGACCAGCTGGGGTTTCTGTGGAACGTGAAGCGTGGGCATCGAGCTGCAAAATGCATTGGCATCAGCAGAGAAAGCTGCTGGAGATTTTTCCATCCTGGGGGGCTCTTTTTGCTCCCAGTGCTGCAGTTTGCTGCTCCGTGGTTTGTGCTGGTACAGCTGTTTGTGGATCTGTGTGGTAAGCCACATCACTACAGTGAGTGAGCAGCTGGAGGTGGACCGGGGCCCGGAAACTCTTAAATCAGCTTTGCTGCCGAAGCCAACACGTTGTGCAACTGGGCTGCAGCTCCTCACTGCTCCGAGCTGACATCTTCACAGCCTGCTGCTGAAAGGAACAGCCTTGCTCTCGTTTGAGCTGCTGGCATGAGAGCTCGTGTGACTGCAGTGGGCTGGAGGAGTTCCTCCTTCCATTTCAGCCCTGCTGAAAGTCGGTTGTGCCTTTCTATGGATTTTTTTTCATCAAGACCAGTTCCCTGATGTGGCCTCGTGCTTGGCTGCCTAAATGCTGGTGCTGACAAAAGGAAGAGGCTGAGACGTGGGAGCAGAGTTGCTTCTTCCCTTTGTTGGCCTGTGCTTCGTCCTGTCGTGGTGAGCGTGTTGGCCTTGGATGGCTGCAGCAGCCCGGGGGTGAGGCAGGAGGAGGAAGGGGCTGCCCAGTCCCTGCCTGCTGCTGCTCGAGTCCTGGTGGGTCATTGCAGGGGAACACCTGCTAGGTTAGCAGGAAAGAAGGCGATGGGATGGAACGACATCCTTATAACAAAGCTGAGGAAGTGTGGGATAGATGAGTGGGCAGTGAGGTGGGCTGAGAACTGGCTGACTGGCAGAGCACAGCAGGTCGTCGTTGGCGGTGCAGAGTCTGGTTGGAGACCTGTGACTAGCAGTGCTCCTCAGGGGTAGGTGCTGGGTCCGGCCTTGTTCAACATCTTCATCAGTGACCTTGATGAGGGGATAGTGGCCACCCTCAGCAGGTTTCCTGATGATACGAAGCTGGGAGGATTGGCTGACACGCCTGAAGGCTGTGCTGCCATTCAGCGAGACCTGGACAGGCTGGAGAGCTGGGCGGTAAGAAACCAGATGAGGTTTAACAAAAGCAAGTGTAGTCTTGCACCTAGGGAGGAATAATTGCATGCAGCGGTACAGGTTGGGGGATGAGCTGCTGGAGAGGAGGTGTGCAGAGAAGGACCTGGGTGTCCTGGTGGACAAGAGGTTGGCCATGAGCCAGCAGTGTGCCCTTGTGACCAAAAAGGCCAATGGCATTCTGGGCTGCATTAAAAAGAGAGTGGCCAGCAGGTCGAGGGAGGTGATCCTCCCCCTCTGCTCTGCCCTGGTAAGGCCTCATCTGGAGTACTGTGTCCAGTTCTGGGCTCCCCAGTACAAAAAAGACAGGGATCTCTTGGAAAGAGTCCAGCGGAGGGCCACAAAGATGGTGAAGGGCCTGGAGCATCTCCCCTATGGAGAAAGGCTGAGTGAACTGGGTCTGCTTAGCCTTGAGAAAAGAAGAGTGAGACGGGACCTGATCCAGGTCTATAAATATCTAAGGTGTGGGGGGCAAAGTGGCGAGGCCAAACTCTTTTCAGCAGTGTGTGGAGACAGGACAAGGGGAAACGGCCAGAAACTGGAGCACAGGAAGTTCCACACCAATGTGCACAAGAACTTCTGTACGGTGAGGTGACGGAGCACTGGAACAGGCTGCACAGGGAGGTGGTGGAGCCTCCTTCTATGGAGATATTCAAGGCCCACCTGGACGCCCACCTGTGCGACCTGGTGTGGGGAACCTGCTTGGGCAGGGGTTTGGACTGGATGATCTCTGGAGGTCCCTTCCAACCCCTGTGATGCTGTGAATGTGAGGGTAGGACACCAGCACTGTGTTCTCTTATCTTGAAGGTAGTGCTCTTTACTTTGTGGTAACTTTTCTAAACAAATAAGGCTGCTGTGTCAGATGCTGGCATTAAATCATTCTGCTTTGCTGCCGGACAGCTGACGAGGCTGATACTCAGTTTTATGTCCCCCATCCACCCCTTTTGCTTTCTTAGAGCTGAGCAAGCTCGAATCTTTGGGTGAGAAACTGTAGGGAAGGGCAGTGCTGAGATGGAAATCCTACTGCTGCATGGACTTATGAGAGCCTGAAGCTGCTGCTGTGCCTCTGCCTGCTGCTGTACCGTTCTGAGGGCATGAAGGTGTTGTGTGACAAAGCTCATCCACCAGTGGGGACGTGAGGGTTGTCTGTGGCATCAGGATTTGGTAGCAGAAACCATAGGTGGATTCCCGGGAATGGCACAACGAAATGGAAGCGTTACGTTTCCAGGGAATTACTCCTAAAAAAACCCAGAGCAGTGCAGTGCAGGAAGTCGAGGACCTTTATCCTGGATTGCAGTGAGAGACAAAAACCCTCCGGTTATTGCTGCAGCCGCTGCTGCTGGGGAGGAAACGGTTGTTTGCCTGCACTGCCACCTCGTGGCCCTCGGGATGAAGCACCAGGAGGTCTGCAGGTCCTGGTCTCGCTTTTAGAAACTCGGCTTAGCATTAAACCTTTGTTTCTGGATGCTGTCAGCAGTGCTGGCGCTTCGAGCTCTTTATGCACACTGCAGTGGGGCATCAGTGCTGCCTGCTGGGCCGGCGACACAGGAGTTAGCTGATCTGTGCTGTCAGAATGCACTGGGAGCAATACAGTGCATCACTCAGACCAGCACAGAAACAGCTGTTTGGAGGACGTGGTAATACACTGAGATACCTTTTAAATCTTGGAGCTCTGTGGGATGGGTCCGCAGCGTTGGTGGGTTAAAATCTGTACAAATCCTGGGGGAAGGCTGACCCTGTGATGGTGGGGTGCACATCTGTCACTCTGCCAGTCTGAGCTGAGGGCACAGAGGGTTTTGCTGGGAGCTGTTGGTGCCACAAATGTTGTTTTCGTGTGCCTTGCGCTTTGTGCTCTGCAGTTGTGTTCAGTGATGTGTTTGTGCTCCGTGGTTCTCCAGATCGGAAGGATTAAGATTCTTTTTCTTTTTTCCTTCTATGGGGGGTTAAGTCTGTCCAGTCCAGCCCTTCCAACTCCAGCTCCAGCTCCGACTCCAGCTCTGACTCCGACTTTGAGCCATCTCAGAACCACAGTCAAGGTGAGTTGCCAGAACTGAAGTATGTTACAGCCCTCTGTGCATAAAGCTGAAAGGCTCTTGAAAATCAGACCTGCTTCCCCAGCATCAGCCGTCAGGCTCACGTGGTTTCTTCTATGGAAGTGTGTTGAAGCTGTGATGTTCCAGCAGAAGGCAGTAACATCACAGTGTAACTACAAGCAAGTGTATTTCCTGTGTTGGCAGCTATTTGCCACCAGCACTGGGCTCTTTCCCCCGCTGACTTCGCTTTCTGCCTCAGCGGGTGCTGAGAAATTAAAACACCAGTGTTGTCTCCTGGAGAAACCTTGCTTGGTGTTAATGATAACGAATGCAGTCCGTGTCGAAGTTTGGCTGCAGTTCTGCTGCGTGTCTCACGGGCAGGTGCTGAGCTGCTCTCTCCCTCTCCCTCTGCTCACAGGCCCGCTGCGCTCCATGGTGGAGGATCTGCAGTCGGAGGAGTCGGATGATGACGACAGCTCCTCGGGGGAGGAGGCAGCAGTCAAAGCAAACCCCGTCAGCCGCGATTCCAGGTGGTACCGAATCACGATGGATGTCTGCTGCCCCTCTGTTTGGTGTTTTTGCTGGGAGGAATCGAAGCGATGGGGTTCTGTGTGGTGGGAGAGCGACAGAGAAAGAGGCAAACTGAGCAGATGTGAGAACAGAAGTGGATAAGGAGAGATGAGTGGAGCTCAGAGAGGAAGTGGTGCGAGGTGGTGCGCGGAGCTCGCAGGTGCGAGTGACTGAGCTCCTCCAAATAGGCACCTCATTGCCATCCTCAGAGGTGTGCTGCACGGAACGGTGCGTGGCAGCTTTGATCTGCAGAGATGAGAGGAGTGTTGTGGGTGCTGTCAGTGCGTGCTGCTCACACTGTATGCTCCTGCTTCAGAACTGAGAGGTCCTCATCTCCGCTGATGGTGCACGCTGACAGTCGGTTACTTGGCTCCCACGGGACCTGGTTAACAGCTGCTTCCTGCTTTAGTCAATGAAAACAGTTGAGTTTTGTCCTTCTGCCCTCAGGAAGAGCTGTTGTAGACAAAACCTGGAGTCTTAGGCTGAATACTTGAAGCCACATGCTTGGACAGGATAGCAGCTGCAGATTGCAAGTGATGCTTGTGTTCAACAACAGCCAAAAAATCCCTTGTGTTTTGCCACTATCAGCTGCACAGGACAGGAGATTTTTTAAAGGACAGTTCTTATACTGTTAAGGGGATGGACAATAGTTGTACAAACGCATCAAAAGCAGGATGCAACTCTAGGGCAGGAGAGGAACGGGATTAAAGAGGAACTCTCGAAGGCCATACCAGAAACACTGCATAGATGATGTGTTTTTTTACTGTTCATCAGTGATAAGGAACAGCACTAGTGGCCATCATTCATTTCCCTTAGCTGTCACCCAAACCACGTGGACTTACTGAAGCTTCCCATTGCCTGTTGATGCTAATTCTGTGCTACTTGTTTTTCAGACTGAGCCTCAGTGACAGTGACAGTGACAACAGTGCAGACTCCTGCCTGCCCAGCCGAGAGCCTCCCTCTGCTCAGAAGCTGCCCCCAGCAAATAATAAGGTATGGCAGCTGCATGCCCACACAGCACTGCTTCCTGCTCTGTGTTCAGGCCATGGTGTGAGCTCTGGGTAGCACCAGTGCTCCTCTGTTTCACTGTGAGGTAATTTCAGTGCTGTGCACGCAGGCCGTTAAAGCATCACCTTGTCTGAACTCATGTTGGTCCCTGCTGTTGATTTGTGTTGCCCTCAGGCGTCTGGAAGGAAAAGCCCGGAGTCTTGTAACAAACCAGAGAAGATCCTGAAGAAGGGAACCTAAGACAAGGTAGGTGTGAAGATCTGCATATCCTTAGTCTAATCGTGGAGATCCTTAAACTGATCAGTCTGTAGCTCTTCCCCTTTTTTAACACGCTTCCAGCAGGGGAATAGATCACAGGATAAACGTTTAATGTTGGTTTAAGTGTGATGCTGGAGGTGCTAATCTCCTGCTGGCTGCACAACCTTTACCACTGATACTGTTAATGTAGCTGAGATGGCTTATCTGAGCAAAGCTCTGTAGGTAATGGTGTCTTTTATTAGACTACTTAATGCAGATAGAAGGGGACACCCTGGAGACCCATTGAAGGGAGAGGGCCTGAAATATCATCAGCTTTTACAACTGCCAGTGCTTTTGTGAGGATATTAACTCTGCCAGAAAGTGAAGCATTCAGTTCTGCTGCAGTGCTCTGGGAGAAATGCTTTTCTTTCTGCCTTGGTACAATTACCTACATGAGCTCAGTTTTGCTGATACAAACAGGAACAACTCTGAGACAGCTTTAGAAATTAAGAATCCCTCCCCTGTGAGCAGCAGGGCTGCAGTGTTGAGATTAAAAACAAAACAACAAAACCAGCCAAACAGCCCCTTATATGAACAGTTAAATGATGCTGAGCTCACAAGCAATCCTGGGTCCCCCCTTGTGTTGCACACAGTCTAACTGGGAGCGCAGCACGCTGCAGCTGAACGCTGCTCATCTCTGTGTTGGTGCAGCTGTCCTCAGCAGTGAGGAGTTCTTGGCGTGCCCTGCTGATGGAGAGCTGCACTGAGCTTCACCACCATGGATGTCACTGTGTTGAGGTCCTCTGAGCTCAGAGTTCTGAGCAGGGGCTTTTTCAATGAAGCAGCCGAGCTGATGGCGTTCAGAAACCTGTATTGGGATGGAGTCTGTGGTCTCCCAGCACTTGATAGAGAAGAGGAGGCAGCACAAAATGTAGGGTAAAACTGGGGACAGGGATGTGTCCGAAAGAGCCTCGAGTTGCTCCGTCGCTTTGGCAGTCACACAAACATGCCACCTGTGTCACTGTTTCTGTTCATGCCTCCTTTACAGGCCTACACTGATGAATTAGTGGAGCTTCACAGGCGACTCATGGCACTACGAGAGCGCAATGTGCTGCAGCAGGTAGAGATCACTGGTCAGCTTTCTGGCAAGGTGCTGTACTCTGGTAAACCCCGTGTCCAAGGGTCTCAGGTGGACCCCTGTGATGCTTGGCCTTCCACTGCCTCTCCTTCAGATGGTCTGGTTCACTTTATATGCAGATCTGTAGAAAAAAAGTCAGATGTGCATGCATTGCTTTTGTTGGAAAAGGCACAGAGGTGTGGTTTGTGCCTCTCTCTGATAGCTGTCCCAAAGCTGGGCTGTCTGATGTCAAAGGAAGCGTGCCCAGGTCGCTTCCCAGACTGAGTGAGAGCAGGAGGAGCTGCTTTGCTTTTCTGGGAGATTTTCTTGTGAGAGGCACGTGGCTGTGAGGCTTTTCTAAAGGGATACAGAAAGGATAGGTGGGCTGCTCTGTATCTGCCAGTCCTTCTGGTGTGCTTAATCCTTACGGGCTCCATCCATGGTGTTGCTCATCTCCTTTCCTTACAGATTGTAAATCTCATTGAGGAAACGGGGCATTTCAACGTCACCAACACAACCTTTGACTTTGACCTCTTCTCCCTGGATGAAACAACGGTTCGTAAGCTGCAGAGCTACCTGGAAGCAGTAGCAACATGACCTCGGCCTTGGAAGCAGGCTGCTTTTGAAACCAGAAATCCCCTTTATTGGTACCAGGAAACGAACCCATGGAACTAGGCCTTCTTATTCTCTCGATTCACCCGAAGCACTGCCTTAGAGAACAGCCATGCTCTATGAATGCACAGCCAGCTGCACTTTCTTGTAGGCTTCAAACAAGCACCCATCTTGCTGAGTCTGTCCTCCCCAGCTTCCTGCGTCCGCTTGGGCGCAGGTCCTGAGCAGAGCAAAAGCTGCCCAGCGGCAGCACGGCCCTGCTGGTTTTACTCCAAGAAACTGTTTGAAGAACGTTTTCAGGCACCTCTGAGACCTGGAGGAGCGCGGGCGATGTTTTGCTCACCGAGTCTTTGGGACCAGCCTGCAGAGAGCTCCCCTGAGCCCGGTCTCCTTCAGAAGCATTCGTGCCGCGTTGGCTTTTACAAAGCTCGCCGAGGGGCTGCTGGTGACAGAGGAGGTTCCTGCTGGTGACAGAGGAGGTTCCTGCTGGTGACAGAGGAGGTTCCCGGGCTCTCGTTGGTCCGTGGTGGAGGAAAGCAGGCAGATTCTGGTTGTGCTCACTCTGAGTTCTGTCGCAGTTGGGCACGGAGCGCTGCTGTCCTTCGGCTCGCGGTGGCTGCAGGGCTGTGCTCTGCTCTGGCTGCCTGCAGGGATGGTTGGTGCTCCCTGAAGAGGCCCCTCTCCAATCTGCTGTGTCCCCTTGGGGTTGGGAGACGTCTTTGTTTGTTGACCTGAGCTCCTAAACAAAGTCTCACTCCTTTCAGTCTGCTTTAACTGTAATAGGACTACAAAACTGTAAGCTGTATATTTTATATATATATTATATATATGTATGTACTGTATGTATAAGAAGGGCCTAGTTGGGTCTTATGATTTTAAGGGTGTGTTTTTCTGTTTTTTTAATGGCTATGGCAGGGGAAGGGCGCTTAATAAGATTGACTTGTTTGTTCAAATGCCTCTTGTGGACAGTTTTTAGTGTATGGAAGCTGAACAGCAATCTTCAAAGCGTTTTGTGCTCTGGAAGGGACTCAACCTGTTGTCTTTTTCATTTGTCAGTGTTGAATAACTTTGCCAAAACACGTGATTGGTTTTGTTCTATGTTCTCAAAGAGGAATCTCCTACAGTGGCCCCTATAGTAGTGGCTGTACTTTGGGAAAACCAAAACAAGGGAGAATTTTATCTGGGGACGCACCTGGAAAACACTGATGTGACACCAAGTGAGATCAGGTTCCTTTCCTCTCCCCCTCACACCCGTGCAGGAAGTGGCAGTAAACACTAACCCAGAGCCATTTGTGTATTTCTAGTTCAACTAGACCTCCAGGTGTCGTCCGTGTGCTGTGTGGGCACGGGGAAAGCCCTGTAGCTCTTATCGAAGCTGTATCACACTCCCGTTCCCTACGCTCAGTATTTTGGGGGAAAGAATTACTACTTTTGTTTCCAGTCAGCGTTGTAAGCTTTTGCCAAGTGCTGGGTGGGCTGCTGGCAGTGGGGAGCAGCTCCCGAGGAGCCTCTGCCCGTGCTGAGCTCCCCCCTGCTCTGCACAGAGCTGTGCGGGAGCTGCGTGGCTCCAGGGTTTGGCTGTCCCTTCTCCACGATGGAATTGCAGTCCCTTGGTTTGGGTTCCCCCTTTCTTTATCATGGAAATGTTGCAACTAATCAACTGAAGTGGCAATATGATGATAAGCTTGTTTGAGTTGGGTCATGTTGACCTGATTCCCATTAATTTTGTCTTTGTACCATCTTTCATGTGTCTTGTGCGTGTGTATATACATATATATATAAAAAGAAAAATAATCCAGCTCATGCCAGGTGCGTTCCCTGTCACAGCAGTGATCTCAGCTGTTTTCTTTCCCGATGGACGATGCCGAGCCTGGATAGAAACCCAGTGTGCAGAGCGAGGACGGCAGGAAGAGGAGCTGCGGCTGGGATGCGCTGCGGTGGAGGATGGCGGACGCGGCCCACGAGTGTCCCTGGATTTGCTTTGGGTGCGGTGGGGATTTGCGAGCTGCCCCAGCCTTGGCAGCACTACCACCCTCACGCGGGGTGGGTTTGTGACACTGCCATCCCCAAAGCAACGGAGCAGAGGTGACGGGCAGCCCAAGCCCAAGTGGTGATGGGCTCCCGCGGCCTTTGCCTGCTGTCCCCGCGGGGTCTCCTCCTCCTCCTGCAGCCGTCCGTCCTGGCAGCGTTTCTCCCGGCACTGTCAGTACCTGGGCCGCCGTCCTGCCCCCATCGCACACAGATCTCAGCCGTCACGCTGCTGCCCGCGGGGCCAAGAACGCCGGGATGGCGTCCCTGAGCCCGGCTGGAAGCACACGGGGCTTCTGCCCACAGCTGCGGCATCGTCCTGCCCTGGAACCGACTTTATTTGTGAAGTCTGATGAGCGTCGATGGGAATTTTGTTTGGTTTTTATAAGAAGTATTTTACACATGGATTTTTTTAGACTCTTTATAATCTCCTTGAAAACCCAAAATAGGATTGTTCCCCCAGCAATAGTTCTCCTCCATTGTGTGCACATGCTGATTTGTTACTACAAGGTTTCTTGCAAGTACTTAGTTGTTCTACAGAGTTGTTGTTTTTTGGGGTATGTGGTAGCGTTGGGGACCACAGGAGGAACGACTCTGCAAGCAAAGGATGGTCGAATTCGGGCCTCATCTTGTGTCCCCTCCTGGTCGCATATGGACGAGTTCCCTGTGTAGATTCTCTATAGGCTGGCTGAATGCTGTTCTGGACATGCCGTGTACAGGTATTTGTGGATAACGTGTTTGTTCTTGTGTCACTCTTGAGAGCATGGATGGATTATTGTTCAATAGGAAGGAGGTGGCAGTGCTGCTGTCAGCGCTGCTCAGGTCTTCGAGGATGTGTAGTAGCATTTGCATTGTTTAAAAAAGAAAAAAAAATATCCCAAATTGACTTCTAGCCATAAGGGCTTTCCATGGCAAGTGGACAGAACTCGGTTACTTTGGTGTCCTTCACCTCCACCCCGAAGGCACAGAGAAGTGCTGATCAGCCTGAAGGCTTTCAGAGTTGCTTTGAATTGAATGGCGCTGGAGGTTAAGATCAGGACGCAGCTTTTCTTTGTCCTTGGCCTTTGTATTAAAGGGCAAAAGGGGGGTCAGGAGCGTTCTCCTGTTGTCTTGGTCTGGTTTGTATGAAGCCTTGAGGCTTTGATTACTGACATTTGCTATTTAGAACACCAGGCAGTAAGGCTGGCTGGCTGAGGAGCAGCGGCCGTGCTGGTGCCAAGGCCGGCTGTGCTGTGGTCAGGCTGAATACGTGGAAGTGCAATGACTGCCACCAGCTCTCAGCGCTGCGTGCTGTGGTAGCATCAGAACTAGCAGAGAAATGGACGCAACAATGCAGGAACAGTTTGTCAGGTCTCAGTAGTGTCTGACGGTGGGAGGCTCCAGCTCCCCTCTCAGAGCTTGCCCCATCCCGTTCTCTGCAAGCAGAGACCCAAGTCACACTGCAGCGCACTGGAGCACAGTTGGAGCTCCTCTGTCCCATCCCAGGTTCACCTCAATGCTACAGGCATCCCACGTGCTACTTCTGAAAGATGAGAGCCGCTCGGTGTTGCTGTCATGGGGGCACGAAATAGCCATCAAAAACTGAAGAGATGAGTTTGCACTCCTAAGGAAAATGTAAGTACTTCAACTAGGTGACTTTAAATTGTATTTCTGCCTAGAGCCGAGGTATTAAATACCTCCTCTCAGAGTTGTGTTGGGAAGTGAATTCTGCTCTCAGCTGTAAGAAGTTCAGCTGGCCCAAGACTTAACTTCAAGATGAAAAAGATAACCATGTTTGTAATACATTACAGGATTGTTGGTCCTGAATTTTAAACCTTTTTGTTAAATTTGTGGAACTACGGAGGAATTTTCTAGAAAAAGTGAAATAAAGTAAGATGGAAAAGTACAACTTGCAGGGTCTTCTGTTCACTGCATTGCTTCTGCACGGACACGGCCGTGGTTACCTCCGTGTTTGGAGTCAAAACACAGCAGCTGTGCTGTCAACCTTAGAACCACCCCCGTGCTTTTTGCACTCCCAGGCCCCGCTGGGGGCTGAGGGTCCAACTGAGCACAGCAGGCAGAGCCTTCCCCCCCTGCAGGCCGTGAGCGGAGCTCTGTTACGGAGCTGAGGTCCCGCGCTGGGTGCTCAGTGCTGGGAGCCCATCCTCACACCTGGTCATTACCAGGAGCGGTTCCCATGCAGTGGTGATAAGGAAGGGTTGATTTGAACCTTTGGACCCGACCTCAGAGCTGAGCACTGTTGCACAAAAGCTCCTGAAGCATGCAGACACGAAGCACGGGGCGTTTATTAGGCATTGCTCTGGAAGCTGAGACATTTCCAACTCACACAGCTGAGAAATGGTTGCACAAGAGCAGCAGCTGTTCCCACAGCGCCCACGCTCCATGCAGGCACTTTGGGCGCCTCGCTGAGCTGTTTGCTGCGGCCATGAGCCCAAATTCAGTACAGTTTTAAGCATGAAACCCTCCCTGAGGTGCCCGGTTCTGAGTCCTGCAAACGCTCTCACCGCTGCAGGATTTGATGTGAGCAAGAACTGCCGGCACAGAACCAACAACCTGCAGCCAGCAGTCTGCTGGAGCTCCCTGCATTATTGAATGGGGTTGTTGCCTTTTCCCTGTCTGACTTCCACTCAAAGCACCCGACAGCTCTGGGTGCTCCTGCTTTGTCCAGGGAAACAAGAGCCAGGAGCAGCACGCAACAACTTCTTCCACTTTCTTTCCAGATCAAAGATTCCTAGTTTGAAATAAGCCATTTTACAAGCAGTCCTTCATTTGCTGAGGGGATTGAAGGCCCTCCAGGCAGGAATGAGGAGCTCAGGAGCTGCTGTTCCCTGTGCTGTCTCCTCTGAACTTCTATATACTTCAGCCCACACAGCCCCACAGCTCTGGAGTGCCACCTAACGATGTTTCTATGATTATAAGACTACAGACAGAGGTTACACATGTACACAGCCTTTCAAAACAATCTAGTCCATGTATGCTACCTAAACAATATAATTTATGGTTTCCTTATAGCTCAAGAAGCTGAAACAGACTCAGGTATTGCACAAACCCACCCAGTGAACTCCAGGTTCCACACAGACCTGCCAGGCTGTGCGGTCCCACAGCTCTGGCCTTATTAACAGATGATGGTTTGTGGGTAAAAAGATGTAAAGTAACTCCCATGTCATCAGCATGCAATTAAATGTGCATCGAGGAACACAGAACAGGCAGCTCTAAAAGGAACTCCGCCTTCCCTACGCAGCAGGAAAGGGGCAGATCCTGACTGCTTTACATTCAGCTTGGGAAAAGAAAACTTTGGTAAAGACACACCATCCACTATGAACTGACACGGAAAATGCATTGCCCGTGTAAAAACAAAAGTCAAAGTACAAAGCAGAGACATGCAGCCAACTCACTGCTCCTGAACACACACAGGAAAAAGGGGTGTGAGCACACTGCAGTAATAGGGCCCATAAATGTACAGCTAAGCACCTCAGGAAGGCTGCGTGGATGCTGAGGCTCATTTATTTCTGCAGAACCCTCCGAATACGTTGCAGGGAGCCCAGGCTGACAGAATGCTGCGCCGGGGGAGGTTTCCTACCACACCACATCACTGCCGCAGTGCGTTCTCTGCTGTCGGTGTGTTCGCGTCCGCATAGAACTCATCAATCAGCTCTTTGTATTTCTGTGCCACTGCTGGTCTCTTCAGTTTCATGGTTGGGCCTGTGGAGAACACACAGCAAGGGGCTCTAACAGTGCCAGCATCATTCTGGGACACAAATCAATGTCAGAGTTGAAGCAAGCCCGGAGGATCCAGAGCACAGAAACCAGCACCGACTTCTAAATGCTGTTTGTGCTTAATAACACCTCCACTGCCCCACGAACACCAACAGCACAGCCACCTGCAGCAGACAGCACAGCACCAAGGGCTGCTCAGCTCAGCGCTGGCAGGCAGAGCTGGGAGGTCTGGGATGACCCATCCTGCCCTCCCAAAGGCTGACACAGCGCAGCCGCAGCAGGAGGGCCGCAGGTTTCGGGCTCTGTTCGTGTTGCCTGTCCAACACCCACAGGTGGGACCACCCAGCCCCCCCCCCCCCCCCCCCAGCAGGAGGGCCGCAGGTTTCGGGCTCTGTTCGTGTTGCCTGTCCAACACCCACAGGTGGGACCACCCAGCCCCCCCCCCCCACTCACCCAGCTCTCCTCCACCGACTGAAAAGTCCTTCTCCAGAAAGACCCATTTCTGGATTTTCTGAGCATTTGAGACAGCTCTCTTGTTGACTGCTGTAACTGCTGCCTGGATGGCTGCATAGACGGCCTTGTCTTTGCTGCTTATGATTTCAGAGACTTTGGTGGCCTTGCTGCCCAGTTTTTGACAATATTCAATAGCTTCTGCAGTGAGGTCATCTCCTGGCTCCCCACTTTCTGTATTTACGGTGCACTGCAACACAAGTTAGGAGAAGTCACTTGGTGTAGTTAAAACCCCCTTCACCCTTCTGCCCACAGGAAGCTGCTGTGTCCCCCTCCCCACCTCAGCACCATCAGTTGGCCACTTTTTGTATGCTTTATACAAACTGCTGCTTCAAATGAAAGCTTGTTAAAACACCCTCATAACTCCACGTACTCAACAGCTATGTTGAGCAAGGAGAGCTCAGAACTCATCCTCCAAATCCTTCACTTGCTAACCAGAATTGAGCAAGACAGCATCTCCTCCTCTCCCCTGGGCCAGAGCTTTACTTGCCCACATCCCACAGCAGAACTGCATCCTGCTGGAACTCAGCACCACCAGAGCCTGGCTCAGCATCTCTGGCACAAGGGCAAGAAGGCTGGCAGCTGCAGCCTAATTAATTG
Organism: Pavo muticus; assembly: GCA_016647715.1. Taxonomy (NCBI): domain Eukaryota; kingdom Metazoa; phylum Chordata; class Aves; order Galliformes; family Phasianidae; genus Pavo; species Pavo muticus. The sequence continues at coordinate 219,948 of JACDJE010000387.1, forward strand.
CACTAATGAGCAATTAACACTGTCCTGGAAAAACACTGGCATACGAGATCCCTCCAGCCCTAGACAGAAGCATCAGTGCAGTCCACCCCCATGTCCTGTGGAGTTTAAAGCTACTGTCTTAAAAAGAAATAGCTGACATCTCATTGCTGTCTGAACTGCTCTGGGAGATACTGAAATGTGGGTAAGAAAAGCAGGCTCCAGCAGGCATCGTAGAATATAAAGTCACCTCACTGTATTAAACACATGCAAAATAATCTGTGTCCTTTCAGCCCCATCCCTTGGTAGACGCCCATCCCATTTTCCATCAGCAGGCTCAACCAATCCCACCTTGAGTGTTAGAAGCATGGCAAGGAACTTTGCTTTGTCTCCAACCAACATGGCGTTGCTAATGATAGGACAGGCTTCTTTTACAGCATCCTCAATGGGAACAGGAGGAACGTTCTCACCTCCTGCTGTGATGATGAGCTCTGGAAAACAATCAGATCTTGATTAATGCTTACGGCTCCCCTTTTCCTTCCTTCACAACCTGAAATGACTTCATAGCACCTTTGTGGCGACACAGACCCAGTAATGAGTGTGTCCCAACATCTGCAGAAGGCAGTGAACCAGAAAGACTCCAGCCAGGCTACGAGAGCTGAGACTGAGGTGTGCAAACGAGCAGCCATGCAGGAGCTGCTCGAATGCTCCACAGATGTTTGCAGCTTGGGAACACGGGCTGTGCAGTACGAGCACATCAGCACACGACCACAGACACCGCAGGCTGCAGGGAGTTCAACCAACTGCTTCAGAAACTGAAGCCAAGAAGTCGCTGAGGCAGAGCAGAGTTTGTAAAGCTACACGTGGAGCAGAGCTGAGCCCTTCCCGGCTGTCTGTTACAGATTTCTGAAAGCAGCCCCTTTGCACAACCACTGATCTCTTGTTCGTGATTAGAGCCTTTCGTGAAATTAGATTTGTTTGGTGTTGGCCAAGAGCTGTTGTTGCTGCAAGCCATTTTCACAACAGCATTAAGCTTTGTTTTCTCTTACAGGTTAACCTGCAAAGCCAGCTGGAACTGGAGCAGGCAGGGCACACCAGGCAGCAAAGCTGCTGGGGAAATCAGAGGATTTCTGCCTTACTCTGCTGACACACATTGGTTTCAGAGGTCGTCCCTCTACCTCCAAAGCAGTGCCACGTGCTGGCAGCACACCCTGCAGCCATATTCAGATTGAGATCTTCACAAGGAGAAGTAACTCAATGTTCTTCTGTGCAACCCACAGCCACAAAACTATCAGGGCTCGATGCACCCGACCCCAGCACTGCGTGACCCCAAGAGTGACAAGGTGCATTACCTTTAATTCTGCCAGTGATGTAAATGAATCCATCTTTATCACACTTGCCAAGGTCTCCTGAATGCAGCCAGCCATCTTTATCGATTGCCTCTTTGGTTTTCTCCTCCATGTTCAAATAGCCCATAAAGATGTGCCTTCCTGCAAAGCAGATCTCCCCAATGCCATCTGCATCTGGTTTGTGAATCAGCGTCCGACAGCCTGCCATTTCCTTCCCACAGCTTCAGCAAAGAGAACACAAACACAAACCCAAGGCTTTTTCCATTATTACTGCTTTTATATTCAGTAGCTGAACAGCAGAGTGAAATGACAGCAACAGCAGAGTGAAATGACAGCAGTACCCACTCACCCCGAAGTGTCTGAACCAAGCCAGGCAGCCTTTTATTACAACTACTCCAATGGGGAACTTAAAGACTTAAAAGGCATCTGCTTATGCAAAGGAAAGTACAGAAAGCTGTTACTGCAGGTAACAGATCAGTGCTCACACCTGGTGCTTGCACCCACTGCTCTCACACACCTCAGCTTTGAATTAGAGGATCTCTGTTCCTGGTGGCAAACTTCTGCTAACAGAGGTCTTACTCTGCAGACCAAACCCATGGGGACTGAACGAGCCATTCAAAGCTACAGAACAGCCTGACTGCATTTATTCATTTGACATTAATGAACTGTGGGTTGAAGTCACTGATTCTCTCCTCCTCAGTTCCCAGAGAGCCAGGCCAAATCTAAGTAACGCTGCCTTTGCCCTTGGCAGATCTCTTCATCTGCAGAACATGGCCAGAGGAACTGGCTCCCCAGAGACGCCCCACTGGCTATGAGAGTGGGGCTGAGCTGCAGTGGGTGAGACAAAGAAGCCAGGCACAAAAGAAACATTAAAGGATCTCTGCTCCTCCCAGCAGAGCTGTGCTTACAGCAGTTATTTACCTGGTAAGCCTGAACGCTTGAGGTATGGAGACCGTGTGAGGCCCTGAGCTCTCGCTCATACCATACAGCTCAAAGACGGGAATGTTCAGGCTTAGGAAGAACTCCAGAGTCTCTCTGCTGATGGGAGCAGCTCCCGTGAAGCACCTGGTGCAGCGATCCAGCCCGATGGCCCTCCGCACCTTCCTGTACACCAGGTGCCGGGCCAGGCGGAAGTTCATCGGCACCTCAGAACAGCTGCGGAAGGAAAATCAGGACAGGATCTCAAGTCAGAAAGTAAAACCTCTCCCCGCCCTCCCTTCATCCATCTCCTCGTTTGCCTTCTTCAGTAAAAAACAAGAGAAATCACTCCCGCCTCCAACCCCCGCTGCCCCCCCTCGACCAACCATTGCACCTGGTTCTCAATTAAAGCCCAGGAGTGCGGCCTGCTCCGTGCCGTGTAATTCCTCACCGGGTGCTGAAGTTCTCCTGATATTCACACACCCCTGCAGTTAACCTGTAGTTACCCATTCATCCACTTCAGGTTTGTCTGCAGCCCGACCCCCTTGGCCCACGAAGCCACTTTTCTCCGCAGCGTCGATGATTTTGCGCCAATTGATTTCATTTTCTCCTCTATTTTTTCCCAGACACGAGGAACTCCGAGGAAGGCAGTCGGCCTCACCTCACGCAGGGTGTCCACCAGGGTGCCCTGAGAGGAGGAGAACCGAACACAGCTTTCAGAAGTGCTTTAGTGCAGATTCAGGTCAGCGCTGCTCGACAGCCAAGGCCTACAGCTGCCATCAGCTCCTGAGGAATGGACCATTATCAGCCGAAGTGCCACTGCTGCTGAGTGCAAACTGAGCAGCACTGAACAACACCACTTTTCTTCCTGTCATGTTCCACCAAAGAGCCTCAGAAGCGTTCCTATTCTGCACTGGTTTTGAGAAGACAGCAAGGGTCAGCGCTCTTGGTGCCCACGCTGGCACAGTGTAAGGACATCACTCCCTTCCCAGGGCACAGATTTAAAGGTGGGGGCATTTTGCAATATATGGACAGAGCAAACACAGCAAACACAAAGCTCAACCATCAGGGCACAGAAGTGGTGCCAGATGAGACACCGAGGAGCTCCCAGCTGTGAAGCCCTTGGTCAGCTCATCCTGGCATGTCACACAGACCCGAACAGCAAAGGTCAGGCTGCCTACACTCCTCAAACCAACAGACCCTCAGCCAGGAGCACTCTGACACTACAAACAAACTGAGTCACCTCGTGACTCTGAAAGCCTTGTTAAGCCACCCAGGTCTGTACTCCAGTGCCCACTCCCAGCTACACGCAGGTAGATGAGCACAAGCTTTTTTGCTGTCTAATATTTTTACCTTTAATGCATCTGGCTGAGCAAAGAAAACCTGTCCTCCAAATGTTATTGACAGCCAAATATCCATCATCTGTGCAGCAACATGACTGAGAGGCAGATAGCTGACCACCAGCTCTTGCTTTTCAGTAGCTTCCATCAGCATTAAGGAACGTCCAGCTGCTATGGGTGTCCACGTCAACTGCAACAAGAACACAGCCCAGCATGGAGCAGCAGCTCTCAGCAGGTACAGCACAACGTGCAGCCCACAAGTGAAGGCTGTGACTTGCTGTGACCTTCAGACCAGCCGTGCTCTCATCAGCTGAGCTCTGCCATCCCTCAGCACCCACCCAGGGTCACAGCTCTCAGAATGGGTGTCCATACAGAGATACTCACGTTGTCGTGACTGAGCATTACTCCCTTGGGCTGCCCAGTTGTCCCTGAGGTGTAAATTAAGGTACAGCACTGGTTAGGCTTCTGTGATTCAACGATTTCACGGAGCTGGGAATCTGGAACATCTTCACCGAGGTCCAAGAACTCCCTCCACTGTATACAGAAGTGAAGAACTTCATCACTTTACAGGCTATCATTGACAAACAAAATTAAGCCCAAGGTGAAGAGTAAGAAACTGTGTTTCCTGTGCTCACTCCTGCAGCAGGATCTCTCAGCCAGATGTTTTCTGGCTGGCACAGGAGGTGTGGAAAGAAACAGAAAAGGAGACAGATCTACCTTGAAGCTTCCCAGTTCTGCAACAACCCTGGTATTCACCCTGGGAGTGCAAACAGGAGTAATTCTGGGACCAGAGCTGTCTAGCAGAGGTCAGTATGTTGCACCTTCCCCTTACAACATGGATTATCAAGGTTTGAACAACAGTAGACATCTACCAGCCAGGCAAGCGCTGAACCCAGCGTACTCTCATGATGACAGTGGAAGGTGATGGCTGCTTCCAAGCCACCAGCTGAGTACAGCCAACGTTTACAATCCAGTACTTACAGAATACAGATTTGGTCTCTTCTCTTTTAGCTCTTCCCCATACTGGATGATAGCTTTCAGGTGAGGTAGTTTGTGCTCAACCTGTGTTAGAAAGGGAGATTCATGAGAATGAGCAAACCCTGCTTGTTCCTTCTAATCCTAATGAAACCACCACTTAACATGGCTACTTGCCATCTGAAGTAAAGCTTAGAGAATTTCATCTGTGTTATTGAAAAAGAAGAGGGAAGCCTCAGTAAAGACAGCAGTCATTGGGGCTGAGATGTTCCCAGTCCATGTAGGGGATTCTCAATTGCTCATTCTAGCTTATCATACTTGAAGCTCAAGGCTTTGCCATGCTGCAGAACCACCATTATCTTACAGTGAGAGTGATCAGCCATCTGGCCCAAACAGGGAACACATCAAGTGGGCTTCATCAGCTCACCTCTGCTTTCAGACCCAGCACACCCCTCAGGTAGGTTTACCCTCCCACACCCACAGGACGCACAGCCTCCACTCATCCAACAACCCTATTTACTTGTAAGATCTTCTGCAGCTGTGTGTGGTTTTCCACAACCAGAATGTTGGCACTGCAGTTCTCTGCTACGTAATGACAGGCTTCAGGAGAGTTGGTGGTGTAGATCCCAACAGCAAGTCCACTGCAACAGGAAAGGGGAGAGAAAAATACAGTTAGAGGATAAGCAGAGCTGTTGGCAACAAATCAGATTGTTTTACACCTTAACAGAGGGATGCCCACAGGAAGAACGTCCCATAAGGCAACAAGAAAAAGCAGAAAGCTTAGTTCATAGAATCATAGGATCAGAGAATGGCCTGGGTTGCAAAGGACCACAATGACCATCAGTTCCAACCCCCTGCTGTGTGCAGGGTCACCAACCACCAGCCCAGGCTGCCCAGAGCCACATCCAGCCTGGCCTTGGATGCCTGCAGGGATGGGGCATCCACAGCCTCCTTGGGCAACTAAGAACAGAGGCTTTGTTCTGTGTGTGGGTGATGTCAGGATGGAGCTCCCGACCAAAGTGTCTCAGACAGGAGGGCACTGTGGTACTCTGACCTTTTCCACCATCACATTTTTAATCCAAATGTAACTAAGAGTGCTGCTGGATTCACCTCCTGTTCATCTCATTTCAAACATGAAGTACCTTGCTTTTTTTGTCTCATTACTTCATAATGAAGTAAAGGTTCTAGCTATCCTCATTAAGTTCAAATATAAGCAGAACTTGCTTTGTTTTAAATCAAAAACTGCTCCTCGCACGAACAACAGAATTCATATCTGAAGGCTAAAACAAAATGCAGTGAGAGCCAAACTCATCTTACCCTGCAAAGATGGCTCCAATGTCAGCAATGAACCACTCTGGGGAATTAAAGCCCAAGATGCACACTCCGTGGAAACGCTCCAGTCCCAGCTTGAAACAAAAGAGGAGATTACAGCAACCTTGTTTTTCCTATAAGAACACTCAATTCACACATTTCTGCTGTGAGCACAATGTCAGGGGAAAGCTCCTACTGTTAAGTGCTGTAACTCACACACACTTCCCAACACTTAGCATGGATAAAGTTTCATATCATCACACAGTCCAACTCTATCAGTAGGCAGGAGAGGGAAAATTAAAGGAAAAAGGGATTTTCTGCATTTGCTCAGGTCTGCATTTGATATGATGGGCTCACACAGGGCTACAAAACTACAGGCTAAGGAGCTGCCAGCTCCCTCTGGGCTTGGAAGGTAAGAGGTGAAGTTAAACACTGCTGCTGAGACATTTAGTCATTTAGTACAGGTTAGAGAAGTCAGACATGAGCAACGACCAGAAGCAGCTCTGATGGCAATTGGAGACACTTAGCTAGGAAATTCCAGCTGCTGAAGTTCATGTCTTTAAATCTGCTCCAGCCATTCTCTGGTTTTGCCCCACAGATGCAGATGAACAGTGCAGACACACTGCAAGACACCACAGCATGAGTGGAGGAAAAGAACTGGCTTTAACTTCAGGAAATGAGACTCTCTAAAGATAAGACAGGACGTACATGTCATATTGGTTTCTCTCTTGGAATGCCTTAATATCCAGCAGCACAAGCAAACGGCTCAGCCAGTTTGAACACTTAAGCTGGGCTCACAGGAGGCAATGCACAACAATGAGGGGCTCTGCCCAGGTTTGGCACACGCCTCAAATACCTCTCCTTAACACAACGTGGAAACAATTTGCATGTAGGTACAAAAACACTGCAGTAATCCCAAGATGTTCATGGCACGTTCAAGTACTCTCCTGTCACTTCAAGTCTCATCTGCTTTCAGAGAATTCGCAAGCTCAAGGCACAGCTGGCTGCAGTGCCACTGGCTGAACACACACGTGGGGCAGAATTCAACAGAAGCTCACCTTCAGAAAGCTTTTGGCTGCTTTCCAGCACCTGTCATAGTACATCCTGTAGGTGAGTTTTACCCACTGGCCGTTCTTCTTGAATGCAAGAGCGTAATAATCACCGTATTTGCTAACAGCTTCTTGGAACAGTTCATGGACAGTCTTTGGTGCCTCGCCGCCGACGCCCTCCTCATCCATCCTCAGCTTCACTTCTCCATCTTGCTGTGTTGTCCACACGCTGCAGGCAGGAGCTGAAGGGGCTGGAGGTAAAGATAACCGTTCAACATCTCGTGTTTTTAGAAACTCCCTGCTGCCATAATTAAATACAAACAGAAACAAATGCTAACGGTCCCCCTTTATTGGAATTATTAATTAAAAGAGGGACTGGAATACGTCATTACCTGGTAGGTATGCATTAGTCAGTGGCATCAGCCATCTTGGAGCACACCTGTGCTTTGAGGTCTATGCTTAGAGCTTTCTGGACAGACCATCCCACACTTCTTCCATGGTTTTGTAACTCACTCCCCCATTTAAACAATAGTTTTATGCACATAACACGAAGTAAAAACGCTTTCCACTTACATGTTAAACCAATCTTGCTCATCTGGGATCTCTCCGTCTTAGGATCTTCAGCTGGCTCCATGCTGCAGACCTCAACAGCTCTGCAAGGCAAAAGCAACAGGCACTGAAGAGGCTGCAGAACGCCAGAGGCAGGCTTGCTCCATCCCTTAATTGTATTAATCCTTGTGTCTCAAACAAAGATTAGTGGTTCCTGATGTTCTGTACTCGGCTTTCTTAATTTTACCAGCTCAGGCTGCATGGATATAGGAACAAAACAGGCCCACCTAAGCAGGTGTGCAATCTTTGCCTGCCCTTTGTATACACGTTGCTTTATTTGTAAGACATGCTGCAGAAAGCATGAACACAGCATCCAGAAAGCTGGATTTAACACCAGGTGAGTGCTCTGTGTGCAGCAGTGAGGAAGGAGAGGACAAAAACAGGCGTGCAGACCTGGCGCTTTTCTCCTACCCCCATCATGCAAGTCTAAGTGAGCCCCCAGGCCTTCCTGCTGCGCAGTGCAGAACCACCCCAGTGACCCTTTGGGAAAACCCAGAGAGAATTCCTGCAGAAGGTAAGGCCAGTTGGGAGCAGGAAATTGATTCAGCAGGAAATCCTGTTCTTAGGGACTCCTAATAAAGCCATCAGGCTCCCACCAGATGTTTGTGAAGGAACTGAAAAGGCACTCTCAGGGTGTCCCCTCTACTTCAGTCACGCTCCTCGAGGAGCTTGCATGGTGCTTCCAGATGAAAGTGGCCCTTTTTACTTTCAATCTTGCAAGCTTTGGTAAAAGCCTCCTGTCTGCATTGGTAGAACAGAGTTCTTACTCTGATACTTTCCAAAACTGACTTTCACAAAGCATTAAGTGACGAGGACATGGAATAATTAAGTCACAAATCCCACTTCTGATGACAAATCGGAAGGCAGCCCCTGTGAGATTTGGTATTTGAGGCTCTGTGTTCTGCCCCCAGAACAACAGCTCCACCTCCAAACTACAGGCAGATGACACCCGTTCCCTACCCAGCTTGTACCACCTCAGCAGCAAGGCCCAAGCTTTGCTCCACCCAAGATTACGTTCCAGACAAACTACAGTTCCACCTTGCCTTGCCAAAAAGCCTTCATGGGGGGCTTCTGCCCAAGGGTGTCACGACAGAGTTTGTTCCTTCACGCCATTCCCCCCCCCCAACTGCAACACCGAGCATTGCTGCAAGCACCCAGCGGTGTTCCAGAAGGGTCCTCCCATGACATCACAGAGAGGGCTCACCAAGTTTGCCTGCAGGCACAGCTTTCTGGCAATAACGTGGCTCAGTGACTGTCACTAACCAGGACGCACTCAGGCCCATGCAAACCCTTCGGCCCAACCCCAGCAGTCTGCCAGCCAAGCCTCACGTTTGCTTCTCTTTCTGCTGGCTCAAAGCAGAGATAAATCAGCCACAAAGCCCCACGTGACTCTCAGTCTAAGCAGTAAATTGCCTCCCTCCAGTTTATGTTTTGTTTTACTTTCTAAGGGATATTAAACAATTGTGGCTTTGGACATATGATAGGATTTAAGGCACAGAGCTTTGACAGCTACTCCTGTGTGCTGTCCAACAGCAGAATCGCTTCTACCTAACCTGCAAGGTACAAACCAGAGAAACACAAATCAGTTTCCTTTACTTCTCCCAAAGGGATTACAAGACCTTCCTCAGCACACGTTTCTTCATCAGTGCTGAGAACAGTTTTCAACACAGATTATCCCTCCAGCTGCAGAAGCTCTGCATCATTTCTCCACCTGCTTTCGTGGGCAAAGCATGGAAGTGACTCAGTTATGTGAGAAATAAAACCCTGCAGCCACTTCCCTTACAGCGAATCAAAAGTCATCTTTTCCTCCTCCATAATATATCTAATTCCTACCCCTCCCAAAATAGGTAAAGAGAGCCTTGGAAGTCTGCTAGCTATACCCCATTACACTTGATTAAAAATTGATTAATCTGCTCGTTAGCATGAGCTGTATAGAATAACAGAGGGGCTGCCTAGTTTGGTAAAAGCCAGCACAGCTCCTGCACACAGGCTGTCCCAAATGAGGCTCACCTCTGGTTTACAGCACAGCAATGCTTCACAAGGGCACACAGTGCTTGCTGAGTACTTCATCAGTGTCCCCCCAGCTATGCAGAATTAACAGATATCTGGAGCTCCTCTGTAGGAAGTGATCTTTCTGAAGCTGCAGAACATTCTGCCATTGCTATGCCTGGGGTTTCCGTCAGACACACACACTACCCAGAGCCCTGCAGTCTGTAGCTACGTACAGTAAAAATAACTCTGTTCCTTCTTTCCAGGGGTGAGATCACAGATTCAACTTCTGGATTTTTAAGTAGTAAGAAATGTTTGAAATTCACTCCAAAAATCAGAACGTCCCAATTAATCTGAGCATGTCTGAACGCAAGCTATGTGCTGTGCACGCAGGTAATGGCAGGAAAAAAGCCAGCAAGACCTTAAATCAGACAAACCTAGCTGAGGAGCTGATGGTGATATCATCCAGGGACACCTCCCCGCTCCCCTGAGCATCCACACTGAGATAAGCCATGGGGACCGGATCTGCAAGTGTCGAACGTGCCTCTGCCTCACACAGCATCGTCCCTGTAAGGAGAGGATTTCAATTAGGATAGAATCGAATGCTGCAGTGAAATCAGCCTTCATTGACGGGGCTTTCTGACCACGACAGACCCGAAGCTGATGTGAGACGAGATCGCTACGTCTGCATTAAATATGGTAAGTCCTGTGATTAGACAAAGTGCTCTTCACGTTACGCTCGGTGCACCTGGAAAGCCTGATGAGGATTAGATTACACATCCACTCTCACACTTAAAAACGAGTGCGACGATTACAGCTTAGAAAAAGCACTGCAAGGTTAACGTTCACATTCTGCCCCACACGTTAAGGCTCAGCCCTCAGCCCTCCCCACATTCACCCACCGCAGCGCTCCGGCTCAGCCTTACAACGCATCATCCACGCCTTTGTGCAGCCTCTCCTCCCGCAGCCTCTCTGATCCAGCACTGATGCAGAACATCCTTTATTTTTAAACTAGCGCCCATGAGGCAGATCTGGAGCATCTTATGTCATGTGCTCCCTGCCTTGCAATTGGAAGCAGCCCGTCACCCCACACCGCCGCCTAATGAGGAAGCTCTGGCCCCACGCCTGCCTGCCATGCTCAGCTCTCGGGGCGTGGGAGGTTCGGGGTTCCTCTGTGCACGCCTGGGGCGGCTGGGGGGGCTCAGCCCCTGCCTTCCTGCTCCCCGGGGATTTAAAACCTCATAAGAATCAGTGCTTGCCAGCTGCTGCGTTTTCAGCCTTCAGTCCTTTGTCATTAAGGGGTTTCATCATCTAAAAGAGGTATTTATACCGAAAGCAATGCTGGTTTTATTTAAAGGCTTACAGTCATCGAAAGCTTTTGATGCTCACAACGTGACAGGCTGAGCTTTAATTGCTTCTGTGAGCTTGAAACTGATCAAAAGTGAATCTTATCCTTCATCCACTTATAGAAGTGGATTTTAGCATGCCGTGCGGTACCTCCATTAGGGCAATGGAAAGCAGGCAATGCGAGGAGCACGTCTGTCTGAGTGATGGCAGATACTGGCAAAAGGAAGAGACTTTCCTCTAATGAATCAGATGTGGCCAAACCAGGCCTGGAGGAAGGAGGGACTGTGCAGCATCCTGCAGCCTCCTGCTTCTGACAGCAGTGCAGAAAGGCACGGCCAGCCACAATTCACAGCATGCAAACCTGCTTTCCTGGGCTCGAAGCACACCCCCTTCCAGTTCCTCATCTGCACAAGGACACAGTGCTACAATTCCCAATTAACAAAACAGTGCAATTCAGAAGCAGCAGAGAGAGGGACGCCTCCAAAACCCCATCTCAGAAGCACAGGGCTGAGTGGCAAACATTGCCCAATAGCCCACTCTGGACTGAGACACCACAGTGCTTCATTCTGCTCTTCGTATAAGACAGCTGGGAGAAAACACATCTTATCTCTGCAGCCCAGCGCCTGTCATACAGTGAAGCACTGGTATTGCTCCCTCCCCAGCCTGGAGGAACTCAAACCCACGTCTACAAGAGCATGCCAGCTTCTGCATGGCTCAGTGCCTGCCCTGGGTGCCACCAACAGCCCTCTTGCAATGCCTCACCGTGTTACCTGCTGAGAGCCCCAGGCAACCAGGGGCAACCAGGGAATCTGGTTGATGGCTGTGGGGGTCACAAGTGTGGGCACGCTGGGTACAGTGGTACAAAGCTCGAGGACGTGAGATTGCACACCTGGAAGCCCAGGGAGAAGCACCACTACTCCAGCAGGACTTGGGATTGCCCAGAACGGAGATGTTAATGCCACGTGGCCCTCAGCATCTACAGAAGAGCAGCACAAGCAGCAGCAGTTTTTGGAGTCCCCAAGTATAATTGTGTCGTGAAACATCAGCACATGAGCAGACGGCCAAAGTGCAACCAAGCTGTGTGACTTCCCTTGTGAATGCAGGGCGGAGGGAGCCCCAGCCAGCCATGCATTTTATACAGCTAATGTAGGCTAGATACAAAACAGAAATGCCAACATATGTACTCTCACCAGCTCTGTTAAGCAATCTACGGCCCTGCATTCTATGATGCTTTGCTACAAGCACAGCTGTGCTGCACAAACCACCCAGTGACTTCATTCCCACGGCAGCTCGATGGGTGGGGAGCAGGATCAGGAATGATCACACACAGTCTGTGGGGGAATTAACCCTCCACAATGTGCCACAGCTGTCAGAAGCACGAACACACACCCAGAGAAAAGCATGGTGAGAGAAAGCTCCCTTTTAATTACATCTGAGTGAAAGCAGAAGTCATTTAACTACAAACTGCCCTCTGCTTTGAGCGCTGTATCCTGGAGACCTGCAAGTTTATGAACTATTTCATGGAGCCAGCTGCGGAGCTCTGCTTCCAAAACAGAACACAAGTGTGACTGTGTGCACACATGACAGGCAGAGCTACAGAGGTGCAGGTTTCATTTATAATAGGATCTCAATATGACTTTACTCAAAACACATGAAGAGCATCAAAAACATCCATTCAAATTAAGGTTACGTTCATCGGTCATCCTAACACTCGCTACCACAAGCCTGCTCTGCTCCCTGCTGCTGTTTTCTTTTCCCTTTCCTCACATGGACAGCACTCCTGAGCCTGCCCAGTCCTTACCATGACCGTCACATCACCTCACTGGGTATCTAGAAACAGAATTCCACCAAAAGTGAAAGCTGGACTTCTTGTTTTCTCTGCAGATTCACAAAGTGAGGAAACAGAGCCTTTGCAACCCACTTTTCCCCTCTTAAATGTCGCTTTAAAAGGCACAGTGATAGCAGCTTTCTGAGCACTGTAACTTCTCCCTGGGACAGCCCTGCTGACCGCAGTGATCCCACAGCATGCCCATGGGGCACCAAGCCCAGCAACAGATGGGCGAGCCCACAGCAAGCGGGGTGCACTGAGATCTGACTGCAGACACCGACCCACAGAGCCTCAGGTTAACGAGGGCACCTACAGAGAGGGTCCAGCTGCGGTGCCCTTTTCCAGCCGGGCGCAGAGGAGGGCTGTGTGTGCCTGCTGTTATGCGGCTGTTCTTTATGCCACGTAGGCCACCGCATCACCGGCTGTTCAGCTTCATGCAGATCGCTGCTCCAGCAGCTCGGGGTGAATTCCCCGCCGTGACTCACGGGCTGCCTCCAGTTCCTCCTTCCTAAAGGGCTGCTCGCCTTATGGGACAGCACGCATCTGTCTGCAGAAGGGAAATTCCCTCACACGCGGTCAGAAAGCACAGAATTACACATTTGGAGACGCAGAGCTGTACCCAAGGCGGATTTTCTCTCTGCTTTTCCTCAGACTCGGAGCCAACCAACACCGAACACCCAAATCCCCGACGGCATTACCGCGTGAGCAGCGGCTCCTTCCTGCAGACCGGACTGCAGGACCCCCACAGCCCTGCAAGCTGGGCACTTCCTCGCTCATTCCCTTCCAGCCTGCAGCGAGCTCTCGCTGCCCACCCGCTCACTGACAGCTCCCGGCACTTAAGCTCCGTTTAAAAGCACCTCGTTCCTAAAAGGCAGCTTTAAGGAGCGCAGCCACTCAGCCCGATCCCCCCACACTCGTGATTTTCCCACAGCCAAAGCTTTTTCCACGCGGCTCCGGGCCGCCCTTCAGCGGCACCCACCGACCCACCCGCTCGCTTCCCTCAGCCCGCCGCGCGAGCGCGCACGCGCCGTTACCTCAGGAGCGGGCGGGCGCGCGCAACCCCCAGCACGACTCGGGAACAGCGGCCGCGCGCCGCCACGCGGGGCCCTTTAGCGCACGCGAGAGAGGGGGGCGGGGCCTCCGCCGCCGCGCGCTGCTCGAAAGACCGCGTGGCCACGCCCCCGGCGGAGGTTACCCGCGGTTATTGACCCCGCGCCGCAGCGACACGTGGTGACGATGAGGGATCGACACGCCGAGCACACGCGGCCACTTCCCGGGTGCAGGGGAGGGGTGAGTCAGCCCCGTACTGAAGCAGCGAGGAAGGGAACACGCGGGAAACGACCGCACGCCTATTTCCTATCCGTGCTACAAGGGCTTTGCCCCAGCAAGCAGAGGAAGGGAAGTAGTGCGATGACTGCTCACAGGAAACGGGCTCGTGGGCAGCGCTGCAGCTCAGAGCGCCGTGCGGTTGCAGTGCGGTAACGGCACCATGCAGCCTGGCTGCAGCAGCCTGTGCTTCCCTGCGTCCCCCTTTCCTTCTTTTATTTGTATAAAAGCGGTCAAACAGGTCTTCTGTTCTCAGTTGCAAAGTTGCACGACAGCCAATACAGTGTTTATCCTGATAGCCAAACAGCTGCATCCTCAAATGAGTTATCGCTGCTATCCTGCCAGCACAGGCCAAGAATTCCCCAGCCTTGTTTTTCCTGCATGTTCCTCCCCAGCGCCTCCACCTTCCAGAGGCATTCCTCGCTCCCTGTGGTGTGCAGGGCAAGGGTCGGGTCCTGCCAGCAGCTCAGGGACACAGCTGGAGCAGCAGCAGGTGCAGAGGAGAGGACAGTGCTGAGAACATCGCAGCTGCAAAACAGCCACAGCACAGAGCTGGGGTTGCCAAACCAGCCCCAGGAACCTCACAAGGCGAGCTCTGCGGATTCACAAACCCAGGAGCTGTTGCTGTTATGGCCGCCCGCCATCTCTTGCAGCATCTCTGCCCTGCCCCGGCTACCTCACCTGCTCCTGTATAGCTGATCCATTTCCATCCAGATGGTGAATTAACTCTGGAGAGCGAGGATACAAACACCATGGATTGCATTGGAAGGGACATTAAAGCCCAGCCAGTTCTACCCTCCCTGCCTGGGCTGGGTGCCCCCCAGCAGCTGAGGCTGCGCAGGGCCCCATCCGTGGCCTTGGGCACCTCCAGGCACGGGGCACCCACAACTCTGAGCAGCAGTGCTGGGACCTCACCACACCCTGAGTAATGAATTTCATCCTCACATCCAACCTCAGTCTCCCCTCTTTCAGTTTAAAGCCATTCCCTCTTGTCCTATCACTGTCTGCCCCTGTAAAAACAGTAATAATAATAGGTCTCCTTCCTGTTTCTGAGCTCCATTTAAGCACTGGAGGACTGCAATCCAGAGCCGTGGGTAGATCTGTGAGGTTAGCAGCCCACTAACCCTCTTACTCCAGTCATGCCTTAACTGTTAATCAGTACCTGCTGTGCTGACAAAGGGCAGAGAATTCTTGGAGACCCAAGAAAAGATTCAGTGGCGCAGCCCAAAGGTTAACTGATGTGGCAGGAGTAACCAGTTCTATTTTGGATAATGGCCTGAGCCAGCAAGTGACCTGGGGCAAGCTGCTCTTGTTTCTGTTTGCCTCTGAGTGAGGTTGCAACACTACAGAGGTAGATGTCGATGTGTCTGCAAAACTCAGAGCAAAGGGGACCACCAGCAAAGGACCAAGTGGAGCATGGCGTGTGATCCTGGGCCGCTCTGGCTGCCTGCAGGAGATCAGCTTCCACCTCCTCCTAACAACGGGCACAGCTACATGAGCTGTTGCTATTGACAGGCCTAACCCTTTACAAACAAAGATGGAGTGGCCAAGCTTAAGCTCCTGGGGTGGCAAATACTCCACAGTGAGTGCAGCCTTTGTCAAGGATCACCTCTGTGGGCTCCACATTTACGAACAATTAACTCCAGCGGAGTCCCAGGGTTCTCACTTTCCAAGGCAACAAAGGCAGGTTGGCCCAAGCACCTCCAGGTAATAGGAACGCCGTACAGAAATGCTCACCTGGGCTGAGCTGCAGCTCTGAGTGCTGGGCCAGGGGACACCAAAAGCTCTCAACAGCTGTTGCTTGCAAAGATCACCAGCTTGAGCCTGATCTCACTGAATTCTCATGCCATCAAAATTACAGCCAGCGTGAATTATATATACTGACACACTGGGGCAGGGAGGAAGCATGAAATGCATGTCTTAGTCGTGCACTTGTATCTACTGCCTGCATAGACACTTGCAGTCACTGGGACTCGAAAGGGTTCCATTCCTGTTTCTCATCTGATGCCAGTCAGCACAGCCCTGCAGAAGCCGTGTGCACAGCAGGTCTCCTGCAGAGAGCAACAGCCAAAGCAAAGCTGTGAATGTTATAGCAAAGGCCCAGGTAGGTAAGCACAGTGCCTTGCTGCCTGCATCTGTAAAGCACACCTCACTACTGAAGCCAGCTGCCTAAATGATCAATCCGTAACAGGGCATTAATGCAGATTTTTAATTAAATCAAATTAATGAAGCTGTCAAACCCTTGTATGGAGTTCTACTTTTAGGCTGACACAGATCTGAAGAACGGTCACATCTGCTGTCCTGAGCAAAAAGGATCCCAAAGCACCAGGGATTGATCACAGGGATTTGCTGGGGCAGAACGGGAAGAGTTCTTGGCTCCAGAGCCTGGCTATGGAACAAGCTTCAGGAAAACAGCAGGCAAATCAAAGTACTCAAGAAATGCCAAATAAGGTTAAAAACCCACCACCACACACACCTTTCCCCTTTAAAGAAGCCTTTCCATTATCCTGTTGCTCTTAATAATGACACAAGAAGAGACTGTGGGAGAGATGGCTGCAAGTCAAGCAGCCTGAAGTTGTGCTGATAGCGCAGCTCAGCTGCGGCGGTGTGCAGTGCCAGCAAGGGCAGAGATGGGAGAGATGTGGGATAAGAGCCTTAATATGATCCAGGATAAATGCAGATTGGGCCCTGTCCTTCGTGCTCGTGCATGCCAGATCACCTGACTCCTGTTACAAAAACATTTCCTGTGACTTACAAAACTCACTCCACGTTCTGGAAAAAAAAAGATAATAAATTCCATTTGCAAATTCTTTCCTATCTTAAGCAAAGAATCAGCTCCTAATACAGCTGTGGACACACAGAGAAAGTGGAAATCAGTTCCTTGTTTAGGTAACTCATTCCCCACGTGGAACAAGTCAGATCTGCCCACTTGTGTGACCCAAGGCAGTTTACACAACGTGCTACTTTCATCACCCTTCCAGTTCATCCCTGGCATTGGATCTTACAGATCTATTCTGGGCTAGCAGTCCTCTCATAAAGTTCACAAATCTCCAGCTCCAGAGTTACTGGTAGCAAGTGACTCAACCCAGAGCATGGCTGCACCTCGGGTCAGTGGCCTGAAAGATAACAGAAGGGGGGTGGGGGGGGGGGGCAGCCAGTGCACCATTCCATCAGTTTCTACATGAAGGAGAATGAATGCACTGAGAAAACAGCACAGTAAGTGGTCAGAAGGAAGGATGGGAGACAGAGGAGTCTGTTTACCACACAGGCATTTCTCAACTTAACAGCACGTGTTATCTTTCCCCACCAAGGACTCGTCGCATCTTTCTGGTCACGTGAAAGAGTCCACAGCAAACAGGTGTAGAGCAAAAGGAAAACAACTCACTACAATCCCAAATTAAGGTCTAGATTCATATCAGCTGCACAAATCATTGTAGCCTTAGCAAAGCCACAGCCTCCAACAGGACACAGCAGTTGATAAGGTGACCTTTAGCTGACTCAGTAAAGCCAGTTTATGATGACATGACCCTCCTACAGTTTGGCTCTCATAAATAAAGCTGTAGGAAACTGTTTGTTTGTGCTGACTGTCACAGGCACTTGTGTAAAACACAGCGCATTACAAACACGGTCATGAAGAGCGAGGGGTGTTAGGATTAGAATTTCTTGTCTGTGCAGTCATGTAGTTTGATGCTATCACTTCTCTTTACAGAACTTATCTGTGTTCCCTGAACACCAAAGCTAAAAACCACGCTAGGATGTTATTTATACCCACGGGTGATTTCACTCTTTCAGCAGAATTTGATCCAAATTTAGATACATGCAGAAGTTACACACGGAAGAGCGGAGCTGCTCCCAGCAGCTCAGAAAGAAAAACACAGCTGCGTCTCAGGAACGCCTGTGAAGCATCACATCTCCCTCACTGCTGCAGGGTACAGCAGCAGGCTTGCTTTCCTGGTTCCCAAGTCAGCTGTTGCAGTGGTGTCACAAGGTTTACCAGGCGTGCCCAGCCCAAAGCAGAACTAAGTCGTGTCCTGTCTGTCCTCAGCACTTAAACTGTGTTGTAACAAAAAAAGAGGATGAGAGCATAGTTACAGTAAGACGCAGAACGTGCACCCTCACTTACTGACAGCAGCCTAGATATCATCCTGTGTCCTTTCAGGCAACATAAACAGTACATCTGCTGATAGCGAGCTGACTATACTTGGGGTGCAGTGCAATACCTGTGCCCTAATAATTTGATCTTAAATGTTAATAACCCATAGGGCTACTTGTTTTTGTGTATTTTTATGAGCAGTCTCACTAGTAAAAAAGTAACAGAGCTTTAAAATGCTTAGTCATAAATACAGTGAACTTACCCACACAGCAACACGAACCTCTATTTAATTGTTCCAAACTTCAGCATCTTGTCACGGATCAGGAGGGAAGAAGTGCCCTGAAGCACTGCAAGCATTCGCAGGATAGGCAGATGGATCGGGATTTCAGAATAATTCACACCCCACAGGTAAGTTATACTACAGCAAGTGAGAACATCCATCCAGCCTTTGCCCTTCCTGCAGGGTAGGCAGCAATGCCTACAAAGCTGCAGCAATTCCAAGCATTTGCTGTTGAAGGAAACTGCCCCTCAGCAGCCAAATCCAATGGCTTAAAGAAACCATTCTGTAGCAGCTGGGATAGTTATCACCTCTCATTGCCCCCACTTAGCCTTTGCAGTCTATGGTACAGGTCAGCCTTACTTAGCTGCCTCACTGGGCTACAAAGCCAAGCTTTGCACGGGGATGGACAAAGCAGAAAGCATGTGTACCTTTCTCCTGCTCAGATGACAGACTTCGGCAGCAAGCTGGAGGGCAAAGATGAGGACAGGTGCACCAAAGCTCACTACAGCTTGTCTATCAAAGCCTTAAGACTCAGCTATACCTCACTTCCATACAACCAAGGTTGTGTGCTGCTGTCCTTCTAGCAGACCACCAAGAGAGACCCGACCCAACCCAACAGCCCTTCCTACATACATGTGAGCAGCCAGCCACCTGAACCAGCAGATCACTGCTTCTAAGACCCAGCAGGATAAGGAGCAAAGAGCTCATCCCAAGCTGCTACCCCGCAGCTGGTGGCTGTCAGCCCTGCTGGTGTGCAAATATTTGCTAAGTCATTTCAGACAACTGAAATCTCTTACGTAATGTAAATCGCTGTCCTAAATTAGGGCACCTGACTTTACCTGATACTAATTTTGGTGGTTTCTCATTTGCACTGCTTTTAACACCAACAAAATGCGTGAGAAGGTGGTGCAAATTTAGGGCAGCAATCATATCACCTGCATATCTATACCTGGAAGGCATATCACCTTAGTGTGAAGCACCCCAAGAGCTGGTTTGTTCTAAGGACTGATGTCACACAGCTGCAGGCTGGGCAGCAGCCCCACAGACTGTTGTGTCAGAACAGAAATGGAGAACATGACTCTACCTGTAAGGAAATAAAAAGCTGATGGAGGTGTAGCATCTTTAGCCAGCAGCTGTCTGTTATTAAGATAGAAAAAAAACATGTAAAAAACAAATCAGCTGGTTTTTTTGCCAGCATAACTGCCTTCACACAAGACCTTTTTAGAAGTGGAGCAGCTCAGGGGGAGGGATTTCTCAGTTGTGTTTTGGGGCTTTCTTTTTCTGCAGTCCCAGTGAGCACTGACTAAACACAATAGAAACTAGATGCTCATTGACCTCACCCTCTAACAAAGCACCTCTTAGTGGCTCCTCCGTCCTTTGGGTGAGGAAGTTGATGCTGACACTCTCCAGGAACCACCTGGATTTCCTTATGAGCTGCTCCCTGACCTGTCCCTTCTCAAAGGCTTGTCTCTCCCCACTGCAGCACTCCAGCTGTGGGAGCCACCCCACCATATCTCCGTGATCCTAACAGGAGTGTGGCCCTGCAGCTGCACACCCATCTCTAACTCACCATGTTTATTTCCTGTATTTCCTGTATTAAAATACAGGCTTCAGAAATGTACCCTTCCTAGGAAGGGTTTGTGGGATTTCTTCTTTCCTTACATACACATGCCTGAGGTGACTCCACTTAAGCCCTGTTTTGTTGATCTTGTGTTCCATCCCTGCCATATCACCCCACTGTCTGTCACTCCCTCCCAGGATTGCTGGTTTCTAACCTGTCTGTAGCTGTATGGAAAAGTGAGAGAGCCATTTATGCTCCTTGCAATAGGAAGGAATTTCCATGTTTCACAGAAGGGAATTTCCCTGTTCCACTAGAATCTTATGCCAGAACTATTCAGTCACTGAGAGTTTAATTACTTAAGGGTTGCTTCCATGCAGAAGCTGTGTTGACACACACTATATTGATTCAGGTATATCAATATGACAGCCATTCAGTTATATCAATATGACAGCCTTTGGCCACATCCAAGCTTTGGCCACATCCTTTCCCAGTTGCTGTGGGTGGAGGAGGCACCGCTCTGTGCTGGGTGTGGCACACAGACCCACATCAGCCAACTGCTTTTTCCATGGCAATACACAACGCCCAGGATTTCCAGCCAGCCATGGCCAAACCAAGCAGGTAAAACTCCAGATCAATACTTGGTCCTTTAATTCTGCTGAAAGGAAATTCCTGGGGTCAGAGAACATTTGGATTTCTGGCCATGCTAAAAAAAATGGTTGGGGAAGACACAAGGTTGAATCACAGATCACAGGATGGCCCGGGTTGGAAGGGACCTCGAGGATCACGAATCTCCAACCCCCCTGCCAGGCAGGGCCAACAACCTCCACACTTCATACCAGCCCAGGCTGCCCAGGGCCCCATCCAGCCTGGACTTGAACACCTCCAGGGATGGACGGGGCATCCACAGCCTCTCTGGGCAGCTGTTCCAGCACCTCACCACTCCCATAGTAAAGAACTTCCCCTGACATCCAACCTCAATCTTCCCTCCCTCAACTTCAAACCATTTCCCCTTGTCCTGCTGTTATCTACCCTTTCCAAGAGTTGACTCCCCTCCTGTTTGTAGGCTCCCTTTAGGTCCTGGAAGGCTGCAATGAGGTCACCCCGCAGCCTCCTCTTCTCCAGGCTGAACAAGCCCAGCTCCCTCAGCCTGTCTTCATAGGGGAGGTGCTGCAGCCCCGTGATCATCTATGTGGCCTCCTCTGGACCCTCTCCAGCAGCTACCTGTCTTTCTTGTAATGGGGGCTCCAGACCTGGACACAGCACTGCAGATGGGGCCTCACAAGGGCAGAGTTGAGAGCAGCAGCCTGTTCAGAGTACAGCTCAACTCCACTGGACTGCTGGGCTCACTCAGACCAGCAGCCACCTCTCTAAGCAGAGCACAGTGCACACAGTACACCAGGTATTGCATGCTGTCTCCAGCCTTACTGCACTGCATTTTGCTGCAAGCTGTTGTGAAACTTGCTGCGACTCAATGGAGATTCATAAAGGGCAAAGGGAAGGGCTAGATGCCCTTTCTTTCTCTCATTTCAGGCTCACCTGTTTTCACTCAGTTTAGATAAGGCTGAAAGGAAGGCAGCAGTGCTGTGGCAGGACAGTGCCTGTAACATTAAGTGCAGCCCTGAATTCACTTTCCTGCTGAAGAAACACGCAGGCAGGGTGTTGGCAGACGACCACGCATTATGGTGCCATTGGGAAATTCCAGTATGGCCTTGGAAAATCCACTCTCAACAGATTTGTTTTTTTAAGTCCAGCCAAAAGCACTGAAGGGAGCCTTTATTTGACCAAAGCAAATTGAGAAATCGATGATGCAGAAGACAACATACCCCGGGCTGTGATTTGAGCAGGCACTCAGCAGAGTCAGTGTGCAGCACTGCTCCAGACGTGGCAGCTCTGTGCAGGAAAAGCCAAAGTTCCAGTTTGCTGTTGGTCGCTTGAAGGGGTTTCCCCAGGAGTACCTGCACGGAGATTCACTCTTCTCAAGCTGAGCAGCCGCCTGCCCACAGAAACAGAACTTATCCCATTTGCATCACAAGTGAAAATCGCTGATAAGTTAAATTTATCACTGATATTATATATATATTAAAAAAGTCTATTAGCTTGGACAATCTTCTTAGCTTGCATTGGATGATGCGATTTATGCTTTGGGAAAACAGGTAGATGGAGCCACCAGTTCAGAGCCCGCATATTTTACATCAGGTGTGCAGATTGCTCAGCAGTAGAGCCTGGCACTGATGGGTGAACTTGGCACAGAAAGCTTTGTGACAGTGAAGTGCTGCGAGGGTTGGATGGTGGATGGGCAATGGGGAGGATTCTCCCCATTAGAACTGGCTGAGCACGAGCAAACCATTTTTGTCTTTATTTTTTTCAGAAGAAAAGACAGAAGCCTTTTTTTGTTCTGATCTTCTGAGAAAGTTTTCATTTTCTCAGTAAAACAAGGCAATAATTTCATTTGTATTTCATTATCAGCGACCAAAACTGTCTTTGTCACAGATAAGGAAGGGTCACATGACCTTTGCAGGGCATTTGCTGTCATCAAAAAGACCATTTTTTGGTCAGGATTTCCTTTCAGTCAAACTAATTCAAACAGTCCCTTTGTGCAGCAATTATGGGACAGGATTTAACCGTGTTCCAGCTGCCCTCCTGTGGGTAGGAGATAACTGCAGCAAACATGATCGCTCACCACCAGGCCTCGTTTCTTCTCTTTCTTCACCCACAGCTTTCTTACCACAAGACTCATTCAGCAGATCCACCTTGGTACTACCCAGTCTGAAAGTGATGAGATCTGGAGAACGCCACAGGCACCAGAAAGGAGGGAAAATTAATTCCAGGGACCAGCTTGACACAACAAATGACAGACAGGTCCTAATTAAAGATAGCAACCCTATGATTATTATCCAGCCTCCCAGGATGGAGCTGGCTAACTTCCAGGGTTTAAGGTGCTTTATCAAAGGTTGGATGCTGGGCATTATTAAGCATTTTAGGCTTAGTAGGCTGGCAGGTTGAGACAGGGTGAGACGGAGAACCTCTGCTTTAGATTTCATATAACAGTTGACTTCTGAAAGCATAGGAACATATCAGAATGTTTTACACCTGTCTTGTGGAGGTGCAGATTCCACACAAGCCATAAAACAGAAGAGAAACCTGCCCTAAAAGCTGAAGTGATAACAGATCTGCAGCAACACATTGCAGGCAGAACTGAGCTGGGAAGGACTGCAGGGACTTCTTAAGGATTTCATTAAGCTCTTAATAAATTTGAGCAGTGACCCAAAGTAAAAGCCATGCAATTCAATATGACCAAATGCAAAGTACCCTGCTTAAGCAGGAATAGGTGACCATGTTACTGCAGGAAGAGAAACAACTGCCTACACAGCATCTCTGTAGGACAGACCTGGATTTTTCTTGGCAAAAAATGCAGAAAACAAGAGAAGTGGGGAGAAGAGAGAGCAATCCTCAGACACAGCAGGTGCTGTAAAGAAAAAGAGGTAAACCTGGTTCCCATTTCCCACATGAACAGAACAACAGGGAGGAACTTACTGCAACAAGTGAGAATCAGGCTGGAAATGGGGAGGGGGGAGGTTGCCAAGCTTGCATGCTCTGGCTAAGGAGATGTTGGGACATGGTTGTTTAAGATGCAGGGTTTAAGAGAAGGTAAGAGTAAAACCTGTCAGGTAAAACATAGGTAAAGTAGGTCCTGCTTTTTGTTGATTTCTGAGTGTATCAGATCATTTCTCACAAACTGTTCATTTTCTATTTTACTGTTCATTAATCAGTGACACCTTATGTAAAAGGTTCCTTTTAAATAGCCTTGCATTAAGGACTACAGTCCTTTTAAAGAGAAGTGAATTACTTCTCTTTCAGCTTCTGAATACTGCACCCAGGATGACTTTGAGGCTCACACACACGACACTGGGCTGTGAATTTTTCCAGGGTGACGCTCACAGCAACCTGCTGAACACTGACCTCAGCTCTGTGATCAGATGCAGATCCACAAGCCTTCCACGCTCCTGCCACGTTTGGCCTCTCTGATTTATATTCTCTCACTTTCGATCTCTTTCTCCCCTTTTTCCAGTAACTCTGTTCCTGATATGTGAGGTAACAACACCAGTAACGCTGTGGGTTTGGAGCTGGCTGTGTTATTGGAGTCTCCATGGGTACAAACTCCACACACTTCCCTGGCTTAGGCTCTGACATACTTTTCAGAAAACGTTACAGAAGAAATCATCGTGAAGCCCTTTATTCCAAGGCAGTGTGATGCTTCTCCTTGTTCCTCTTAATGTGTCTAATGGAGATCTTTCTCAGCCATTGAGAAGAGCATGCAGAGATTTCGCTGTGTTTCTCTGGGAGAAAAAGAAAGAAAACAAAACTCAGAACTTTTCTATGCTGTTTTCCTTGGCAGCACCTGCTTTCAGAAACTGTTCAAAGACTGAGCATGGGTCAGTTTTCATCACTGCTGGAACTAAAATGAAAGGGATAGGAAGCGGGGAGCAGAGTGCTTCCCTCTACTCCAAAGCTCTTGTAAGCTTGGGTCTGTGCTGCACTCCTTGGGGATTTTAACCTTGAGAGGAGGATGCAGAACTGGGTGAGCAGAGCACGGCAGCTCTGAAGCAGGCAGGTTGACACACACTCCTGCTCCACTTACCTGCAGTAAGAGGCGGGGCATATCCCTGCTTCTTTTTAAAGCTGTACTTCTGTTAATGATTTCTTATTCAGGAGTAAAACTGCACCAAACCTTAAGCACAAAGCCAGGATCAGGGTCATCACCATCATCACCATGACCCTTTCGTTGCAAAAATAAACCTTTTAGAATATAAACTTGTCACCTATTACTAATGCGAGGTGACAGTGATTAAAAGCTTCACATTACTAGCAACATGTTACTTTCACCATCTCTTTCTTGGGGACAGACACAAAACAGCCTGCATGTAATGACAGAAAACAAGAGAATGTGGCTCTTCTTTGCAGAATGGCACAAGAAGGGTCAGCAGGAGCTGGGTTCTTGCTGCTAGTCCGTGCTCATTTCCAAGGGAGTTGCTTTAACTACCTGGGAAGGTTTGTACGCACTGATTTGTTTTTATAGGAATCTGTATCCAGACAACCATCGCCACCCAGCAGAGGAAGAATGTGAGATGAACCACCAAACAGCCTTTTTCTTCCCCCGTATGGCAGAATAAAGCTCACAGTCATGGGCACATTTCAGTCTGCATGCATTCAGGACACCTGCCGCTGTGGCAGAGGCAAGGACTTCATGTCAAGACTTGAAAATGAACGCCTAAGGCTACAAATACCCTTCTTCATAGAGCAAACTCTTTCAGGTCTCTCCTGGTCATTTTCCTCTTCTGGGGAGGGATTTCAAGGAAACAACACCTGATGAGTTCTGCTGAATTTCCAGCCTGAGTTGTTTCCAGGAGAGCACAGAGGACACACTTGCAAACATCTATTAGCATACATGTAGAGGAGACATTCATTTACAGGCAGAAACAAGAGTAAGAAGGTTGCTGCATCTTTTGCAATTCTCATCCAAGGACAGCAGGTTTTGTATCTGTCACTGCCAGCAACATAAAAATACCAGTTACATCTTCCAACCACAGCCAGACACTGATGAGGTACATGGCTTTCTCCAGTGTAGTATGCCAAAGCCCTGCAATGCCAATCACGTGCAAATGGCTACCTGAGCAGTGACAGGACTGCAAATTTACCTGCACAAGGCAGGCACTGCGAGCTGTTCTCAGTTATTGCAGCCAGTAGGTGGCTCCTCAGTACACTCTTTAGCTCCGTGCTCAGCAAAGACCTCCAGCTATGCAGCAGCTCAGCACGAGCCAAGCGTTCTGTAGACTGCTCCTAAGCTGGTTCTTTAAAACTTGAGACAAACGCTGCATCAAGAGACATTTGTTGTTAAATAGATAACTTGGTGTGGTGTGACAAATTGTGCTGTTCCTAGCCTTATCCGACACATCACCCAGGTCTAACTTCAAGCACTCCAGTCATATTATTCCACCCACAAAAGAAATGCAGCCCTTTCTGGGGTGAGAAATGGAAGCTGTGCAACTGCATGGGGTGATGCTGCACAACAATTTGCTTTTATTTCTAAAGAATTTGCATTAAAACAGGATTCCTGCTCCCTGTCTGCATAAGCTGCCTGTACTCCACTCCAATCCATAATCCTCTGTTTGTTATTTGTGACTTCACAATTGGTCGCTATGGGAACGATTTTGATGTCATGGAGAATTATTAGTTCAGGTAGGGAGAAATCAGCAGCAGAAGCAAACGAACTCTTTGGAAACAAAGAACCTGTTTACATGCAAATGTTGCTGTGCGGAAGGGCGAGGGGACAGAAATGCAGCTAATTCGAGGAGTCTGCTTCCAGCTTTTTGCCAGTTACCCAGCAGCCAATAGGAACTTTTCAATATTTAATATAGGAAAAAAAACTTATAAAGAAAAGAACACAGAGCTTGCTGGATCAGTAATTTGTGTGGGGCTCCACAGTATAAACTGCAGGCTCATCTGTACCTTGTGCCATGCCAAGGGTAGATGACAGCCTGTGCTTTGGGGGAGGATGGGGATGCCCCTCCTCACCACTTACCTTCCCCAAGGTCCCCAGAGCCCACTGCAGGACAGAGGGCCAGTGCTGCTGTCTTTACATGGCAGAGATGGGGCCTCCCTGGCCCCTCTCCCTGCACCCATCATCCTGCTCCACCAGGCACTACAGAGCCCCTCTCCTCTGTGTCCTCGGTCACCTCAGTGCCAATCTCATCCCTGTCACCTCATCCTCATCTTGTCCCCATCACCACAGTGCCCCAACATGGCCCCATTCTTACCCCACTCTCTCACCCCCAGTTTACCTCCACTCACCTCATCCCCACACTGTCCCCACTACCTCAGCTCCATTTTGTCCTCATCACCTCAGTCCCTCCACTCCACCCATTTCACCCCAGTGGTCCATAACCACCTCAGTGCCCATCTCGTCTGTCACCTCAGCTCTACGTTGTCCCCACCACCTCAATGCCCCCATTTGTCCCACCCCAGCCCCATGTTGTCATCATTATCCCAACCCCATCTCCTCCCTCCCTCCTCAGCCCCACACAGCCCCTGTCCCTGCTCCTGTCCCCACTCCCTCATCCCCAGTTCATCCCCGCTCACCTCAACCCCACACTGCTCTCACTACCTCAGCTCCATCTTGTCACCTCAGTGTCCCCACTGAGTTCATCCCCACATTATCCCCGCTACCTGAGCTCCATCTTGTCCCTGTCACCTCAGTCCCGTCACTTTACCCCCCTCTTTCACCCTCATTACCCACAATCACCTTAACACCCATCCTGGCCGCACCTCTCCCCCCATCTTGTCCCCGTCACCCCGGCTCCACGTCGCGCCCTTTTCCCGCCCGCCTCACAGCGCCTCTCGCTCTCCCCCCCCCTCCTGCCCTCCTCCCGCCGAAGCGCCAAAGCGCCCGCCAACTCACAGCCCCGCCCTCCCCTCACCACCATTGGCTGATCCTCAGAACATCCCGCCCTCCTTTTGATCGACAGCCTCTAAGCCAACCAGCGGTGCCGCGGAGCCGGCTACGCCCTCTCCCCCCCTCGGAGGAGCGGGCGGGGCCGGGCGGTGACGCGCGGGGAGAGGGTAGCAACAGTTGCCTTGAGACCCGGCGCGAGGCGCCATAGTGACCGTAGCCCTGGAGACTGTTCCTTGCCAACGGGAGCGGCGCGCAGCCCCGGCGGCCGGAGCGCAGCGCGGCCCGCGGAGCCCGGCGGGGAGGGCAGGTGAGCGGCGCCGGCCGGAGCCCGGGGCCGGTTGGAGCTTTCCCTCTCAGGGAGGGGCGGCGGAGCGGGACGGGACGGGCCCGGCTGTGGGGTGTCCCGCTGCTGAGGGGACGCGGAGCGGGACGGCTGAGGGGATCGAGGGCTCGGCCGGGCGCTGTGAGGTGAGGGCGCCGCTCGGGCCGCCCGCCGGGCCCCGCTCCCCTCAGGGAAAGTTCCGGGGCGGAGTGGGGGGGGGCGGCCCTCGGGTGTCCGCCGCGGTGTTCCGGCGGTGACAACTTCTGCCCGCTTGGCTTTGGGAATTATTTATGTATTTGTTGGTTTGATTTTTAATTTATTGGGCTCTTTGATTAACGCGTGTTGTAAGCGTTAGAACTCGGCCCGGAGCAAACGTCCGGGAGCCGAGCGAGTTTTGTGGGAGGGCGGCGAACACCGGCCCGTGAGCAACGGGGAAGTGAGGCACAGAGGGTGCGGTGGGAGCCGGGGCCGGGAGCGGCTCTGGGGGCGGGGAGCAGCGCTGGTCCCGGCTGGAGCCGCGTATCCCGCGCTGCGGACACCGCCCGGTTCGTCCCGTCCGCTGTGAATAAAGCACGTTGTGCCACCGGAGCCGTCCTCTCCCCGAGCGGGGCTGTGTGTGTCTGTGCGCCTGTTTCAAGCGGGAGTTCCTGCGTTGAGATTCAGTCTTTCCCTTCTTCGATTTAGGGATGAAACTGATTTCTTTATTGGGTTTACTTTTGGAGGAAGCAAACCGTACTTATCGAAGCGGGGTAAAGTATAACTTCGAAAAACACTTTATATTTTTGCTCCTTAAAGTGCCCACGCTCAGCTTCAGAGCCATTGGCTGGCCAAGGTTTTCTCGTCTGCTCCAACCCAAACTTTTCAACTCTCAGTTACAAACCCTTAGAGAATCACAGAGTCATTGCTGATACAGGGCGGGGGAAGAAAGAAAACAGAAATCAATCAAAACGTAAAGCTCCCACAGCCTGAGGTTCGTTCTGCTCTATTTGACTTCCTGTAAGGGTGTGCTTGAGTTCAAGATGAACCCATCCCCTCGTCGGACTGAGCTGTGGTGTCAGATGCTGACATCAGGGCTGGGATAGGGGGGCTGTCTCCTTAGCATTTGATATCGCTGTCATACCAAGGGGTATGACATTAGTTTGAGTCTTGCTGGGCACCTTTCATTTTGCCTTTAGGTTCATGGGGTTGTGAGTGTGCTCTGCTTTTCGTTTTAAGCCTTGAGAGTTCAGGTTCTCAAAGCTGTTCCTGTACAGCAGGGCTTGGGAATGCCAGTCTTTCCAGAAGGAACTTGGGATCCTTGTGTAAGTGCAGGATCTTGGCCTGAAGGGCAAAAACACATGCAAAAGTGAGGGCTGACAGCTGGAATTTCTTTGTCCCTACTTGCCTTCTGCATAATGGGAAAAATACCAGTGAATCCAAGGGTGCTGATAAGAAGCACCCAGTGCTACAGAGGAACGCCAGGTCTGTCAAACTTCCCAGCGGTTCCCATGGGCAGTCCCTGCTTTACATTTCCCACTGTGCCATTTACATCTCATGAACTCCTCTTGTGGCACCACGTCCCTGTCCTGGGGCCCTGCACGCCAGCCCTGTTTGCTGTGGAAGAGCCCAAGAGCACGAAATCCCAATGCTGGGCAGCAGCAGGGACACAGACTGCTGTAGAGGAGGAAACAAATGGCGTGGCTGTGGCTACAGCCCAGGGCAGCAAATCCATCCTCGCCCTGTGATCTGCCCTCTCTAAGGGCATTTTGTATATTTATCACATAGGTTTGCAAGGCTGGCGTGCAGGTCAAGGTGCAGCCTCCCAGAGTGACATGGGACAGTGCAGCAGGGTGGGACAGAAGGGGCTCCCACGCTAAGACTTGAAGCTGAGTGAGGTCTGGAGAGTCAGCATTAACTTGTGTGTTAGTTAGATATCTGTGTGCATGTGTAGTTGCATGATGGGACAGCAGAAATGCACTTCTTGTATCCTTTTGCTTGTGTGAGTGTGAAATGGTAATTTAAGGCTGTGATTTA
Source organism: Pavo muticus (assembly GCA_016647715.1). Classification (NCBI taxonomy): domain Eukaryota; kingdom Metazoa; phylum Chordata; class Aves; order Galliformes; family Phasianidae; genus Pavo; species Pavo muticus. The sequence continues at coordinate 249,684 of JACDJE010000387.1, forward strand.
TGAAGACATGAGCAGCTATTACCTCTGATGGCACTGACGGACGCCGCATGTCCTTGCTGTCTGCTGGGGTAAATTAGAATCATGGCATGGTTTGTGTTGGAAGAGACCCTAAAGCACCCCTATCCTCACCCCCTGCTGTGGGCTGCTTGCCCCCCACCAGATCAGGCTGCACAGGGCCCCATCCAACCTGGCCTTGGGCACCTCCAGGGATGGGGCACCCATAGCTTCTCTGGACAGCCTCACTGCCCTCGTGATGAGGAATTTCTTCCCAATATCTTGTCTAAGCATACTTTCTTTTGATTCAAAGCCATTATCCTTGTCCTGTGGCTGCACACCCTGATAAAGAATTCCTTCCCAGCTTTCCTGTAGCCACTTTTAGGCCACGGAAGCTGCAGTGAGGCCTCCCAGGAGCCTTTTCTTCTCCACCCTGAACACCCCCAGCCCTCAGTGCGGCTCTGCAGCAGAGGTGCTGCAGCCTCTGAGCATCCTCCTGGCCTCCTCTGGACCCACCCCATCAGCTCCACATCCTTCTTGTGCTTCCTCAGTGGAGAGCATTCGTTGCCACTGAAAGTCAGTCCTGCACTTGTTGCCGTTCCTACACCTTCTGTGACAAAATGTCTTCAGAGCTGACATCAATTTAAAGCCTCAGTCAGCGCAGCTTTTCCTGGCTCCATCAAAGTGAAATAGATGGCGCCAGTCATTGTCTTTAAATAGTCTCATACTTGTAACACCTCAGAGCATTGACAGCTGTTAAGTTGAATCAGAACATGGGTTTGCTTTTAATACAAGCCTATAAACAAAGCTGATTTAATGCATCTTAGCATATTTCCCCCGTTCTGTTTTAATCTAAGTGCATCCTGCGGCGTGCACAGTCACAGAACAGGGAGGGCAGTGCTGATTCAACAGGCTTATCTCACAGCTCAGCCAAAGTTTCTGCTGGAGGCGGCCGAGTTATATTTAAACCAGTTTCCCCCTTTCCCTCCCATGAAACAAATGCCAGCACTGCTAACGCCGGACACCGGGCAGCTGCAGCCTGAGCCGTGGGCCCGAGCCCCATCTGTGCAGCCCCGAGGCGTGGGGTTGTGTTTCTCCTGCTTGAAATGCACAAGGGCTTTCTTTCTGTGATCCGTGCTCTGAGAGGAGGTGGTTTGTTTTGTTTGTGCTGGCACTGCTTTATTCCTGTGTTCAAACATTCACAAATCCACCTTATTGTCTAAGAATGCGCTGGCTTGCCTGTGGTAGGCTGTCTCTGTCTAAGTAATGTGTGAACTAATTATGCCATAAATACATAAATAGATAATGAAAATGTATTCAGCACAAGCCACGTGCCTCTTAATACACTGAGCAAAGAGGAATCCTTTTGTAAGGGTACTACCTACAAATAATCACTTTCCATAACACAGATAGCATGGAGGTACGTCAGTGCACATTGTTACACAAACTGTTTCCAAAATAAACAGAAGAAAACAACCAGCACGCTCAGCTTTGGCCCCTGTGTGTATGAATGATGGCCGTGTTTGTGATACAGCGTGCATCATTCAGCTGACTTGTTAAAACAGTGTTTGGTGTGGACGTGTAACTTCATGTCAGTGACTGAAAGTCCTCACCAGTGAGATCCAGCTTGCTCATGACGCCGGGTACAGGCAGCATCCATCCAGCACTGCACTTACAGGGAGCGTTCTGAGGTGCACGAGAAGCAAGCCTCTTCCCAAAGAGAGCTCTGCGAACTGCTTTGGTTTTATTGGTCTGATGTTACACAGGACTTAAGAGCTGTAGAAGTGCCAGATGAAGGCATGTGAAAAGCAGTTCAGAGGCAATTGCTGAGTGTGCTTTTCCTCTGAGTGAGATTTCTATTAGAAGATTAAGAATTTCTTGTTCAGAGCTTAAACACCAAAGTCTCAGCGTAGCACAGATGTGTCCTAGTGACAGAGCTCTGACAGAAACTGGCAACTGCCAATCTGTTGCAGTTGCCTTCAAAGAAACGGGTCACGGGAAGCTGTGCCAGTGATGGCTGCACAAAGCAAATACAAAGTAGAGTCAGCTGCTTTGTTTTCTTGTCACAAATCAGTACTCTGCTGGAGGAAGTCCTCAACAAGAGGGAAAAATTGCACCAACTGGACCTGCACCCTGTGCTGATGCTCCACGTTGTCCATCAGTGAGTGTTGTAACAATCCAGGCTCCGCAGATGCTTCGTCTCTTGAGGTGGTTCTTCTCTGGCTTCTCGTGCAGAACTAATGGCAGCGTGTGGCTGTGCATGCTGGAAGCCTGGTGTCTGCCTGTCCTCTGTGGCTCAGCAACTTCTCATTCTATCTTTGGGGTGTTTAGACTTCCCAAGGCTTCTAGTCATCACAAAGGAAATGCTGGTTGGTAGGAATGCCTGGAGGGGAGGATGGCTGAATTCTTCACCTCTTTTAGGGGGACTCCTGGGTAGTCAAAGCCTGAAACACAGCGAGACAGGAGGCACAGGTGCTGCTGTGCGTGCTGCCAGCAGCCAGCAGTGGCTCTGTGTGGGCTCAGCACTGCTACTCGGGGCAGTTCTGCTGAAGGAGCATCAGGGGAAGGGGAGAAAAACGAAAAAGAAGTGCAAGTGGAGTGACTACAAGCAAACAACCTTCTAGCTGCCAGCTGGTTGGTTGTTTTTAGACTATTCTTTAGTATTAGCCTAAGATCCCATTGCCACCACAACAACCCTGTAACAATTCTGGATGATTTCTAGCTCACCACATACAGCTGGTCAACCATTCAACTTGTCTGGGGGAATTGTTAGTTATCTCCTGATCCCTGCTGAGTGTGGGGTGCTGGGAGTTCAGCAGGTTGTAGAAAAGCCTCCTGCTGACAGGTAGCATCCCTCACCTGCTGGGAAAGGCAGCGTTTTACACTCTGTAAGTGCTGTAACCTCAGTGCTCTGTGCATGGATATGTCTCTTCTTTCTCTCCCCCCTCCCACCCCAAGCTGTCTTGGAAGGCACAGTCAGAAACCGATCTGAAATCCTTCTCTGGGATGTGATACGTGGGGGTAGATGTGAGTGCATATGGACTGGTTCTACTTTATAGGCAGCCTGTGCATTTAAATAAAGTATTTTATGTGGTGTTTATTCCTACACCCTCTTCCCCCTGAAGAAGATTAAATGTGGATCTTCTCACATATTCATTACTTTAAATGACCAATCATGGGAGAAGTATTTCTTTAATAGGCACAGCTCATGAGAGACATAATGGCTTCTGGTCACCAAGCTGATCTTCACAGCTTCTCTCTTCCCAGCAGGTATTCACAGCACGAGCTCCTCTCGCCTGCTGAGGCTGCCGGCCTGCAGCCCCTGGCCTGGGCTGGGTGCTGTAAAGCTGCTCCTGCTCGTGGTTTGGCCTTGAGGTCTGGTGCTGTCGATGTTTTCCTTGTAGGAGAAACACCTCCTACAGTAGTTTATGTGGGATTGCTCCCAGCGCCCTGACCAGAAGACGTTTACCAGATGGGAGCCTCAGCAGGCAGTGAGAGGACCAGGACTTCTGTTTGCCACGCTGATAAATGGGCATATTTACATTTCAGAGTGTTGTGTGCTGCAACCATTAGATAACGGCTGCTTCGAGAGCACCAAAATTGCTTTCTGATATCTGGTTTTGACATTTTCGTTCTTCCCAATCTAGACACTGGTTAGAAAAAACAACAACATACTTAACACTGCTGTAGCATCTGATAAACTGTGTGCTCCCAGAGGTTCACCTGGACACCGAAATTCTGTGTCAGTCCCACATTCAACCTGGCTTGAGGTAGATGGAAGTGAGTAGCAGAAACTTCTTTCTTATTCTCCAATATCAGTTAAAAACCGTTCATGTTTGAGCTGTTCCAATCTGGGAACACGTTATCAGAGCTCTGTGCAGAAGTGCAGCAGGGCTGGTGTCTGCCCCAAGGCAGAGGAAGGACTGCCTTATAACCAGGATGGGGGTTAATGATTTCATGCTGGCAGCACGCTGTACCATCCCAGCAACCTCCCTGCAGTCCCTGTCCAAGACATTCCAGTGCTGTGCCTCATCCACTGCCTGCTGCGTAATCCTGCGGGCTGTTGGGGGAAGGCTGTAGCCACAGCCTTTGGTTACCAGGGAAAAGCTTGATGTGTCCTCAAGGGCTGGCCTCCAGAACGTGAACGTCGTTGGGCTGGCTCAGCTACAGAGCCCTGCTGGATGGAGATCAGAGTCCCTGAGAGCAAACCTCCCCTTCAGGGAGGGATGAGCTGTTGTGTTACAGAGTCACAGACTGTTATTGGTGCTTAATATACAAACTGCAAGTCCATGTTCTGGAGGTGATTTGTAGGAGTCAGTGCTCTGGTTCTTCGTGGCCCGCAGGGTCAGAGGATGCTCATTGGTGCCCTTTTTTGTGTTCCCACATTCTCGTGGCTGATTGCAGCAAAGCAGGGCACGTCTCAAACACAGCCTGTGGACCAGGTACGTTTCTGCATTGGATTCATGGGTGCAATCACCTGTAAAATCCCAGTGCAATGCATTGTAGTGCTCAGGGGTCCTTAAGTCCCCTGCTGTCACTCTGTAGGGAAACGTGTTTTGTCTTTAGCTCCATGGGTAGCATGCCTTCATAGCTCATTAGTAAAAAGTGCTAATCATCGCTACTTTAATGAGGACTGAAAGGAGAGATTTTAACATCAAAACATCTGAGGATGTCTGTCAACAGAATCTGTGCGTTAATGCAGACCCGGGGCTGTATCAGTAGCTCTCTGAGGAGATGTATGATATGTTTGTACCCATATCTATACGTATATGTTACGATGCAGTGTAGTTGCAGAGTACAGCACACTGAAGCTTCTTCCCGTTTGTCCCCAGTCCTTGCAGGGCCTCCCAGGGAGCCGTGCCACCTCGAGCTCCCCTGCAGGGCCGCGTCACGAGGCTCAGCTTCATCTCTGATCTGCAGCTCCCATCTTCTGCTCCAGGCTCTGCATCTAGCAGTACTTCTTAGCCTGCTTGGGAAACCTTGCTTTGATTGCTCTGCGCTTTCATTTCTGCGTTTCAGAAGGGAAAAGCTCAATGCCTGCCTTTCTGGGAGCAACGTGCTGGCTGGTAAAGATGCTGAAAGCTCAGAGATGTCCCGGGCATGAGGAACCGGAGGGCAGGACGGGGCTTAGAAATTATTTGCTTTGAGAGATGCCTGTGGGGAAAAGAGTGACTGGACAAGGTTTTGCTGAAGTGCCTCAAGCGTGGTGATGGTTCAGCCTGCTTTGCAGTCCAGGTGAACACATCAGAAAGTGAGCTTCTTAACAATAACATTTGGTAGCACGAACTACAGGAGAGGTCACACCGTTGCTCCACGTCGTGCTGTTTGCAGCCTCTGATGAGGAACACAAATAGTTGCAGTGACAATGCAGTGGCACTCCCTCTCATTGCACATTTTAAGAGACAATTTATGCTGTGGACTGAATTTTTCCAGCTGTATTCTAACCTCTTGTCCTTAACACTTGAGCCCTTTTCTTAAGTGCCACAGAATTACTGAATTAATACATCATACGTTGCAATTCTTATTCATGTTCCCTGAAGAATTACTTAATACTTTGGTGAAGAGTCCCTTATTATTCTATTATTGAGGAATTTTTGTCATAGCTTTCCTTTTGGCAGCTATCTGGTTGAACTTGCACTCTGATGTCGGAACGTTACACACTGTGAATGCATCTTCTGATTCCTCACTGCTTTCTTTACATATGAGGACTGAATTACACAGCCCAAGCATTATGCAGGGCTTCTGTTGGGGAAAAGGGAATTGTGCATGGGTGTATTTTTACTTTTCACTTCTGGCTCATTGCCATCCTGGGCTGATGGTGAACTGAAAGTTGGGAGGAAATGACAGCTGGTGGCCTTTATGAAATTTTTATACCTTTTTATGAGAAAGGTATTTCTAAAAAAGGCTTTATGGAAATTAGGAGCTCGTAGCAGCAAGTTAAGATAAGGGTTGAGGCTGCCATCTCTTCTCTGAAGCGTACTTCTCCCCGGATCAGCAGCAGCATGTGCTGAAGAATGGAAAGTGCAGGCTCAGTTACAGGAGGTATGCAGTAATGGGGTCTAGTAATGGCTTAGCAGGGCAGGATTTCCATTCTGCAGCCTGCCCTGCCCTCCACCACCAGCAGTCTTACTCAGCTGGGCACAGGGAGCTGCTCTGCAATTCCTCTGGGACAGCAGTGTGCTGAAAACCTGCTTTGGAAGGTAAAGTAATCTCTGTCCTGATGCCGTTCCGTGAGCTGATATCAGCGGTGAGCGTTCTATCACTGCAGGAGCACGAACAGAACTCGCTGGGACACACGTGTGCACACTTGCAGGAGATCAAGGCTGCAAACATGATTTGGCTTTTTGTTCTCTGCAGGTGGATCCAAGCATCATTGCTGTAGCTTTAAGAAAGGCACCATGCTTGTAGGTGAGATTAATACAAACTGCTCGCAGTGTTGTGGGAGGCAGTTGTTTGAACTGTCCCTCTGAACATCGTGTGGGATGAGAAGAACTGAGCTTCCTCTGTGGGAAGATTGGACCTGGAAATTCAGGCTGAACGAAATCTCCTTTTTTGCCTTTGAAACAGGCAGATGGGATCACATAACATCTCACTTGCTGATGTTTATTTTGACTGAATCTGATGTCAAGTAGCATCCCAAGCAAATATTTAAGAATAAAATACCATATTGCTGACTTACAACTCTGTTGCTGTTAGTTTAAACTAACTATGGTTATAAAATCCCTCGTTCTGGCATGGGTTCTGTTGCAGAGCAGTAATTGTTTGTAGATAGTATTTCAAGCCCGTTGTGTTTTCTGCTATTACGTTAATGGAAAGCATGTTTTGACATCTTCCCCTTAGCTCATTGACTAAGCTGCCTAGATTTGGAATTCCATCTGGCTTCAGTGAGGGAATTCTTCCCTCTATTCCCCACCCGAATCCCAGTACGCAGCTGAGCCAGAAGAGGCTGACTGCTTTTTAAGGCAGCAAATCATTCTGCTTTCACAGCTGGCCATGCGGGGGCCCTTGCTGGCTACCTGCTCACCGAGGCTCTGGAGGTATTGCAGGCTTTTTTAAAACCCTTCTACTTGTTTGAAGCACGTTGGTCTTGTAAATACCTTCAGATCATGGCCCATGAGAGACCTCTGAGTCAGGGAGTACGAAAGGGTCAAGTACGGATGTTGTAGAAACCCCAGCCTGATGCTCCGAGTAACGGTGAACTGGTATTTCATTTGACAGTGCCAAAAGCCATCTGCAATTAATGCTTCCCAACCTGTCCTCTCCCCTCTCACCTCTTTTTTTCCTCATCTTTGTCTCGGGGATGAATGCTGCCAATAGGAAGACTATGGTGAGATCAGTGTTAGCACATATTTTCTGATGTTCTTTTTAAAGAGCGGTTTATGGAATTCACTTAATGAAGGGAAAATCGATGGAGAGCAGAAATGGGTCAATAGCCAAACAGCTCCTAATTTGGAAAGGGAAAAAAAAAAAGGAAACTGCTCAGCACTGCTGAAAGCTATGAGTGCTGACTGCCTCCTCTGATGCTTTTTAGCTGCCCAGGAGAATGAGGTTGAGGTGATTTAATCAAGCCACCTGTGCAATCTTTCCTATTGAGAAACTCCATTGAAAGCTTAATAGCCCACGCAGAGGAGCAGGGTCATGGCTCTTAATGCTTCAGCCCCAGCTCCCTCTTCTTCCCTTAATGACAAGCCTTCATTGTTCTTTTCAGCAGAATACAGGAGAAGTTGCTGCTGAGGACTGGATGGAATTCACTATTTTTTAGCCACGTGCTTTTTGCAAAGAGAATGGATGGGGTGGGTGTGATATTGGGTAGCTCTGCAGCACCTCAGTCTGCAGTACTCAGCTCGGGCTTCTGCATGCTTTGTCTTCCAGGGAACATCCCTGCACCTTCTTGATTGCTCCAGGCACAAAGCAGCTGCTCCTGCTTTATCCAGCTCTGATACGGAAGTCTCTTAAGTCAGTTGTGGTGTCTGTGAGGGAGGTTGGCCTTGCTTGGAACAATAACAAGCTTAGTTGATCCTTGAACTGTTAAGTGGGCTCTGTGTGACTTAGCAAACATCTGGCCAGCCTGGGCAGCTCCACATTCCTTCAGGACCAGCAGAAGAGCCCCAGTTCCTCTCCTCGTGGCAATTGCATTCGGTTTGAAGAACTGAAATCTGTGTAGCTTGCTGAGAGGGGACGGAGAGTGTGCAGGAAGGGCTCGGGGGGGCACGGGCAAGGGCTGCTGCCGGGGTTTGGTGCCAGTGGCACAGCGCAGACCCTCAGCCCCAGCTGAGCATCTCTCCCCATGGAACACAGCCTCAGCAAGATGCTGCCCTTTGAAACACGGACGAGAATAAGAAGGTGTCCCAGCTGCGGTGCTTATGGTCAGTAACTTTGTTTGTCAGCTCAATCCACCACCGCCTGCCATCTCCCAGGAGAAGGCGGTGATGTTTGGGGTTTTGCTTCTCACTCTGCCTCTCGTGCTCCTTCAGATGCTGCACTGTGTACAGTGTGCTCCTCTCTGAGATGCTGGTGGTGGTTTTCACTGAGGAAGTATTCCTAGAAAACATGTTTCTTTGCTGATGTCCTGCACCTTTTTGCTGGTGTTTGCCGTGCTGGTTCCTTGGCCTTAGGAGGGTTGTTACTCTGTTCTCGGCAGCTGACAGCTTTCCCTTCCAGAGCAGATGGATTTGTTTCTTCACCTCTGTATAATTTAGGTACTATTGACAGTTTACGGAATATTATTTTGCAGAGTAACTGTCCTTGCATCAGACTGCAAATGAATAAACTCTTCCGTATTTCCATCTGCAAATTACGAAGCTGTTGTGTGAAGTTTGCTATTACAAAGCTGTAGGGACTGCAATTCAGTTTTCATTTAACCAGTTTGTTTTGTGGAGGACAGTTTGTATCACATCTGGCAGTCCTTTCAGTAGGTGCGTTTCAGAAATGAAGTGATGGCTGATTCTGGTTCCAAGTGTGCTGTGACTTGGGTTACTTTCTTTAAATAGGGGGAAAAAAAGCAATTACTGCTGCTCTTAATTGTGGAATAAGGCAAAGCCACACATAAAGAAATTTGTTTTAAGATTTGAAAGGTTTTGTCATCCTCAGCTGCAGGCCGCTGTCGTTGCTTGCAAGCGCATCCCCAGCTCAGGAAATGTCTCGTAATTTGGGAAGCAAACATTTTCTGTCTGGCCTCTATTAAAGGAGAGATTTAACCTGAAAACTTCAGTTAAAGTAGTGACGTAAATCAGTGGGATGCTCTCAGTTGTGGCAGATACTGCTTCCTTTGTGTGGAATGAGGAAATGTGAAGCATGACACCGAGTGGCGCCCTTCTATCAGTCCTGCCTTGGGGCGAGAGTGTGGGGATGCTCACCTGCCAGCACCCCACGGCCCAGCCTCGTGCACTGCTCACCAGCTCTATCTGTGCTGCAGTCAGGCCTTCGTGCCCCAGAGGGGGTCACAGAGCAGGCCCTGCTCCGTGCACGGCTTCCTTCCACAGCCTGGTGGTGCATGGCTGTGCCAGCCCTGCACCATCCCGCGTGGCCCCGCTCCAGCAGTGCCCGGACCCTAAGCAGTGGCATTCCTCGCATTCCTTCCTGTTTGTATCTCAGCTACACAACATCTAATTACGCTGCTACACAACAGCCAGCCAGCAAATTAACATTATAATGGATCTTAAGGTTTAGTAATTACTCAGAAATGTCACTGGGCTCAGAGTGCTGTGCATCCAGCTCAGCAGCTGTGCACAGTCAGCTCCGGCTTGCCTTGCCCTTGTCTTGCAGGTGAGAACACATCGGTTCCTCTTGAGACGTTGCTGTCGTTGATGGACGACGTTGCTATAAAGGATCCTGATTATCACCATGCAGGAGTGTCACCTAAGTTTTAAACCAGGCTCTCGAGCAGTTGGTGTATCAGCGCTGATGTGTAGTAAGGGATAAGGCCTCCAAGGGAGGTGCAGGACCTTGGGCAGTCCTGTGTACACCAAGGCTTCAAACACTGCTATGAGAAGGCCTTACTGCACTGCTCACGCTGGGCGCACACTTGGAGTACTTAAAATATCTGTCACAGCTGGGGAGAAGACAGTGAAAGTCACACTTCTGGTTCAGGAGCAGTCACACTGTTTTGTACTGCTGCATTGCTCCTGTGTGTGCACAGGAGGAGGCAGGGAGGAGCTGCACTGGTGATTGTGGATGGAGGCATGAGCTGGTGTTTGTGCATGGACTTGGGAGATGGCCTAGGCAGGGATGAAAGAAACTTGTACAAAGAACAGGAGTTTTTATCTCCTACTGCTTGGTTTTTACTAGCTCATTTATTAACATAGCATATTCCTACAATAAAACTGTTCAGTCATAGTTTACTGCTTTTCAAATATGAGCCACTTACATCTAAATTGCCTTCTAATATGGAAAGTGGCTCCCATGGTACCAGTGTCCTCCAGGAGCAGTTGCCCTGTTTTGTTATTGCTTACTGTTTACTATAAAGTTATATGGTTGACTTGCAGGAATATGTTGCCAAATTTTTTTGCAGCCCTGAAGTATCTCTGCAGCTTCTGCACACTGGGAGCTGCTGCCTTCTTCTGACCTGACTGGCTGCAATGTTTGCATCGCTGCCCCCTGGGCGCTAACCCGAACTCAGGGCTTTGGAGTCCTGGTGCAGGCAGCACAGAGCAGCATCTCCTCCCCAGGCTGCCTGAGTCTCCTTGCACAGCAAGCTGAGCACTGAGCTCCCAAGGAGGGCACTTGGGGTAGGTGGTCAATGCCAGGTGCTGGGAATCCTATGCATCCAGAGCAGCTGTGCTGAGAGCATCCTGCGGGGCTGAGAAACCTGGGGGTCTTCAACTCTTATGTGGCTTTGACCCCACTTCCAGCTGTGTCCAGCCTGCATTTGCTTTGCAGAGAGAAAAGCTTGGGAACTGAGGTTGCTGCCTTTTTATCAAAAGGGGAAAGGAATGAAATAATAGTTAATACTTAATGCATATGAGCAGGGTTGCTGCTCAGGTTGCCTAGCAGCCTGGAGCCAAGCAGCACAATGAAAAGGCCTCGCTGGGTGAGCCTGCAGCCCGTGGCTCCGTTTGTGGGTGGAATCTGACCCTCACAGCTTTTGGGGAGGGGGAGGAGATGGTGGAATTTACCACTAATGGATATTTTAGCTCTGGATCATCACTATCTGCTCCCCCCACCCTCATCTGGTTTTCCTTTTCAGTTTTTCAAGTGTAACTCGGAAAGCTTTAGCCAAAGGGAGGTGTTAAAGTTCTGTGTGGTTTCTGGAGACGGAACGGGCAGAAATCTCTCAAAGCTGTTTTCCTTCGATTTGAGGCTGCATCCCCAGCAGTCTGTAGAACGTTACCATCTCACAGTCCCTTCAGTGTGCTGCTCAGCACAGGCAGTAAATGCTGTGCAGACTGGAAATAGCTCCTGCCGTCACACTTCACTCTCCTAGCATTGCTCTCGTTCTTGCAAGAAGAGGATGTGGGTTTCATTTTCTGGAAAGCAAAAAGTAGAAGGATTCTTAGGGAGGGTAAAGCAAAAAAGGAAGGGGAGAAGGCTCAGATGGTGTTTGATTGTGAATACGCTCCACTCGAGGTCAGAAGTGCCCTAAAATAAGGGTGCGTTAAAAACCACCGGGAGACACGAATGAGGAAGGCTGACTGTTTAAACAGTGACGTCTGAAATCGGGTTCTTTGTGCTTTTGCAGTAAAAGTCAGAAAGCTGGAAGCCTCTTCCTGTATGGTGCAGCTCTGTGGGAGTAACAGGACTCCAGCAACTGGGCTGCGAACCCCCACCAGCATCCTCACTTGTGATAAGAGGTGTCAGCTCTCAGTGTTAATGCGTTTTCCTCATCCCGGCGGTAACTTTTTAGCATATTAAAGGCAGGAATGAGGGCACTTAGCAGAAAGGAATGGAAAGAGAAAAGTCTTGGGCTTAATTTGCCCATCTTAATAAGGAGTAAGAACAGTGGCTCTTTCATGGCTGCAGGTCTTGCGTCTGAGCTGATAGGTCTTGGGCTGATGCCAGCAAAGGCATTGCTCGGGTAACTTTGGTAGAAGGATTCTTGGCATTGGGTGAGACCAGAGCTATCGGGAGGCTGGGGGCAGAGCTGCTCCTCTGAGCCAGGAGCATCTGTGGAAGTCCTTTCCTTGGCCAAATGTTGCAGTGATAAAGCGTCTTTTGACCACGTTTCATTTTAAACCATGTTTCACGCAGCTTGGAGTCTTCAGTGCCGAGGTCTGCCATAAGGCAGGATAGTGGGAAGGAGTTTGAGGTCACTTCTTTGTGCAGCGAGCACAAATGCTCCCACTTCACCTCAGATAGCTGCAAACTGTGTGCTTTTTATTCCTCTGCTGGGGAGACTCTTCAAGTTCTGGCATTTCTTAGTTTTCAGCTGTCATTTTGAAGGTGCCAGGCTATGCTCAGCTCCTGGCTCTGGCACAGGTCCCTCTTCTCATCAGCAGAAATGTTCCAGAATGTTCCCAGGGTTCCCATTGGGAGGGCAGGAGGCCTGTGAGATGGAGCTGCAAGCAGTCGAGTGCTAGAAGGCTGGCTGCATGGGAGGCTGAGGTCAGCAGTAGTTTGAAAAGCAGATCTTTAAATAAAGAACAGGAATGTTGAAATACCTCATGTAAAACGTACCCAGTGCTACGACTGCTTGAAATCCAGTGGTTGAGTGATTTCTGGTTTTCATGGCATCTGCCTTGGAGAGCTGAGTGCCGTGGTGCAGTGCCATGCAGGGCCCTGGAAGGCCGTGCCAGGAGTAGATAAATGCCAGAGGAACGTGCTGCAAAGGGAACTCTGAGAGCAGCCTGCACTTGGAAGCCACCAGCTGCAGCGATAAGCCTTGCTGGTAGGCACTGTGCAGGTGAGCTGACGGGACGCCAGTGCCTAAGCTGGGATTTGAAGGTTAAAGGGACAAATCCTGCCCAAATTCTGCTCCTGTTGAATTAGCAAGCCTGTGACAGCAGCGTGTGGCCTTAACGATGATTAGCAAGCACAGCAGAACTTTTATGTTTGGGATTGTACCACTGTGCCCAGGACAATGGCCCGTTCCCACCAGCCCAATAGAAGCCAGCCTCTATTCTTCACTTCCATGGAGAGAGAGCTCTCACTTCAAATCCTGTGAGATTTTTTAAACCTTTGCCTATGGTTCATTGCCTCAAATGTTACTATAAGAGAAGGGAAATAGTTAATTTAAATCAGTTTCTCCTGTTCATGGATTTAGAAGAAAACATCTTGCTGGTGAGTTTCTCCTCTCCATCAAGCAGAGGACACCCAAAAAGCTCACTGCCTCCTCAGCACTGATGTCCCACCTGCAGCAGGGGCTCCCCAGCTACCACAAGGAAAAGCAGACCTGCTCTGAAGGGGCTGAAAACTCAGCTGGGAAATGTTTAGGTATCTACAACATATCTACATAACACTGCAATATATCTGTAAGTGAAAAGAAGTTGGGAAAGGGGCTGTGTTTGGGGCTGGTGTCTGTGCAGCGCTGTGCAGGGCTTCTCTGTGCAGAGAGCAGGGGTGCTGCGTGGTGACTGACCAATGGTCACCCTCTTTAAAGGAGGTTAATAATATTTGAGGAAACAAATGGAAACAAGAGGTTTTCAAAACAGCTCCTTTCCCGTGCATCTCCACGCAAGGGCTCTCGATCCATTTATTCTGTAATAACGATAAAAAAAAAGAAATGAAAGAAAAACCCACAGCGCCCCACACCCCGCAGCCCCCCCGCTCGGTTACTATAGCAAAGACATTATTTGTCGATCCTCCACGGGCTGCTCAAAATACCCGCTGACATATTTAGTGCGCTGGCGGCGCGCTGGGGCCGGTGGGGCTGGCACTGTTTGGTTTGGGAAGTGTTCCCTGCGTCGCACGGCAACGCGGCCCGGCCGCCGCTGCAGGCTCGGTCTCCTCTAGCAACCCGTGTTGCTCCCCAAACATCGCCCTGCCCGCTTCGTCACCCAACATCTGCCGGCTGCTCCTCCCATGCAAGCCGTGCGTCCCATACTTTGCTGCAGCCGTGCATCCCCTGCGTCTTCCTGCTGCTGGTTTTGCGGAGCTGAGGTGGGGCTGCTGCTCCCCCCCGTAGCACCCAGAAGTGCTCTCAGGACTGGAGTTAAATCTAACCATCTTGCTTCCCCCTTCATAGGCATTCACAAGGACTTAAATCTCTCTGCTTGATCTACAGCGCAGCGCTGAGGACGTGCTTTTAAAACTGAAGCTTTATGGACAGAGCAGAGTGGGCCCGGTGCTACTCGAGCCCCTCTCAGGGCAGGCAGAGGCAGCTGGGGAAGCTGTCGGGAAGCCACCCACCCCAACCTCCCGGCCAAAAGCACTGCCTGCTGGGATTCCTTGCTTGGATGAAGTTATAACTCAGTTATTCCTCATTTGGTAACAGTCAGTGTTTTTTTCTTTGTGGACATGGTTGCTGCAAAGTACAAACTGCTAGACCAGTATACGTTTGAAGGCTTTCTCTTCCCCCTCTCAACTCGAACGCATTCTGTCCTATTCCTGTCCTCACCAAAAATACAGCCCTGCCATTCTCCAAGTGCACAGTATTCCAGGACGTATTCCTAAATGTTTTCTTTAGGGAATCTGAAGCAGCCTCCTCCTTCCTTAGCTTTTCCAAGAATTGTGGTTTTTAGACAGCTTGTGGCTTCAATTTGGGGGGTCATGTTTAGTCTGCAGTACACTTGTCAAAGCTGTATGAACAGTAAATCTCCATGGGATGAAGCCCAGCTCCTTCTCCCTCTCACTGCTAGCAGTGCATTGCTCTGGAAAGCAGCTGTTTCTGTCCCTGAGCTGCAATAACGTGCACAGAATGCTGCAGCGGATGAGCTGGCAGAAGCTGGGGGCTCCAGGTTGGGACCCCCCTGCCGTGCCAGCCTGTGCCTCCCAGATGAGCGTGCTCCCAAATGCACACAGTCAATGTGGGTTTTGAACGTGCAGCTATCTTACTGTATGTGCATAAGGAGAATTACCAACAAGCAAACCCCAAACTCCCAAGAAGAGCTTGCCCCAGAGGCTCATTGACAGCCTTGGGTCCTCCTTGCTCCACATGAGGTTCCACCCTGGCACAGGGCACTGCACAGAGGGTGAGACCTCTTTTCTGCAGAGCAGGAGCAGAGCTCAGCCCACTGCAGTGCTCTGCCCCAGTAACACCAGCCCCCAGCACAGCCCGTCGAGGCATCTTGTGCGTGGATGGAGAGATGCTGCAGTCAGAGCTGGGTCAGGATGAAGACTTGACTGCTTCTGGTTCCTCTCCTTGCCCAACTCTTTTCTGTCTTCTCTACCTCCTTGTGCCATATATTTGTGCACCACATGGTGGAAGCTCTGCCCTGAGCTCAGCTGCTTTAAAATCTGATTTGAAGTCGTCTCTTTTCTGAATGGCCACAGTTTATGTCTGTGGCTTGTTCTGCTTAACTTTGTTAAGCACCATAACGCTCAAGAATGGTGCTATGTAAATAAATAGCAACACTGGGCTGCGTTGGCAGCAGTCACTCCTGCTTACCAGATGGGCATGATGGGAACAGCTGCTGCTGCCCCATCTCTAAACGAAGTACTGCAGCACATCTCCTACTTCAGGCTTCAAGTGTCAGAAGGGCAGCTAGCCTTGAGACCTTCTGAAGGATCCTGTAGGCTAAGCAAGTAAATGATGGACATGTAGGTTCAGATTCACTTGGAGTTAGTTTAAAATAAGGGACATATTCCATAGTTTTCTGCCACAGCTATAAAAGTGGATCCTACAGAAGCACAGTCAGGTACCCAGTGTTACACATCACAGTACCCAGTCCTCAAAGGGGCTGAGTCCTCTGAGCAGCACGAATGCATCCAGGTACTGAGGGCAGTGTGGGAGCAGCTGGGATGGGGTTATGCTGTGGTCCAAAACAGCACTTTGCAGGCTTGTCCTAGAGAGCAGCCTTCAGTGTGTTGTGCCAGAGTATGGCCTGATATGCTGCACTTCCCCTACTGCACCACGGCCCTGGGAAACCCTGCAGTGTACATATTAAAAATATGGGAAGATGACGAATTGGAGCCCAGGACTGGTGCTTGCTTTCACCACATGTTCACTGCATGTGCTGCAGGTGGTACCCCAAAGGCCACGGTGTGGAACAGAGTTCAGTGTGTGACTTTTTTTCCTCCTGACTGCTCAGCAATCTCCAGAAGTTCTCTTGGGCAGCGCTGTTATCCATGGCTGTAGCAAAACTTTCCTGAAGTCAAAATTTAGCTAGCTCATAGGAAGGGTGCAGGGACTTTCAAGCACTTGTTGTTAGGGCTTTGCCAGTCTGAAAACTTGGAGCTGTGGAACTTCTCCTTAAGAACAAGCATCTGGGCTGTCACAGGTAAGGGTCTGGGGGGCGGAATGCAGCACAGCAGTGAATGGGATGGCTCTGGCCCCCTGTTCCTACACACCAGAAGGAACGCGTTCAGGTCTGAGGGATTCCAATCCCACTTTTGACACCTGGGGAGTGTGAAAGTCATTGGGCTAAAATGAAAAAGGGACAGTTTTATGGATGGGAGGGAGGGCCGCTGAGTTCCTTTGCTGGTCTGAGCTCTGAGCACCCAAGATCTGTGGTCAGGCTGTTCCCAGCAGCATTAACCCATCACAGCTCTGCTGCTCCATCTCAGCGGGCTCTTAAGGAAACTCCGCTCGAGCAGCCAGCACTGAAATGTTCCCAGCTCTCTGCTGCCACTCTGAAAGTCGCTTTTAAAGAAACAGCAGAGGTTACTGAGCTGCTGTTATGCAACAGTTATGTATATGTGTCTGTATATATATATTACATGACTGATTCCATGAAATCCAATTAAAGACTGTGTTTATATTTATATTGCAGCATATTATTAACTACTGCTAATAAAAGCTGTTTCTCAGTTTGTACTTTTCCATGAGGACCACGTTTCTGACAGAACAGCCATGCTGCTGCTGCCCTCGGATCTCGTGGTTTGGGTTTATCTGGGTTTCCAGGTAACTGGGGCTCTCAGACAAGCAGCGGTTGCTTCTGTTTTAAATTAATTTAACCTAATCAGTGGAAGGCTCTGGTGCCTTCTCTGTTCATATCATTTTGAAGCAATTTAATAAGCAGCCTTTCCAGAATCAGCTTATTATCAAGTTCCTTGTTATATTTGCCTTCCCCTTTCCATCCCCTCCACTTAGCACTGCTTATTAAAAGGCTAAAGGTTATGACATGCAGTTCAGGATACCCTTCAGGTGAGGCTGCTCAAGTGCCAGCTCCCATTGATCTGGAATACTCACTGTGTTGCTCAAGGTGACAAGGGCACATTCATGCTCAGAGCCAGGGATGCCCCAAGCTTTGCCCTGTTTTGCTGCTGAGTTTGGCAGGGCTCTTCCCATCTTGTGGGACACAAATGGAAGAAGGAGAACGTCACTGCTCGTGGGAAGCTCACTGCCCTTCTCTGTGCTGCCCTGACTGCTCCTCTGAACCCAGCTCCTCCTGAACGCTGAGCAGGAAGGATCTTCCACAGCTCCCAGAGCAGCTAAAAGGGAGTAAGGAAATAGCGTGGCTCTCCAAAGCTGAGCTGGTACCGTATTTTCTGGATATATAATGTTTTGGATAAGGAATGGCCTTCCTTTGGATATGATGTCTGGATAAGGTCTTCCAGTACTTAAAGGGAACTTATGAAAAGAAGAGAGACTGACTTTTTACAGGGTCTGATAGTGGTAGGACGAGGGGGAATGGCTTTAAACAAAAAAGGGAGGTTTAGGTTGGATGTGAGGAGGAAATTCTTCAATCAGGGGGTGGTGAGGCCCTGGCACTGCTGCTGGGAGCCGTGGGTGCCCCATCCCTGGAGGCCCAAGGCCATGGATGGGGCCCTGGGCAGGCTGAGCTGGGGGGTTAACTAGCATGGCAGGGAGTGGGACTGGGGGGGAGGGTGCTGGGGGGTCCCTTCCAGCCCAAACCAGGTGTGCTCAATGCTAACAGCCGTGCTGGGAGCTTCGCCCCCTGAGCGTTGCTGTAGTGTGTGAAGGAGGTGACAGCTTTAATCCTAACCATGGATACAGGCACCCAAAGGTGATGTGTTTCTGTTGGTTTCACAGCCCTGGAACTCCGTTTTCCTGAAGCAGAGTGCCGGGTGCAGGCATGGAGACATGCCTGTCTGCATCCTCGGCTCAGAGCCGCGTGGCAGCAGCCCGCAGCTCCTCCAGCCCTGAGATTTATGGGCAAAGGGAAAACGGAATATTTTCCTGATAGGGATTTCAGGGAAACGCCTGTTATTTCTGGGAGATAGCATGCTTTGGAGACAGGCACTGCAGGAATAAAGGGTGCGTGGAGCAGCGAGCTGGGTTTGATAGAAGGATTTGCCTGGATGCTGCTCTATGGTGGTGTAATTCATGTGGTCATGTTTTTATTCACGTAATAGAAAAGTGTGTTTTTCCCAAATAAAGACAGCTCCTTTCTGTGCTGTAGTTAAAACACAGCTAATGCCTTTCCAGAGCAAATTATTAAACAGACTAAGCAAAAAATGCTGAAAGAAATGGAAAATACTGGAGAAAAGCTCGAATAAAATAAAGCATAGAAGGTGGTAGATAAAGTCAGCAGTTGGTGCTCATCTGCTAGAATAGGAAGTGAAGATCTGCTATTCTCTGTATTCCTTTTATTACTTTTGAGCGTTTCTGAGTGTACTGAGGGCCCTCAGTAGTGAATCTGTTAGCAGCAGAAACCCTACATCCTTTCTCTAGAGACAAGTTGGTAGACAAACAGGGAGTAAATGCCTCTTAGAGCTTGTGTAGAACTTGGTGGTTAAATGATGTTTTGACTTCTTCTGAATTCAGTTGTTGCCGTTCTGTTTTTCCTATTTATTCAAGCTCCGTGCCAGCTAAACCTGAAAAAAGTTCCAGAAAGCAAATAACTATTTTAAATTGTAAACCTTCCCTTCCAAGTATGCAGAAAATGCACAAAGTCAACCAAACAGGAAAAAAAGCAGAAACCTGGACTTGAATTTCGATCCAGCAAGTCAGTGCTATGGGTAAGAAACTGTTCATTTCTTCTAATTAAAGCACAACTTCCCCATTACTACGTGTTTCCCATGTTGGGATTGTTGGTAAAACACCTGCTATTATGGGATCTCTATAAAAAACTCAGGGCTGTATCATGATCCTGTACATGGAAAAGTGACTGCTTCTGATCCCTTGCTTGTTTTGCCCCTTGGTCAGCCTGAAATCCACCAAACCAAAAGAAACCTTGGGGCAGAAAGTGGGCTCAGTTCAGCATCCTGGCTGTTGGGTACTGCAGATCTCATTAACTAATTAAAGAGGCACGGAGATCACCCAGTGTATTCGTTTAGGGTGAAGCTTACTATAAATTCCCTTAGCAGTCACATCCAGCTCTTCAGGCTTCCCACTGTTCTGCTGCACCTACCTGCACTTCATTTGAGTTGTGTGTTTGATGTAACCGAGCTCATCCCTGTTCCCACGGCTGCCTGCATTCTCGTTTTGGTTCTTATCTTCAATCCCTGCCGTAGGATCTGTCTGACAACACGTGCAGGTGGCGATTAAACACTCAGGATCCCTTGTTTTAGCTGGAGAGCTAATGCAGTTGGCATTTGCTTCCTGTTTAATGAGCGTGGCAGCAGAAAGAAAGAAGGAAGACATAATTATAGCAGGTTTGCCTGGAACAATGCACGTTTTCCATCTTTCTGTCTTCATCTGAAATGAAAGACATGAAGTCCGTTCCTCAGTCGTAGCTTTACTGTTGATCCCTGTGCTTTGAGGCAGTTATTTTCCTGGTGGATTTTTATGCCCCGTATTTAAAGTCCAGAAATCCCCTTTGCAGGGCAGCGCTAAGCCCGTTCTCTAATGGCAAACACAGGCAGTGGAATCACCCAGCAGAGGCATTAGCATCTGCTGAGGTTTACTGTAAAGCCTAACAATAAATGGCTGAGAATTTGTCCCAGAGGTCGAATTATTGAGTATTTTTATTAAAGACAACAAAGAAGAACAACCTCATCCGAGACATTTTCCTTCCCTCATTTGTGCCCCACTATTGTATTCCATCTCAAAGGTTCTGCCAGGAAAAAAAGTAAAATAAAGCTGTAATAAAAGAATGTAAAAAGTTCAAATAAGATCGAAGGATGACCAAGGAAGCTTTGAAAAGCAAATTCAGTGGTTCACAATATGTTTTGCCTTCCACTGAGCATGTAAATCACTGAAACAAGCCATGTTCGTATCCTCAAAGCAGCACTGGTGTGCTTGGACCATTACTCTGCATTAACAAAAGGCACTCACTGTTTGCTGGGGTAGGGTAGGTAGCTGCTGTGTTTTACATTTGCACCTTAAGAAGTAAACACAAGGCCCGGATGCCATCCATGCAGCTCACGCTGCGTTCACCTGTGAGAATCACACCGCCCTGCCGGTCCCACTCTGCTTCCTGCCTTCAGTAAGGCTGCTCTTACATGCAGTAAAGGTAAGGGAGGGGTGGCCGGGAGGAGCAGCACCTCCACCTCTCCTGTTAAATCTGAGCAGCTGTAGGGCTGCAGCCCTGCTGAGTGAGGAGCAGAGCAGCGAAGGAAAACAATCCAAATGCTTTCTCTGGGGCAGACTCCTGCTCTGGCTCTAATCAGCAGCAGTTATTAAGGCACTTGAGGTCTCAGCATTGAGCGGTGAAGCTGTTTTGTTTGAGCATCCAGGAGCTGATAGTTTATATTAAAGCGTTCCGTGGAAAAATACTTGGAGCTCCTCCTCACCTCTGTGTTCTGTTGAGCCCTGGCTGCTGGGACCCCGCGGTGCTGGCTGCTGGGCTCCCATCCCGTGGCTCCTTTTGGGAGGTGGCTTCCAGCCCAGCTGCGGGACAAAGCCTTTGGATGCCCCTCACTGCAAACCAGAGTGTGGAAAACATTGCAAAGTGCTCCCTTATCTCTGTTTTCCCAGCGTTTTGGAGCTGGTTTCGGCAGGACAGATTAACAAAGGCAAGGCTATTTACATGAAGGCCGTGAGATTTATGAATGAAGCAGCAACAATTGGAGTTTTATCAAGCCCCAGGCTTGCAGCACGACTACTTGTCTTTCTCAAACACATTCAGTCTCTGACAGCTCTCTGAGGCCAGTGCTTGAAAAACACCTTACAGAGGAGCGGGATCGCTTTTTTAGGAGTGGGAAAACTGAAGCATAGGAAAGGGGAAGCATCCTGCTCAAGGTCACAGAGCAAGTTGGTGGCAGGACCAGAAATAGCACCCAGAAGTTATTAGCTTTTTCTGTATTTCCTTTCCTGTCACTGCTGTTTGCTTGGATACCGAGATAGCTGGGGTGTAAACAGAAGGTTTCCAGAGCCCAGCAGCCCTGCGGCCTGATTCATTCAGCGATGATGCAACGTGGAATCCAGGTTTCTGCACCGCCTCCCGCGGCCGCGGCTGTGATGCCACGCGTGACGTCGCCGCCGGGTTGAGCAGCCTTGAGACTTGTCTGAACCCGAAATGCACAGTGCACGGGGCCCCCCTCGCTGCAGTCCTATTCCTTCCGCAGGGTCAGATTCCGGCTGCTAACTGGAGAAATAACTGAGTTGTGGTTTTGCTCTCAGCCCTGCACGGAGCCCTGGAGCTCTGGAGTTGGCTGCGGTTGCTATTCCTCTCTGTGACCCGCTGGTGGCTTTGTTTAGCGCTGATTTGTTTCTCCATCTGTGTGGACTCACCCGCCCAAGGGGCTGCCAGGCTGCTCTGCTGCCATCAGCTGTTGGGAGGCACCGGACACCTTTCCCAGCTCTGTGGGTTACTTCTGCTGGGACAGCTGCAGCCAACAGGGACCAAATCTGGAGCTGTGGGGAAATGGCAGGGCAGCTTCTGAGCTACCAAGACTGCCAGGAGCAGATCTGCAAAACTTCCTGCAAGGAGTCCTTTCCCAGGCACAGGCTTCAGACAGGTGGCAGAACTGGCACCAAACTGGGGCTGTGCCCCAGTACCAAACACCCATCACAAGTGTGTTCCGTGCTATGCATGCACAGCTTCCAGGAAGGGGAGTGAAAAGGCCTGGGACACGCTTCCCTTCCTGTTGGAAAGCTGTTCCCCACTGCTCCTTTGGTAGCTGTCCCTGGGATGTGGACAGAGATGTGGGGCTCCATGCAGTGGTTGCTCGGAGGGCAGGAATTCTGTTGATACTGTCAGCATCTCAGCAGCACAAATTACTGCTAGCAGATGGCATACATGGTTCTGTCTCTGCAGTTCTCAGGAAGTACAGGATGGCTTCAGTAGGAAATGAATTATTCTCTATGCAGGATGTTCTGCTAATGAACAAAATAACAGTAAGTCCTGTACATGTGTTTTGGGGTCCAGCGCTCCTGTGTCTGTCCCACCTTGTCTGGAAGTACAGCTGCAGATGTCATTGGATTCTTTGTGTCTGGCTTTGTTGTCATCAGTAACAGAGTCTGTGTTTTATAACAAATCTGAACTAATGGTGATGATTTCTTTTGGCAGCAGCCAGTTCATCTTCAGCCTCTCTCTGCTCTCTTTTGGTCACTGGGGGAAGCCAGAAGACAAAGTATCAGCAGGGCTGAGGCTCTGGTAATTCTGAGCCATCAGAAAAGGGCACTCAGGAGTGATTCTTGCAGCCCTACTTGAGACCTTTCTGCAGACCTGGAATGCCAACATCTGGCCCTGTCAGAACCATTCTCAGATTTCTTTTTGCCACACAGCAGTGTCCAGAGTGCCCCTAAACTTCTCGTTGTCCCTTTTGCCTCTTCAACTGCACAGAGCTGGAGGAGAGGTTCAGATACTGGAAGGAGGAGGGAAATAAAACTGAAAGGACTCCACCCCGCTGTCGGGAGGCTGTGCAGCACGCAGCAGCAAGGGTGAGGAAGGAGAAATGACTGCTCAAAATGTGGATGTTTCTGAATTTGTCGGTTCAGAAGTGATGGCAGAAACATCTTGAAAGCATTTTAAACGGGAACTTACACAGCGGTCCTTTTAGGTTGGGCAGCACATAATGCAGGAGGGTGATGGCTGAGGTCCTCTTTGGGGGACGTGGAGAGGAAGAAGTGATGTGGAGCTTGGCTGGAGGGCAGAGGTGTTCCTGGGAGGTTTGAATGGCACTCAGCCTCTGCTTGTTCTCTGCATTCGTGTTTGATCATGGCTGGGATTAAACGCCCCACTTGGACACCCCACTTTCAGAATGCAGCCCCAGGCAGGTAACATGATAAAGCAGAAGGGAAGAATAAATGGCTTTAAAAATGCGCTCTTACTCTCACAGATCTGTAGTTATCCCTCGCTATGACACAATAATTTTCCAATGCCACTTTTTTGTTATATTTAGCAGTGCATTTTCTGTTCCTTCCCTCCCCTTTCTGCGGAACAATTGTGCAACTTTCTTTTTTCTTAATATAATACCACATTAAAATTAGATCCAAGACTAAAAAGGGCCCTCTGTGTAGGAAGGTAGCTACCTTCCTTCCTAGCACTCCCCCTGGGTCTTCCACTGGGATTTTGCTCCATTTAGACACCAGTTCCTGGAGCTCTGGCTATGGTGAGCGAGCTTAACAGTGCTTCCTATGCTGATGTCCCTTCTGCTCTCTCCAGCAGTGAGCATGCAGAGTTCAGAGGGTGGATCAGACTCAGCAGCTTCCGTGACACTTCATCCTTCTGCATCAGCCCAAGCTCCAGTGGTGCAGCCAGTGCCAGCCTCGCAGCAGGTAATGTATGCACAGCTGGAACGCCGTTTCCATGGAGAAGGGCCCGGTTCTACCAGCTGATGTATTTTAATCCAGGATCTTATTTGGGGAAAGGGTTTGCTAATCAGTTTGTTGAGGCAGTGGTGAGAAACTGTGCCTGGAGATTGTGTTGATCGAGGCCAGAGATCCTTAGCTGTGTTAGCACTGCTTTGAAACCCGGAACTGAGGTTTTTATCTGAGCTACCTAAGGAACTCTCTGTGTGCCAGTTTGATGTTTTCTCAGTATAATATCTTGCTGTCATTTGTTGTGTCAATAAAAGCAGCAGAAAATGAAACTGTCCTTAAAGGCATCTCTAGCAGAAAAGTTACCAAGCTCAAGAGCAAAGAGAGGGGGAATGCTGAGCAGGTGTGGGTGGAGGAGTCAAAAGGAAGCCTCTTCCTTTTGTGGGTGGATCCTAACACGTTGAATTAGGGAGAGGGGAGATATTTGTGATGCATTTGCATGAATACAATGCTCTTGGAAGGTCTCCTGATAGCAGAGATGAATTAATTGATGAATGAAAGCTACCTAGTACAAAACGGGAAGTGTTGAGTAGAACTGTAGTTCCTTTTTGTGCCATTTGGGGAACTGTCAGAAGAACTTTCCATCAAGTTAAGGAAGCTGAAGGGATAAGAGAATGGGTGGGTGTAGCTGAGCTACACCCTTCTCTCCAACTCCCAAGTGAGCAGAAGTAGCTGCCATTGGATGCTGATGGGAAGTGACAATTAAAAATAGTGAATTGAAGGAGCACTTGGTCCATTAGGACTTGGGCATCCACGTCGTGCATTTGGCCAGCCTGCTGTCTTCCTGCAGCCTTCCCAGCGTTTATCTGGGTGTTGTTTCTCATTTGTGTGGTAATGATGTGAATGCTGGACCTGAAGCATCTTAGGGATTATCAGTCCGGAGTGTGAATTTGACTGCGACAACGTTAATGAAGGTTAGAAAACCTGCTGGCTTTGGATCGTGAAATCACCCATCCAGCCTTTCCTAGTGCTGTTGTAATGACACGGCGTATCGAGTGGCACTCCGTGGACTAAGGAAAGCCCAGAGGAACTTGGAAGAGAGCTCGGAGGAGGAACATCCAGAGAGCCTCCCCCCCCATCTGCAGGACAAAGGAAACGCTAGGAATGAACTGCTGGCAGCAGGAGTGGTGCGAGGCTGAAGCCTTTGGTTTTGTTGATCACTGGTCTACCTTTCAGTGTGAGAGAAGGCTCTACGAACAGGATGGCCTCATCTTACAGGTTGGGGATGATTAATTATTTTGGCTGGAAGCTGGTAGGAGTAACTGGGCAGGTGGTGATGAATTACAGAAGGAGCTGAGTTGGGCAGCTGTGCCAAAGGAGGAGAGATGTGTCATTTGGTAAAAGCAATGACAGAGTATGAATGAAAAGTAGGAGAAAGGAACAATTCTCAGTGAGACTTGGAGGCAGTTGGCATTGCCAAGGTCTGACTTGAAAAAGGGCTTTTAATGTTCCACTGGTCACAGCCTCTTTTGGGAATAAAATAGGCAAAGTGATGGCAGGCGTAATTGTCCGTGTCCTTATCGCTGGCTCAGCTGCAGGATCTCAAATGCATCCAGACTTGTGAAGGTCTGCATGGGGGGCTGGTGATGCAGGGACTGCCTGGAGGTCTTGGTAATTCTCATATTCCTGGTAATTCTGCAGGAACAGAACTTCTGGCTGGTTACAAAGGCCATGTCTGGGAGGGTGTTAGAGGTCTAGCATTCATAAATAGAGACATGACAGCCATTAACTGTCAGGGTCTCTTCTAGCACTCATGTGGGATTGTTTTGCAGCTGTTTGTTCTGTTGGCCCAGTTTGCTGGGTATTTTTAAAGCTTCAAGCTGCAGAGGATGACTGTCTCCTTGGAGAAGGTCCTCATCAGTTTAAAATGCCATACAGATATTTGGCTTGAATGTTTCCTTTCTTACTTTCATGCCAGTATCCAAGGCTCTGTTCCCATGGGCCTCACTGAATCATTTCTTTCCATCCACGTTTGTTTTTCTGGATCTGCAAGGTGCTTAGCAGTCTTCAAGGCATGCCCAGCCTCCAACAGAGAGTGGAGTGTAATGCAAAGAGCAGGGGGGCAATGGAAAGGGCAGGAGAAAGGCAGAGGACAGTGTTCTGGAGTGACCACTGCAGGGCAGCACAAGTCCAGTTTGTGCCCATGGTGACACTGAAGCCACTAAAGGTGCAGAGCCATCCTAGATTTGGAGTGGTGGAAACCATAACATCTGTGCTTTGTTGGAGGGTGCAGTTTCATCTCACAGGAGGCAGAAGGTGGCTCGGTGTAGCAGGAATAAAAGTAGAAGCTTTGCAATTTCAGGAGGAAGATGGGAACGTGTGAGGAGCAGTTCTTGCTGTGCTCCTGAACCTCCTGCTGAACTCCTCCTGTTGAATGCCTCCTGTTGAACCTCTCCTGTCAATCAGCTGCTTTCTGCTACTCTTTCATTTCCCATGGAGAAATTCAGAGATCGTGGATGTAGTTCTCCACCTTTCCCCAGTTCTGGGTGCTGAGTTCAGTCTGGTGTCACTGCAGATTACATTGGAGGGATAGGGGACCACAGGGATGCCAAGCAAGGAGTTGTCCTGCCTCCCAGAAAGGGAATAGCTAACTCAGCTGTGTTACAGACTAACAACAAGCTGAAGTAAGTGTGTGTTCATGTATCTTCTTTTTGCAGAGGGTTTTGGTGCAAGCAGCAGGCTCTGCTCCCAAAGGAGCGCAGATGCAGCAGATCTCTGTTCCCAGAGTTCAGCAGGTTCCACAACAGGTAATGTCCCCATGGGGAGACCCCACACCGGTGTCAGCAGGGCTGGACGCTCTCCCTGTCTCTCATGTCCTGCACTGCATGAGATTCTGTGACCAATGTCTCCTTTGAGAGATCCATAGTGTTAATTAAAGAGATGTGTGCAACTGGAGACTGGAGATCACAGTGAGGGCAGCTTTCTCCATCTCTCTCTCTCTCCTTCTTAGATTGGCAATAAAATAAGCTATGAAGATAATTAAGGTTTAGAAAGAAGCTTGACTGTAGCAGGTGTCTTGCATACATTTGAAGGTTTGATGTTTGCTTTTAATTGCCATTTAGTGAGCAGAACTTCTCTGTAAAAAAATTTTTAGAGGCAAAGTGCTTGGGATGGTTTTTTAGTTACACAGACAAATATACTGGCTGCATGTGGCTGCCTGGGAAGTTTGGGTGACTGAGAACCATGCAAGTGTTTTTATTTATCTGAACTTTGCCTTTTGCAGCCCTTGTTTCCTAAGAAACCAGGCATATGTGGTGCTGCCTCACGTGGAAATGAGTCTGACTCCTCTGACTTTTTCCTCCAGCAGTTTTTTATTTGGTTGCTCAGCTTCAGAAAAACTTGACAGAGGGCAACCACATGTCTCCCAGACCAGCCAGCAAGTGGGCTGGGATGCAGATGGACACTGCCAACCTCTCTGAAGGAAAGGCTGCAGCGTGATCTCACCCTTATTAGTCAGCAGAGAAGCAGCCCTCAGCCATGTGTGTGGAGGAAACCCAGCTCGTTGTTTCCATTGCTCATGGAGCAACTCCTTATTTATTTATTTCAATTTGAGCTTTTAAAATAAATATGTCCCCTGGGATTCCCAGGCCTGTGTATTTTGGGGTTTTGTTTTTGTTGTGATTTTCTTTTCTTTTTTTTGAAGAAAGCCCAGATGTCAAGGTAAGGTTGAAGGTTAAGGATGCAGTATGTAGCTTGTCTCGCTGTTCCTAGGCAATGGCATGTCTCTAACTCAGGCTTATGGTGCTTGTTTTAGGTGCAATCTGTGCAGCACGTCTATCCATCCCAGGTCCAGTATGTGGAAGGAGAAGCTGTCTATACCAATGGAACCATGTAAGAGTCTTTTGCTCTGTTCACCACTCCACACTGGGTCTAAGCAGTTTGGTCCTGCCAGGCTTCTCCTAGTCCAGCACTGCTGCTGGCACTGCTTGCCATTCAAAGGAGGAAGGGAAAGAACTTTGTTAGTGCTGCACTGTGTGTGTTGGTGCTAGGCTTTAGGCAGAGATGTTGTCCTCTTGGAAGGAGTGTTCTCCAGCGAATCCTGCTCTCCCTGAGATGAAATGATCCGGTATTTTCCTCTCCCCAGCCCTCTGCAGTGGAGAGGTGGGGCAGCCTTAGGAACCAAAGCATGATTTCTATAGGGAAAAAGGGGCTTTGTAAGATTTCCTCTTGCCTCTCTCTACTGGGACCCTCTTTATGCCCCTGCTTGGGTCCTGCTGCCCACTGGGATGCTCTCAGCCTCCACATTCAGGTTGAGACAGCTGCAAAGTGACCACAGGGCTCTGTGTGCGGGCACACTGCTTGGGTGGGTCTTTGCTTCAGGGCTGTCACAGGGCAGCTTAATGATGTCAGATTGACTTTTATGGCAGAGCTCAATTTCACTGAAGCAAATCCCTCTGACAATGGAGCCGAGGCCTTCCTTAAGACACGGTGCACGCTGCAGAAGCCATTGTCTGTGGGATTAGATCTGTGAGCTCCTCTCCGTCGGCGCGTGCTCCACATCCTCACCCTGTTGTTCCTTTGACAGACGAGCCGCCTACTCCTACAACACCGAAGCTCAGATTTACGCCCCCAGCAGTGCAGCCTCCTATTTCGAACCGCAGGGAGGTGGAGCTCAGGTGACTACAGCGGCATCCTCTCCTACAGCCATTCCCTCTCACAACATGGTGGGCATCACCATGGACATTGGGGGAAGTCCGATCCTCTCCAGCTCGGGAGCCTATCTCATTCATGGGGGGATGGAAAACACTAGACATTCTCTGTCACATACTTCACGCTCCTCTCCAGCAACGGTATGTAGCCCTGCAGATGTTGTAGCTCAGGGGCCCGGAATTGTTCCAAGGGAACTGAAAAGCCTTCAGAAAATAAATTCTCCTATCATTATCACCCTGTATATGTCTGTATAACATGTCATGCAAGTGCAAGGAAGAGAATAGACACTGGTGTACTGCACGGGTATTTGTCCCAGGGTTTGGGGTGTCTCTTACTGGCAGCTTGTCAAATGCTTTGAGCAGATCATTGATACACTGAAATGATGCAGCATGGAGATAAGAGTTGTGTTCTTAGAGTCTGGGGGTTTTTCTTTCCCCAGGCAAAATGTTTTGGCTTTCCAATTCAAAAGAATTGTCTATGTTAACATGTTTTAATAACATCTGAACTTATCCCAAAGCAAAGAAATGCATATTTTTAATTATAAAGAGACCTGAAAAGTCCATTATTAACACAGAGAATAATTACTGCAGAAGGTATGTCAAGCTGGTGTCTCCAAATTCACAATGGCTGAAAAGCTTTCATGTATCTCCTACACCACTGTGTATTCTGTCTTTGCCACATGTTACAGAAAATGTATTTTAGGGATAATACTGCTCTTACACAAACGTATCAAGCTCTGAGATGTTTAATTGTGTCTTTCCAACAATCAGAGGTGCCAGGTGTAGAAGCACAACTGTGTATGGGACCGTGAGAGATAGCACTGCTAACCTAGAATAGCCTTCCTGTGGCTAGGAGCTATCAGAGTTTTAGCTGAGAATCTACAGTCTTAGTAGCAGCTGTTGCCAAGAGTGGGTTGGAGTTTGTGTCCCTCTGGGACAGGGTTCACCTTCCTTTCACCTGACCTTGCTGTGTGTGTGCATACACTTCTGTGTAAATGTGATTACAAATGTGGGTGTAATTGAGCAGATGTGGCTGGATTTTAAACACGAAGACACTACTTAGGGAGAAAAATGGGAGCTGGTGGCTGCTGGGTTCTCTTGAATCTCTGGCCAACAAGGCTCCACTTTCTTGTCCCACAGCATTTTAAAATACAGGCTTAAAGGATTTTGGATCTTTGTGCCTTGGATTGTTGCCTTTGATCCAGCAGTGAACGAGTTCTGCCTTAGGTAGCAGTGCCTGTCAGTGGGGAACAGTCTTTAGCTCAGGGTGAAGGAGAAAACGTGGTGGGAGCTGTAGGAAGAAGTGGCAGATCACTGGATGAGCAGATTTCTCTTGTGAGAGTTGTGTGTGTGTTTTAATTACTCAGAGTTAAGAACCAGCACTGGAACTTCCTCTGATTTTGCTCCTGCTTGTGATTTTGAGGGAAGCAGCTGCTGATCTCACCTGCGTGGGGCTGCATCTCACAGAGCTGCACAACATTACTTCTTTTTTTCTTTATTCCCATGGCAATGGACACAATGTAAAAGGCCCAGGTGTGATGTGTGCTGTCCCATGAGCAGATTTATTTTGTAGCTGTCTATCACATGAGATCAGCTGCTCAGGAAAAAAGACTTTAGGAAGTGGCCTTTATGAAAATGCATCTGAAAAACCATCACTCTGTTGGGTGTGAACTTTCAGAAGTGTCTGTGGCTCCTGTGGATGGGCTTGAGAGTGCTAACTAATGAATGATGCTTGTGTGGAAGCTGGGGCAGGGATGTGTCCATCTGTGGCTTTCAGTTCTTTCA
Organism: Pavo muticus; assembly: GCA_016647715.1. Classification (NCBI taxonomy): domain Eukaryota; kingdom Metazoa; phylum Chordata; class Aves; order Galliformes; family Phasianidae; genus Pavo; species Pavo muticus. Next base: position 279,756 of record JACDJE010000387.1, read on the forward strand.
GCACAGACCAGAGCTGGAGGGAGATAGATAGGGTAAATCCCCCAGGGACATCCAGAGCCATGAGAGCTGCTTTTAATTTCACACAGTAATGGGTGGACAAACAGTGGAAGGCAATGGCAATATCAAGATAATGTCACTGGGTAATAACATTATTTTTATTTGCAGTGCTTTGCTTAAACAGAGAATAGGGAAACCTGGTGTTGCAAGCCTGCAGACCTAACAAAACAGTTGGGGCAGGATTAAGAACTTAACTGTGGAGAGAACACGATTGCAGCTCATGCAGGTGTTTGCATGTGGTCTCAGGTGTGCAGTGTGAAGGGTTTGGGTGTCAACACAGCCAGCAATGCAAGGACAGCAATGGAGATGCTGATGCAAGGAACAGGGAAGCATGAGGTCCAGGGGGATGCTGACTGCTCGTGGCAGAGCCAGCACAGAGACCTCGAAGGGAAAGGCAAGGAGGGTGTCTTCAAAGATGGGAACATGGCATCAGAATTAGCAATGGAATAAGAGCAGAGCTGCCTCAGGAGGCTGAGAGATGTTTGGCAAAGGGTGCATGCACACTGAAATCAAATCTTCAGATATTAAAAGGAAAAAAACCAGCATCCTCCAAATCTGCTGGAATAAAGATGTTCTTCTCCCAGTGGGCTGGATCAGAACATCACATGGGTCTGTTTGGTGTCTGTACCACCAGAGTACTGTTAAACTAAGCTGGGCCAGGAGGGGGAATCCCTGAGCTCTGCTGTATGTAGGTCCTCAGAACTGTCTTCCTTCTGGTCCCAGTAACTCAGTCTTTACCCAATGCACTCCAGTCCTTTCTCGGGCAGGTTTTGCTTGTCCAGCAGTTAGTGAGCAGCAGCTGAGAGGTGCTGCTGGTGTGTGCAGCTATGGTTGCTAAATGAATGACCGTTAGCTGTAAAGCAGCTTGTCTTCCACCTGCTGCACCACTCTAGGCAGCACCACAATTGCAGCCTTTTCCTGTATCCTAGGATGGGGCAGAGAGCAGAGCAGCCCTCCTTTAGTGAGCTGATGACATTCCGTCAGGGCACATGGTGCTTTTTAACTGCATAGTCAAGAAACTCAGCACCTATTCTCATAAAGCAGCTCTTGAACTGTTCTTGTATCAGAAAGCTCTCCTTCACACAGGGCTGCTTAAAATTGCCAGTCTTTCTGATTTCTTTTTGCTGCAGAAGTATTGGACACTGACCAAATGCCAAAAGGACAAGTGGTGCTCCTGTGCTTGCACAAGAGACGTTGCTCAACGGGCACTGCCCTGCTCAGCTGGCTCTGCCCCTGAACAGAGGAAGGAAATGGTGTCTCCCTCTCACGCTTTGACTCATTTCCTGAAGGCTGCATCAGCAATCAATCTGTGCTGATGGGTTTTGGTTCCTCAAGGTGCATCGGGGCGTGCAAGTCTTCTCAAAATCCAGTGAAGGATACTGCTGGGCTGACCCTGTTTTGAATTCAGTGATAACTTACTGAGAGGTGATGTCTCTTTGGGGCAGAAACCAGGGAATTTACACTGGAGGTTTTTGGACAGTGTCACATTCATACATGGATGTGGCAAAGCCTGAGCATTTCCTTACTGAATGGTGCTTCAGATGTTAGATCTCACTTCTCTGATAGAGCTTGGTTTTGTACCTGGCTGGTTTTTTCTCCACCCTTATCTTTGCCATGCTAGCAGTCAGTGCAAACTTGAGTATAGGGAGGTAGCTAATGTGTAAAGGAGGCCATAAGCTGACTGATCATCATGCAGATGTGATGCTTTTTGCATGCACCTCCAGATACATGCGTGACCAAGCATGTTAGATGGTGGTAGATACTAAACTTGATACGAGCTGGTTGCAAGTTCTACAGCATGCTGCCTTACCCTGCCTGCTCTGACAGGTCACAGATAAAGGGTTTGGAGAACACCTACTGGAAGCAGCAGGAACTGGCAGAAAACTGCTGGTCCTTCAACCTGAGGTGCTTCTTTAGCCTTCCAGGTTTGCAGAAACCTTGTGCCCAGGAGCAGCAGAGCTCTGGACCAGCAGCATTCTGCTGAGTAGTTTGCCAGGGATTGCCAAGGGAGCCCCAGCAGCAACACAAGAAGGGTCTAGGAGAGGGTCTCAGCACAGGGCAGCAGCAAGAGCTAGGCTGGGAGTAGAAGAGAAGCTAGGAGAGGGTAGAGGAAAGCAAGGGGTCTGTTCAGGAGCCAGGATGTATTGCTGTTATCCCAGCTGCAGAAGCTCTGAGATCAGTGGAAACAAGTACAATAGCAGCTCTGCATAATAGCAAAGATCCATTCCATTTCATTGCACACTCCTTGTATCAACCCTCCCGGTGCCTCTGTTTTATTTAAATGCTTTTAGTTCTTTGTCAGAATTTTAAGAAGTAATAATAAGTTCATTAATCCCAGTTTTCCATGACAGATGTGAGGAAAATGCACCTCCTCTGCACCAGTGGTCTTTGACTTGCTGCAGTACATCTGTACGGTGGTGGTTTGGTCTAGGCATGAAAGGGAGAGGAGGAAAACTGCCTCCCCTTTATAAAGGGCAGTGCATACAGTGGAAGAGCAAATATCCCCAGGTCTCACTCTGCCAGCCTAACAGGGACTCCTGCTGTGTTGTTAGTTTGCATGCCATACAACAACGTCTTTGCAGCTTCATCCCATAAGGACTGTGCCTCATCTACTTGCTCTTTTCACAAGCCTGTTGATATAAAGCATAAATCATTCAAGTATTAATAAGGGTGAAATCCTGGCTGTTGCTAACTATCTGATTTCCTTTCTTTTTCTTTTCTCCTTTTTTTTTCCCTGTGCACATTTTCTTTAGCTTGAAATGGCGATTGAAAACCTACAAAAAAATGAAGGGATTACATCACACAAAAGCAGTTTGCTCAACAGCCATGTAAGTTGCAATCGGAATTTACAACCTCTTTCCTGCCTTGGTAGAAGCATTATCTGTAGCTGTTTGGTGTATTCAGTAGCACAAAGCACTCAAAGCAGCCCATGGTTCAGCTGTGCTGCCCAAAGCAGCCCATTCCCAACACACAAGAATTGCTGCAAAAGCTGCCATGATGTTAATGTTTGTTTATGAGAAGCTCTGGATTGTGTTCACTGCCTCTACCCTGTGTTTATTTATTCCTTCTACCTTGCAATGGAAATTGCTGGCAATTAGATAAACACATTTGAGGGAGTTCTCTCCTTTTGGTGAAATTGGGAGATGGCTGGAAAATAACTTGCAATCCTACAGCAGTAACTTGGAGTCAGTCACGACAAATATCCCCTAGATACCAAAGGCCTACACCTGTAAATGCCTTACTGCCTCTTTCTGTGCCTCAGGAAGACCATTGCTGTTACAATGCTATGCTAAATCCATTTGCTAGGCCTCTCTGTTCTTGCTATGCCAATAACTCCCCTGCTTTGTGTGAAGCACTACTGGCACTCAGGGTCCTCTGCATCATGGTTTATGGCTTCCATGCAGTAATGCTTAGCAGCAAGCACGTGCCTGTGTCGGATTTGAGGAGTCTAATTCAAGTCCTACTGAAGTCACTGGATTTGCCTTGACTTCACTGTGGTTTGGATTAGGCTGAAGCATGTTCTGCTCTGATAACTCACAGTGCACTACGTGGTACTTCCTTATTCTAACAAATTTACTCTTGCTTTGTATTTGGAGGCAGAAATGTTGCCATTCTTGAGTAAGTTTGACCTCTTCACCCAACAGAAATAGGCAGAGAAAATTAGAGGAACTTTCATACTAATGGTCTGATATCTTAAGCTGATTCCAAAGTTCAAGCCTGGGCTCCTGGCTGAGCTCAATCCCTATTTCAAGTGCTAGAAATAGAAGGATCCTTGCTGCAGCTGGGAAAACACACAGTTGTGGAATCAGGCTTTGATCTGAGCATCAGTGCACATCCTTCTTGCCCCAGCCACGCTTCTGCACCTGGGCCACACAGCTTTGGCTAAGGGTAATGTCCTGCAGAATTGTTCCTGTTCATTGCAGCACAGACAGGGGCAGAGCGGAGCAGGATGGGGCAGGGGGTGGAATGGTTTGGAAAAAGCAGAAGAAGGACAGAGCAAGGAAAGTGAAGATAGAAAAGAGATTTCATCTGACCACAGGTCATGTGGAATGGAGGTGGAGCCAGACCCAGCCTCCCAGCAGTGCCACCTCACTTCTTTCTTGCAGGACAAGACAGAGCATAAGGTCTCTGCCCACGTCACTGCTCAGTGTTTGAGTCTCCTGCTCAGTCCCAGCCGTTCTGCAGTGTCAGGCTGTGTCCATGTACACGTAGAAGCAGTGAGGAGGCAGCAGTGCTGCAGTGCCTGCAGGAAATGCAATGTGCTGCAGGACCAGGTTGGGTGATTTCCTCTCAGAGCTCGAGGAAGCTCAGTGGAGCTGCCTGGAAAAGCCTCTGCCTGTTGTGGAGGTCTTCAGGACCTCCCTGTGCAGTTGGCCCAGCCTATGGCTGAGTGTCTGCATGCGTCCCCTGGCCCATGCTGGGTTATGTGTTCTGTTACATGGGATGTTTCAGTTCCTACCTTTATGCTTAAATTGAACACTGTGAAGACAGGCAATTACACATCTCAGGTAGCTGCCTGCCTGAATATTGTCAGGCCAGTGAGAATCAGAAAGCAAAACAGAAGGGAACAGTGATTTGTCAGGGCTGAAAGGAAAACAGGAGCTTGACGTGGGGGACAGAAATCAAAACAGAGCTCACAGCCCTGAGCAGTGGTAGCATCACAAGCCAAGGTGGTAGCAAAATGCAATCCTTAACCTGACAAATGGTCCTCTGCTGGAAAACCTGGCACCCAAGGGAAGCTTTGAGGTGATGCTAATTGCACCATTAGTTGTGGTTTAATTGCTTTTATTCTTAAGGCTGAAGAATGGTTTATACTCTTAGGATAATGGTTTATTTCGTGGCCAGCAGCAGATCTTTCATGTCAGGGGTGTTTTTTAAAGGAAAACTAAATATATCTCAATCAAGAGGGTTTTATTTTTACATAACTCAGTTTATACAAAGTCCACGCTGTAAGGAGCCACTCTTGATAACTGAAATTACCCTTGAAAACTCCAAGAAGTTACTGAAGGGCACTTGAAATATCGAGTGTAGAAGCCAAAGCGAATGGTAACACCAGTGAGAAGCGATGCTCCTATTGAAATGCTGTCCATCAACTACTGCTCCTGAAAAGCTCTGCTCACAGGGGCACCCCGCAGCCCCTGGTCAGAGCATTGTTCTCTGACAATTAGGAGCCTGCAGATGGTGCAGAGGGAGGAAAATGATGGCTTTTCAAGAGAACTTTTGAAGAAAAAGAGTAGATTTTGGTGACATCTAATTGTGGGAGGCTGTGGGGACGTCCCAGCTTCGGGTGAGGCTCCCACAGGTGTGTGCCCTCGTGGGTTTGTTCGGTTCCATAGAAGGCTCTACAACAAAACCTCCAAGCCTGGAGCTTCTCCTTTTTACCCAGTGTCACTTCTTCCACCTCAGATCCCTCCTTGAATGAGGGGCTGTGTTAGAGGGTTGTTTTTTACATCAGAACAGACACTCGATAGAAATGAAGTGTAAGTAAGAATGAAATGGAGATGTTCCCCTGCAGTGCTTGTAGCACAAACAGCAGCATACAGCTGCGCTGTGGTTTTATTGGAGCCTGATCATAACACAAACAGAAGTGAAACTGTGGTGTATTTTGTCATTGTCACAACAGAGCCCAGTGTCAAAAAGTGAACCGAATAGAGAATCTTTACTGTTCTTATTTTAAGTGCCCTGTGTGTTGTTGGTAATGCAGGAAGGGCATCATTTATATCCCCACACGTTCCTTTTTTTTGAGTTCTTTTGTGCATTTTGCATCAAATTGCAACTCAGCAGTGGGAGTTTCATCTTGTGAAACTCCACAGTGCTGGAAGGGGTGTTAAAAAGCACTGCAGAGTGTTGGGAGATGGAGGGGATGTTGTAGGATTAGAGTGAAAATCTCCAGGGTCAAATTGAAATGACTGCTTTTTAAGGCAGGTTTAGAAGAGTGGAAATAACCAATCCACAGCCAGTATCTCCCATAGGATACATAGAAGGTAACGAAAACAAAAAACCCTAAAACTTATTAATCATTATTTTTTTAAATATAGGGGATGGCCCAAATTCAGCACAGGTGTGGACTGGTTAGAGACAGAACTGCTGCTGGTCCTTCATGTCCTGAGTGCTGGGGAGTGCTTTTGTTAGAGGCAGCTGTAAGGGATGGGTTGATCGGAGCCTCGGGGTCTGCAGAGGCCTTTTGGGGGCTGCCCACCACATCACAGAATCACAGAATCACAGATCACAGAATGGCCCAGGTTGGAAGGGACCTCGAGGATCACGAAGCTCCAACCCCCCTGCCAGACAGGGCCACCAACCTCCACACTTCATACCAGCCCAGGCTGCCCAGGGCCCCATCCAGCCTGGTCTTGAGCACCTCCAGGGATGGACGGGGCATCCACAGCCTCTCTGGGCAGCTGTTCCAGCACCTCACCACTCACATAGAAAAGAACTTCCCCTGACATCCAACCTCAATCTTCCCTCCCTCAACTTCAAACCATTTCCCCTTGTCCTGCTGTTATCTACCCTTTCCAAGAGTTGACTCCCCTCCTGTTTGTAGGCTCCCTTTAGGTCCTGGAAGGCTGCAATGAGGTCACCCCGCAGCCTCCTCTTCTCCAGGCTGAACAAGCCCAGCTCCCTCAGCCTGTCTTCATAGAGGAGGTGCTGCAGCCCCCTGAGCATCTTTGTGGCCTCCTCTGGACCCTCTCCAGCAGCTCCCTGTCTTTCTTGTATTGGGGGCCCCACACCTGGACACAGCCCTGCAGATGGGGCCTCACAAGAGCAGAGCAGAGAGCGACGATCGCCTCCCTGTCCCTGCTGCCACCCCTCTGCTGATGCAGCCCAGGATCCCATTTGCTTTCCAAGCTGGAGAGCACACTGCTGGCTCATGTGCAGTTTTTCATCCATCAGGACCCCCAGGTCCTTCTCTGCAGGGCTGCTCTCAAGGGCTGCTCCTCCCAGTCTGTATCAGTGCCTGGCATTCCTCCAGCCCAAGTGCCAAACCTTGCACTTTGCTGTGTTGAACCTCATTAGGTTCACCCAGGCCCACCTTTCAAGTCTGTCGAGGTCCCTCTGAATGGCATCCCTTCCTTGCACCGTGTCAGCTGCACCACTCAGCTGGGTGTCATCAGCACACTGCTGAGGGTGCACTCGATTCCATTGTTGATGTCATCGATAAAGATGTTAAAGACCACAACATCTCCTGCTGCAGGTAGGGGCAGGGAGGCCACCAGCAGTCACTGCCTCACAGCTTTGTAGGGTTTGGACTCCAGAAAGTTCTTTTTCTGTGCAAAGCAGTGTGACTGGAGGGAGGTTTGAAGGGGACAGACACATGGCTCTGAAAAGCAGGCTGGGGAGCTGCTGTTTTCCTTCTTCCTGCTGTGCCATTCTGTGCCCTGCTCCAAAGCCCACCACTGCTGATGGACATTGGACTTGATGATCCTTATAGGTCCGTTCCAACTCAGGATATTCTGTGATTCTGTGATCTGGGTGCATTGGGTCAAACCCAATAACAGAACTCATTTCAACTGTGCATCACTGGATTCAGCTTCTCTGGCATAGCAGAAGTTGAAATTTCAGTATGTGGATGATAACCACAGAGCGTGCATCCGTAGGTGCTCATGGCTGATAGCCTTTGTATGAGAGCAGAGTTGGGTGGGAAATGCAGAAACTGACAAGGACTGAATGGAGTGAGGTGTCAGAAATGCCACTGCACGCTGCAGGCTGTTCTCACAGCGTTACTGACATAAAACCCAAGCAGTGCAGTGGTGAAATGGGACCCTGAAGTTTCACCGAGGGAAAATGACAGAAAAAAGGCAGCTATTGGGGTGTGAGCGGGGAGGATTTAAGCATAGGCCAGCTTATACTTCCATGTACGTGGTTGAATCCCACTGGTTTCTGTTTGTGCTTAAGTACAGCATGTTCTTGACTTCTTTGTTGTAAGGAGATAACGGGGTGAACATTTGGACCTCCAGAAGCTGACTTTGTTTTGCCAGTAATGAGCTGCAAATGCAGCTGCATCGGGTGGAGCTGTGCCACCTTTACATACGTGTGTGTGCAGAGAGTCACTGTGAAAGCACTGATCCCAAGCAGCCCTAATGTCAGTGAAAGGACTCCTACCAAAGCTATTGACTTTAACCCATTGGTACATCTAGTTCCTTCAGCAATTCACTTAGTATAACACAACTCTTACTGCTACTAAATTTGTCATTTAGCCAATTAAAGGAGATCAGGTTTTTGTCCTTTTTGTGCTGCCATTTTCACCCTTTCGGACCATCTGGATAGAAATAATTTATATTTAATTGCAACCTCTAATCAACAGAGATGTCAGAAGAAGTTCAAGCAACAAGTTTTGGAAAGCAATATGCAAAACACCTCAGATTTCCAGGGCTGGGTGGTGAACTATTTACTGTTAGGGGAACAGCTGCAGACATGCCAGTCTGCCAATGGACAGAGTCTTTGCAGCATCTTTGTTTCCCTGACATTCGTTCGTCCAAGGCAGTTTTTCATGTCTTGGCACACAGCTCCATCTCGGTCCCACGGGAGTTTATCCAAATGCAAGATGGACCCTGAGATGACAGGATCAGCAAAACCTGATGATGGTTTTGTTTCGTTATTAGCTTTGGATTGGGGATCCTTCTACTCTTATGGGTGCTGGCGTAATTATTGCTTATAGAAATGAACCGCACAGTGTTCAGTTCTCTTGAACTCAATGTCAGATATTGCTGCTGACATTCAGCGCTGCCGTTGGCTTTTGTAGCCCGTTCCAGCCCTCCTTAGACTTTCACGTGTTCTTTATTTATGTCTCCCATGCCTAAAGCTCCAGTGGTTGTTGGACAACTACGAGACAGCGGAAGGTGTGAGCCTGCCCCGGAGTTCTCTGTACAACCACTACCTGAGGCACTGCCAGGAGCACAAGCTGGACCCGGTGAACGCCGCTTCCTTCGGCAAACTGATCCGGTCGGTGTTCATGGGGCTGCGGACTCGGCGCCTGGGAACCAGGTTGGTGGGGGAGCTGGGGCTGGGGGGGATGGGGAGAAGCTCACTTCCCAGAAGTGGATGGTTTTCAAAGTCCCTTCCAACCTAAACTGAGACAGGGAAGGTTTAGGCTGGATATAAGGAGGAAGTTTTTCACCCAGAGGGTGGTGACGCACTGAACAGGTTGCCCAAGGAGGCTGTGGATGCCCCATCCCTGCAGGCATTCAAGGCCAGGCTGGATGTGGCTCTGGGCAGCCTGGGCTGGTGGTTGGTGACCATGCACACAGCAGGGGGTTGGAGCTGATGATCACTGTGGTCCTTTGCAACCCAGGCCATTCTATGATTCTAAGCCATGCCATGATTCTGTGGCACGCTGTCCTGTGGGTGAGCTGGGGATGCTCTCAGTGTACACTCAGTGGCAAGGTGCAGGCAAGCAAGAGATAGATGCTGGCTGGGCCATCGAAGTGCAGAGTGAGTGACAGTCCCAAGCTCAGCTGCATCTCGCCTTCCCCCACCACTGTGCATGGCTGTGGGTGCTGTGCAGCTCATTGCTGCAGGGATTAATTAAAAGCAAATCTTCTGTATAGCCACTAATTTCAGGGGCTGCAGTTTGTTCTCAAGAACAAAACATGTGGCCTCATGTTTTGCAGAAAAAGGAGCCTTGCTCTGTTCTTGTAGGACCTGCAGCTCCTCTCACACACATAGAAAATCTACCAGGTGTAGTTTGGCAGGCACAGGTCTTTCTTCTGAGATATACAGAAACAACCAAACATTATGTTGTAGGAACAAAAATTGCTATACTAAATCACAGGGCTGATTCCCATGTGTTGTGAGGCAAAGCTCTTTCTGAACGGGAATCAGCAGGGTGAGAACGTTGATTTCAGACATGTCCTGGGTTTCTGGTGACAGCACCTCATCCAGTCACAGCTGAATTCAATCTCAGCCCGTTTCTCAAGGAATCTAAGGGCATTTTATTTAAACCCAGGCTGCTTCTCATTCCATTGTCTTCTCTTGATCACCGTTGCTGCTGTCAGCTGCAGGGCCCAGCATTCTGCTGCAGAGTTCCTTCTGGATCCAGGACAGTTCTCCATCAGCAGTGGGAACAGATCCCAAACCCCTGATGCAGACGAGGTGTCCAGACGTCCCTGTAGATACGGAGGTGCCTTACTGCTGAAACTCACAAAGCAGAAGGCTGAATCTTCTTAACAAATGTTTGTTTTAAGATCTCACGGACCCGTATGGTGTTCCAAGAAAGGTGAAACTTAAGGAGGTACACCTGCAGTAACGGCACGTGTGTCCTCCAGGGGAGCGCCCAAAGTATTTGCACAGCCTGCACAGCTGGCACTGCACTTCACTCCAGCTTCTAATCTGAAAAAAGCAGTGAATACGCTGGAGAAGCAGTGATTGCTCTGGTTGTATAACTTTATATAATGAAACACAAGCTTGGATATTTGGTCTTCCAGAGTAGAACAAAACCAGATGTGCCTGGAGCATTCCACAGCTGGGATGGGGAGGTAACAGTCATAGGAAGAGAGGGGGTGAGTTTGGGTTTCTGAAGATGGGTTCCAATGTAAGAAGTCTGAAGTAATTTCTTTCATCCTACCAAGGGAGGAAAAATTCAACGTCCCAACAGCTGCTTTAGAATCCTTCAACTTCTGCTTTGTGACCTGAAAGCGAATTGGGCTAGAAAATGGGAAGGCTCAGAAAAAGGAATAAAAATAAAAGAAAAAAAAAAAAAATACAAAAATTAATTTAAACAAAGAAAAAAAAAAATAAAAAAAAAAGTCAGAATAATTTATTTCGATGTACAGTAATGCTACGTGCTTGACATGCCATTATTAATAATTATATTATCAATAGCTCTTATATTCTTTTGTAAAAAGAAGGACATTGACATAATAAGGGAATAGATGTCCAGTTCTTAAACTTATCTTTATATCCATCTCCTGTGGTGTAAATGTGAAGTATTCACCACGTCTTCTTTTGTAACCTTTTGGTCTGTGATGTTCTGAATTCCATCACTGAGAGGTTTCAGTTTGTAATTAAGACAAAGACAAAACAAAACAACAAACTTAGTATTCAAGATGTGCGAGCTTGGAAGACTACAGTACAGCTCCATACACCTTATTCATAAGTTTGCATTATAAATGCATTTATTATATAATTGGCAGGCACTTAGGATCACTTAAGGTGTGACTGGGGCATGCTTCACACCAGAGCATGTGTAAACCCTTGGTTACAGTGACAGACTGAACAGCTCTGCTGCCTCCCTAAAATAAAAGCAGCCAGAAACTGAAAAGAGAGAATTCCCACAGGATAAAAAGTGTTCTGGATACCAGCTTAATTCTTCAACAGATGCTTCTCTTAAATTTCTCTCTGGGAGACATCACTGGGTTTAAGGTGCCTTCAGACACTGTCATACTGAAGCACTACGCTGTCATTTTAAGCAGTGAGAGCACATTGGAGACCCCACTGCAGAGGAGAAATCCTGGTTTCTTGAATGGAATGCATCTGTGCAATGGGATGGGTGGGAAGGCCTCTTCCTGAGGAGCGTCACAGCAGCTCTGTGCACCTACAAAGAAGGAAATTCAGCCTCTTCTTCTTGCAAAAAGCTTTCAGTCCTTACAGAACTGCAGAAATGAGCAATTCCCGAGGCCAGAAGCAGATCAAAGCCTCTTAACTGTTGCTGTTAAAGTGCAGACACCAGACAGTGGCTTTCTTATCATAGCGGGCCATTCAGTCGGGCTTGTTTTGATCCAGCTCTAGATGAAAAGTTTAGTTTCAATATAAAAGCAAATTCTTAAGCTCTAATCAAAGTGTGAAGCGTCCCTCGAGGTCTCTGTCATTGTTTAACAATGCTTTGTACTGTAACACTTGTCAGTTCTCCCCCGGTTGCTGTTGGCTGCTTGGAACAAACCTTACCAGATTTCACATGTGGATGTCACTGCTCTGTGACATGTGGTTCTGAGTTTCAGAGGGGCTGATGGCATTCATTAGGTCGGCGTTCAGACAGCGCTGGCAACAAGCACATGTGCACTGTAAGGAGCGGTGTGGATTGTCAAAACAAGCCTGAGAGTAAATAGCAGGGCTGTGAGATTGCTCCCATTGACTAGCTGGCACTGAGCAATTTTAATGCTGCTGCTTGCAGGGGAAACTCCAAATACCATTACTATGGGATCCGGCTGAAGCCAGAGTCTCCGCTGAACCGCCTGCAGGAGGACACGCAGTACATGGCCATGAGGCAGCAGCCCATCCACCAGAAGCAAAGGTAGGTGCTCCCAGCCCCGTGGCACCCACTGGTGTGCCCCAGAGCTGCTGTGGGGTCCTCCCCAGAAATGGGGCTGCCAGGTTCTGCCTGCTCTGAGCAGCAGAAGGCTCAAGGAGAAATTCTGGCTTGCCAAGCTGCATTTATCCACCGTTCTGTTTGCCGGTGGCTTGAGTTCAGCCTGCTGCTACAGAGCTTACTGCAGGACGTACCACTCCTCACTGTATCCCCTGGCTCAATAGCTTCGGACCTCAGCTCTGCAGCTGTTTGTGCCTGATCACAGGAAAGGGCTGTGGGCTTGAGTTGGTTTGTTTCTCGGGTTTGGGTTTTTGGGTTGTTTTGACTTGCAACAATGCAAGTTGAAGAGCTGTGGTTAGTCTGGTGTCTGAGCAATTTCGAGTGCCAAGGAATTTGGGATTGTTTCCTGGAAGCGCTGACACTTCTGGCTCATGCTAGAGTAAAAAAGAGCAGAAGAATTCATTTCTTCTGCTCCTGAACAGAAAACAAATGCAGAAGTCACCTCCAGAGTCTGCACTCCGGCATCCACACCAGCCCTGATTCTCATTTTCTTTTCTTTTTTGATGTCCACCTTGGGCAAATTTCCGAACCCCTTTAATCTTCTCCTGGGTAGTGCTTTCCCAAAGGAGGTTCTCATTCCCCACCTTGAGCAAGTGATAGAAATAGTCAGCCTTCCAAATGCTGGCTTTGGGTGTAACCTCTTTTACTACATGATGTAACTTTTCAATTAAGTGCTCTACAGCATCCTGGCTTTGTAGGTGTCCCTGTCTCTCACAGCAAGACCGTGTTGCATGTGATGTGTTTGCTCGTGCTTGTGTACCACCAGGCCATGCTCTGACCCTAGGTACAGACCAGCTCAGAAGATGGACGGCGTGGCAGAAGCCGGTTCCAACAGCAGCCTGCACACAACCCCTGAGCAATCAGTTGCTGCTCAAAGCCAGCACCATCAGCAGTTCATAGGTGAGCAGACTGCTTTCATGGATTTGATGCACATCTGGGCTGACAACCTTAAGAGGAAGGAAGGCCCTGTCCAGCAAACCCTGCCTGCTCTGCATTGCTTCTTGTCTAAGAAATCTGTATTCCAGTACACTCTGGTAATGTGTTGCTCCTGTACCCATAGGAAACCTCGTCCTGGTGCCACTCTGTCAATTCCTAGATATGCTTTTACCTCAATTTTAATCAAGTTGGATGGAAGAGCAGAGCTCTCCAAGCCACAGTGTTCTGAAGAGCTTTGCGAACAGGGGGAGCAAGCTATCCTGTTTGTTGCCCCACCAGAGAGCAGGCTGCAGTGTGTGCTCAATTCCAGGAGATCCATCAGAGCCTCTCCTGATGAGACAGGTTCTCTGCTTTTACTGGTCATGGATCTCCATGTTTCCATAATCTCCAGTAGAGATACAAAATGCCAGCCCAGCTCCAAGCATCCTCTGAAATGCAGTCACTCCTGATATGCCTGATATCCAGTTATGTTGTCCGTTGTACTCTCAGGATTACAAAGGGATGCTTTTCAGGCCTTGGAGAAAATCGAATGGGAAGCTCATTACACGAGGACAATGTATTCTTGTTACTGTGATTACAAAGAGAAAGAAAACATTCTGCTTTACATGCTGGACATATGGACTGCAGTTGTTTACTTTTTGCCCATTATAGCAGCAGGAATCAGGGAAGTGCTCGTTTATCAGCCTCATTTCACCAGTTTCACCCCCAATTAAAATGTGAAAGATAGCAACCAGAGACAGAAGCACCCTGTGTGTGCCTGTAGCCTGCATTACTGAGTGCTTCTAATTCTTACCATCTTCCCCCTCCTCTTTTCCCCAGATGTAACCCACGTCTTCCCCGAGTTCCCAGCCCCTGACCTGGGTAACATCCTCTTACAAGAGGGGGTCACCATGAATGATGTGAAAACTCTTCAGCTTCTCTACAGGAGACACTGCGAGGTGATTCCTTTGAATATTGTTAATTGATTAATAGATCAATTAAATGACATGATTCATGTGCTCCTCTTTCATGCTGCCCTCAGGAAAAGCTAGACTGTAATGGGACGTGTTTGTTTTAGTAGTATTGCGACTCAAGTGTTGCACTTGGTTATTTTTTTCATGGTGTGACCTCTTTTGTATTACATTGACTATTAAAACAATGCACTTCTTGTTGTTTTTCCTGTAAATTATTTAATCTAAACGTCAGTGCATGAAATTTATGCTGACATTGGGTGACAAGATGCTAACAGAGCAGCTAATGAGATGTGTTCTTTGTTGTTAGGCAACTTTGGATGTTGTAATGAACCTCCAGTTTCATTATATTGAGAAACTGTGGCAGTCCTTCTGGAGTCCTAAAACACCATCTAGTGATGGCTCTGCTGCCCTGCCATCCAGGTACACCGTGCTGCTTTCATTATTTCTCAGTGATCCTTTTCTTGTCTTACTTTGCCTTTTAAAAGTGCATGAAGTGATTTCAGCTTCACTAGACATTGTGAGTGCTTTGTAAGGCGTGGAAATACCTACTTCTGATGAGGTGCGCCCATGGCATGCCTCCTGTATCCTCATCTGAAACACAGGGAGCATTGGGTGAATGAGAACGAGATGCAGCTTTTGAAAGCATCCCCAACGCTGGGGCTTTGGTGCCACCTCGACTGGCTCACTTATTTGGGTGCCTGTCCAAGCCTGTACCTGCCTCGTGTCTTGAGGAAGATAATGACAAACTGAGCTGCCCTGATCCTGGCTTTGTGCTCCTGTCTGGCTCGTTACTGCCTATTCTTCCTCCTTCATGCACTGCTGTCTGCTGCCAAGAGACATGTAAGGGAAAATAGAATTAAAAGGTGGTGGGTTCTCGTTAAGGTGTGTATTGAAAGTCTGTGTTGTTCACTCACAGCAATTACACGAGGACTTCAGATGCTGATGTTTTATGTTCAGAAGAAAAAAGATAGAAGTTTGGGTAACAAGGAAATATCCCATAATAATCCCTGGAGTACAGCCCTTTTGCCCTCGGTAGATGTTATCCAGTGAATATTTTGCAGCAGAGAAACACTGTAGCTCTTTGATGGTTTCAGAATCTTCTACTTAAGGGGACATTGGCAGCGCAGCACAGAGCTGGGCTGGCTCAGAGCAGACTCAGGGCAGCATCTGCACAGAGCTCTGCCTGCACTGGCACGACCTGGTAGGGCAGTGTGCTCCCACACCTCTGCACAGCACAGCTATTAGTCCAGATAGGCAGCACTCTAGCCCCTCTTTTATGATATGGATATAAAAACAGTGTTATCCAAGTGCCAAATTGCTTGAAAATGTGATAAAATGAAGAATCTGGTTCAACTCGACAGGAAGTGGAGGTAGTTGACAGCTGATTTTTCCATGTGAGTGTTCTAGGACTGTGCCTGTGGAATTCATTTACTAAAACCTCTCAGACAGAGGATATAAGGACCTCTTTATAGTACACCAAAGGCTTGGCTTTAATGATTTTGATGTAATGCAAGGGGAAAGTTCCCTCCAAGTTCCCAGTGCAGTGTCTTAATAGCTCTGACCTGTGACTCTGGCAGTGCAGTAAGGCTTCAGTTTTCTCTGCCTGCTGTTTAACCAAATATCTTATGCCTTAATCATGCAAAAAAAGTTTCCACACATCTGTAAAGTGAAATGAATGCAGGCTCATTTGACCTCATTCAGCTGGAGACAGTTTGCTCTGTTCTCATCACACCAAAT
Organism: Pavo muticus; assembly: GCA_016647715.1. Taxonomy (NCBI): domain Eukaryota; kingdom Metazoa; phylum Chordata; class Aves; order Galliformes; family Phasianidae; genus Pavo; species Pavo muticus. Next base: position 295,743 of record JACDJE010000387.1, read on the forward strand.
CTTTCTGCTTATGAAGGTGCCAGACACCTCAAAACTGCCTGCAGTGTCCATCAGCACTGGCTAACCTGCTCAAACAACATCTAATATTTGTCAGAGGGGAGAGGAGAAAGGCGTGAGGGGTTTGGGAACAGCTAGAGCTGTGAGGAGGAGCCAGCTATGCTGTGTTGCAGGACAGTTCCCAGGTACACATGAGCATGAGCGTGTGTGTGAGAAGTGAGGCTGAAGGTAGTGAAAGCAAAAGGAGCCAAGCACAGGAGATGCTTGAGGTGAAACCACAGTCGGAGCTCTGACCCCATGGTGGAGTGGTGCTTGCAGAGTCAGAGGCTGGTACAAATTGGCTGACATTTCCTTTTGAAGGAAATGTGAATTGCTTTTTCTGCTGAAAACTAAAATTAGAAATCCAGATGAAGTGTGAACGCCCAGAGAAGCCGCTTCTAATGCTGCCTCCCTCTTCCTGCAGTGAAGAGGAACATGAAGGGACCCTCCCAAAAGACAAGCTGATCACTCTGTGTAAATACGAACCCATCCTCAAGTGGATGAGAAGCTGTGACCACATCCTGTACCAGGCCCTGGTGGAGATTCTCATCCCTGATGTGCTGCGACCGGTGCCCAGTGAGTATCTGCAGTGAGACCAGGAGGGCACAGGCAGTGCTGCCTCCTGCTGCAGCTCCTTGCTGGGCTGCTGCTGAGTCACCAGATGTCTGTGGAGAGCTGCATTTTGTGACTCACGCTGTCTGGCTACCACTTGCCACAAAGATTTCCGTTGTAAAAGCTGATTTAGACATTTTCATTTTGAATACAGGCTAATATTTTGGGCAAGGACAATATTCCTTCCACAGCACTGCTCTGTGTAGGCATAACTTTGTGGCCTCTGGAATCCCCAGGCCTTTTAAAACAGAGTCCATTGCGTATCACACCTCCTGACTTTGGCTGTGAGTCAAGGTAAAAGCAAAGGCTTAATGCACAAGCTGTTGTAAGCGTGGCAAGTCCCTGTGAGATGTTTCCTTGGGGACTATCTTTGTTCACACAGGACTGTGCTGTCCCCTCCTGCACCTCCTGGAAACGTAGGGTTAACTTTCACTTGAGAGATTGGTGATGGGATATGGAGGGTTTTCACTCTGATTTGGCTGCTCACTTCTGTCAGCCTCTCAGGGCTACAACTTAGCCACAGACTGGGCTGAGCCGTGCTGGAAAAACCTGGTCCCACTGATCTGCTACTGTCAGTCTGCATGCTGGTGCAGATGTGTGTCTTTAAAGAGCACGTCTCAGCAATTAGAGAGTGCTAAGATGGGCCACAAATAAGACAAGGAGCTGTTTGAGTGCATTTTAGGACCTAGCTGATCCAGGATGCTGAACTGAGGTCACAACTTACCAAATCAGTGGCTGTGCCTTCCACAGCAGTTCTGAGCTAGAAAGGTGGTGTGTGAAGACAGTGTGGAGCAGCCTTTCTAAGTCTGCAGCTTTCTTTGCAGGCACACTTACACAGGCAATTCGTAACTTTGCCAAGAGCTTGGAAGGGTGGCTGATGAATGCCATGAGTGAATTCCCCCCCCAGATTGTCCAGACAAAGGTAAGTAGAGAGAGCTGAACTGAGTGTGTGTGTGTTGTCTTCTTCCGTGGTGACTGGAAATCACTGCTGGAGTTGGGCTATGTATACTCCAGACTAACACAGCATAAGGAATAATGCTGAACCTAAATCAGCAAGGAGCAGGGCAGGATCAGGCAGTTCATTTGAGCTGATGATGCTCTGCCTGTTGAGCCATTCCCTTTGCCTGAATGGAAGCGCAGGACACTTTACAGGCTGAATGACACCACAGAGACTGAATATAAGGCTCCTACTACCCCTCTCCTAACACCATGGATCTGTGAAGCCTGTTCCCTGCTCAAGTAGATGCTGCAAAAGTGCTTGAGTGCACAATGCAGCAGCTTGAGTGGAACCACTGGTTACCCCAGCTAATGTATGCTGCATTCCTGAGCTCAGCACTGAGAAGAGTTACCCCTGAGCCCTGCTGCCCCCTGCTCACATCCCTGCGTGCTCTGCTCTGCTGCAGGTTGGAGTAGTGAGTGCCTTTGCCCAGACGCTGCGGAGATACACGTCCCTGAACCACCTGGCTCAGGCTGCCCGAGCAGTGCTGCAGAACACCTCCCAGATAAACCAGATGCTCAGCGATCTCAATCGGGTTGACTTTGCCAACGTGCAGGTAACTCACTGGGTCTTTTCCTGGGCCATGTTGCCTAGAACTGGGACTGCCCAGTGAGACTGTCTGCTAGTAACCAGCGTGTTATTTCCTATACTAAAAAGGGGTTAAGTGGACAATTTCACGTGAGGTTTTGGTGTTACTTTTCAAGGTAGATCTGTCATCTCACTGTGAATAGTGGAGAAGGCTCTCATGAACTTCTATAAGAAGTACTGCTACCAGTAATAATTTTGTTCTAATAGTAATATTGTACTGTGGTCAGGAGAGAGCTAAAGAGGTGTTTTGGAGTCCTTGCCTACTAGAAATGAGGTTGAATTCCTGGGCTGGGATACACCAAAAACTGAAGTAGCAGGCTTTGCATGAGTGACTGTCAGCCCTTCCTCCTGAGCAGGAGCAAGCCTCGTGGGTGTGCCAGTGTGAGGAAGGCATGGTGCAGAAGCTGGAGCAGGATTTCAAGCTCACACTGCAGCAGCAGAGCTCCCTGGACCAGTGGGCCAGTTGGCTGGATAATGTTGTTACTCAAGTCCTGAAGCATCACGAGGGCAGTCCCAGCTTCCCCAAGGCAGCCAGGCAGTTCCTGTTGAAGTGGTCTTTCTACAGGTATGTTTTCTTCTCATTCTGGTAATATCTCTGCATCTGGCTCAGGGCATGTAAGTAACTCCTCAAAAAGGCGAAGCCAGCTTCTTTACACACATGCCACTCTGGCTGTTGCCACCTGTATCCCTTTGGGATGGAGATCGGTTGCCCCACCAACTAATTTCTTACAGTTCTTGGATGCTCTTTGGTCAGAGGTAGAAACAAAGCACCCGCAGTACCTTCAGGGTCAAGAACTCCCATCAGCCATGGTGCAGGTGTCAAACACATCCTAACTCTTTTGTTTCTGGCCATTCTCCAGCTCCATGGTGATCCGTGACCTCACCTTGCGCAGCGCTGCCAGCTTTGGTTCCTTCCACCTGATTCGCCTGCTGTATGATGAGTACATGTTTTATCTGGTAGAGCATCGTGTTGCCCAGGCAACAGGGGAGACACCAATTGCTGTGATGGGAGAGGTGAGGATTGTTTATTCCCTAGTAACAAGCCCAAACCAAGCAGCGTGTAAAGGAGCACGATTGGTTCACAAACAGCACTCTGGCCCTGAACGTGTTTTATAACCATCTTTGCTGAGGGATTTACTGACTTGTTGTGAGCGCCTGGCACAAGGATCCAGCTACCTGAGCATCTTCCCTCCTGTCTCACTAATACCTGGGCTGATGTGGGGCAGCTGGGCATCGGTTGGGCTTCAGAGCCCTGGAGGAGGAAAGAAATAAACCTACCAACTTCTCTCCATAATCAGATTTTGGTGTTCCTGCCACAGCCCCGTCCGACACTAAAACTAAACCGAAGCCAAAATGTCCAGAAGTGATTTTCCCTGCAATTTCCAGTGGTCCTGTGCACATCCCTTCTGCAGACCCCCTCTGCAAACCCCAGAGCTGTGTGCACAGTCAGCCACTCTCCATTTTTGATGTGGAGAAATGATGAGTGGTTTGTTTTTCAGTTTTGTGGGCTTTTTAGTTACAAACCAGACAACAAATGTAGAGCCTGGCTTGCAAGCAGGACCTGTCCTGCCTAGCTGAAGCCAATTCCAACATTTCATTCTGACATGCCCAAATTTAGAAGGTTCCAGTCAACCCATGGAAGCAACGTGGAAACTGCTGTTAGATTAAAACTGGTGCTGTTTGCTCCATGAAGCTCGTGCTATCTTCCTCCTTCTGTGGAGCTCATGTAGGGCACTCAGACAAATCAATCACGTCCACTTTGCTTTCTCTTCCCCTCCCATTAGACCCATGCTGCTGCCTCATGGCAGCAGTGCTGTGAATTCACACTATGCCCTGCAAAACCTCTGCATTTATTGATATTAGGAGAACATGAAAGACAGAGAGGACCTTCCAGCAAAACCCAGCTGTGGGAGGCTTTCATCCTTTAGGTTTTGCTTTTCCTTCATTACACTCTTGCAATATTTCCTTTCTCCAGGAGGAGGCCGATTCTTCCCAGCAAAAGACAGTGAACTGTGTCCATCTATTCCCGCTGCTCGCTTTATAACTCCTGCTGTCTTCAATTCCTTCTGCTGCCCAACTTTGTGTGACCCTGCAGAATTATGGTCGTAGTTTCTCAGAGTTTCAGACCCTGTCACAGATGGAGACAACGCATCTCCAGAACCAAGGCTGCCACCAGCTCTCTGGTTACACTTGGCACGGTGGCCTTGAAAGCCAAAGCACTTCCCTGACCTGATCGAAAGGGCTCTGCACAGAGTGTGCAGAGGTGGAATGTTGGTAGAGCCCAGCAGGGGTGAAAGGATGTCTGTGCTGCCTGGCAGAGGCAGAGGGCTGCAGAAGAGGCACCTTCTCTGCTGTCCTTCTCCACTGTCTGGAGAAGAGGCAGCACCCTGGCCAGGAGTCTGTGGCAGCACTTGAGAGACAGAACACCTTCTCTTGCCCTTTTCCAGAGCCTGATCCTGCCCTGGGTTTTTGTGTTCTGTGTTTTTGCAGAGGTTTAGATGGAGGTGACAAACTTTTGCACAAAATGTGCAGTCAGTTTTGCTTTCTGCTTCTTACCTCCGGCACTGCCGGTGTTTGTGGCTTCACCCAACTGCTTGTTAGAATTACTTGCAGACAGATGCTGGCTTGCAGGTGTGATGCTTCGGCTCTCCATAATCCTCACTCACCTCGAGCCTCCTTTCTCTTTCAGTTCGGTGACCTCACATCCATGTCCCCAGCACTGCTGGACAAAGGTATGGAAGCTCTGTGGGGCCGGGGCTGAGTCACTGCGGGTGGGAGAGCCTTGTGCTGGCCTTTCTGCTTCACTCTGTTGGAGAAAAGGACCTCTTGTCCCCAGGGACCACCCTGATGCTGAGCCTTTCCCTTTGCAGACCACATCAGTGACCTGGGCAGCGAGGTGGACGCGGATTCCAGGAGCGTGGGGGAGCCGCTCGTGAAGCGAGAGCGGAGCGAGACGGGGCACTCACTGCAGGAGATCTGACGGGGACGTGGCCGTTCTCCAGCTGCGTGGAGACATCTGGAGCCAGGTTTGGCAGCCTCGAGCCTGAGCCTCCCCACGTCTGTGCTATTAGTGCCTCTTAGTTTCTCTCTCTGTTTACTGCTGTTCAAGGAAGGGCTGCGGGCGGTGAGCCCGGATGGGGGGCAGGAGGGGACTCTGCCTGCCCCCAGCTCTCTGCCAGCAGCTGAGTAGAGGGTGAAGGACAAAGTGTGCTAAAGAGAGCTTGAAGCGTCCTTGGACTGACTGTGCCTGGCAGGAGAGGCTGCGCCCCGCTGAACGAGGGGGCAAATGAGGCTTTCTCTTTCAGGGAAGGTAATTTGGATTTCTTCCCCACTTCTCAGACTTCACTGTGATACGAACTTGAACCAATCAGTGCCCAAGAGGAAGGAAAAACGCCTGACCCTTCTCCTACAGCCTTTCAAGACTCGCTGTCCTGGCTCTGACTTTGCCAAATCACTCGTGCTGGGCGTGTGGTACCGTGCATCTCTTGGGCCTGTCCGGGCTGTGCTCCGGGCCGGTCCCCCCGCGTGGCACACATCCATGCCCTGGGACTTGGGATGAGCCCTCCCCGCTGCGCCCACGGCCTGCCAGCCTTGTGTTCCATCTGCGAGCGATCCTGGGACGCTGTCAAACCAACCCAAGATACCAAAGGATCCGAGGACGCAACAGCTGGACACAGCTGGCTCTGATGCCCATGTCTGCGGGATGAGATGTTCCATCCTCTCCGGGGTACCCGCACAGAGGGCGTGATCTCACACCCTGCCTTCCCAGCAGGTTCTGTAGAATTCTTGCTTGATGTCCTGCTAAAATACCACCGTGGCCCTACCAGTGGGCCTGTACCCAGAGCATGGGGGAGGGCGTGCGACCGCAGTGCCTTAGGGCAGGCTGGCAGGCTCCACTCCTGCTCCAACCCTGGCCCTGCAGCAGGGAGGGGCTCCCCGTGGCTGCATCGCGCTCAGCACTGCGGGGACGTTTCCCTGCTGTGCCATCACTGTGGGGCTGAGCCAAGGCAGGCTCTGCGTGGCCGCAGGCAGCGGGGGGTCTGTTGTCAAGCCAACTACAAAAAGCAAACCCCAAGGCAAATCTTTCTGTGAATAAAGGCTGTGTCAGAAATAGCTTTTATTATTATAATTATTTCTAATGATGTTTTATATGGTATGTTTGACGTGAGCTTTTCCAGGGGCCTCGTGTACATCTGCATATCAGAGTATATACTATCCAAATATAATAGTTACTCATTCGGAGTGTGGTGCTGAGGTAGTGTGACACTTAAAAAGAAATGGAAGGTAAAAAGAAAGCGTGTACAGCGTACATCTTTCCCTCTTACTGTTCCGTGCTGGTGTCTGTCAGGGTGATGTCTGTCTGTAAATGTATCACAGTAGCAAGAGACAAATGAGAAGGCTGGATTTATCTGTAAATAATGGCAATGGGTTCTCCCTGGGTCGGTGTCTGCCCCTCACATCCTGCTCATCAGAGATGATGGTCAAAAAACAACCGAGCAACCAAGTCTTAAATTCCCCTGCTCCCACTGAGTGTGATGCTAACTTCAGCTGCTGCACTGGCTCTATGGATGGGACACGACCACCTCCTGCTCCCCACGGCCAGCTGAGATGCTCTGGAGCTGTGCAGCACCACACGAGGAGCCTGGATCACCCCCTCGAATCCATATGCACAAAATTCCCAGCTAAACCCGAATAGCAATAAACGTGTATCGAATGCTCAGGCCTGCACAATAGTTGTCGTGGTCCCATTTCTTCTTTAATCACTGAGAGGAGGTGGCAGACAGCCGCTGCAGCTTTGCAGGGCTGGGGGGAGATGCAGATCTGCCCCGTGGCTGATCCGGTGCTTTGCAATGAGAGAGATTTTGGCCCGGTGTCTGCAGGAAAGGGGTTTCACTATGAAAGAACAGCTGACTCATACAGAAAATACATCCGCTGGCCTCTCCCTCTGCATCCTTCTTCCCTTCACTCTGCCTTGGTTCAGGCCCGGCCTGGCGGGCAGGACTGGGTCAGCCTGAGCCCTGGGGGCTGCACAACAGCTGTGGTCCAGCACCGCTGGAGCCAAGCAGCACCCCCGGCCCTGAGCACACCTGGCTGCAAGCAGAAAGCAAAATGCTGCCAGGAAAACACGCAGCCCAGCTTCAGTTCGTCCCAGCTCCTTTCTCTGTGTGCAGACAAACCCCTGTGCAGATTTTGGCCACCTCTGTAGCCTCAGAGCTTTCTCCCCCACCCACCATCCCTCAGCCCACAGGAGGAGCAGGGAGCTGGGAGAGGAAGCAGCCACAGGGAACCCAGGGGAGTGGGACATCCCAGAGGTGGTTTGGCACTGCTGCTCCCCGTGACTCATGGCAGAGGGGCAGGGTTTGGGCTGGGCAGTGGGGCACAGTCTGAGCACTCACCATGGCTTCTCTGAGAGCCCATCCCACAGCCACAGGGTGCATCAGCTGAACCCCACAGGCTGAAGGTCATCTTTTGTCACAGGAAAAGATGGGCAGCCCCCATCAAGGGCTTAAGCCATAGGGATATTTCATCCCCAGCCTCCTTCCCCGTCCCTTACTGAGGCCGTGGGCCATCCTGCCCCACAGCGTCACCCCCTCGGGGGTGCCAGCCCTGAGCTTTCCCCCTTTTTTAGGGCTCTTCTATTTCCTCCCATCAGGATGGGGGATGCAGGAACGAGGGCTTTGCTGTCACCCTGACAGCACGAGATGAATGCTGCTGGGACAAAAGCTTCCTGCTGGGATTGTCACTGCCCTGTGCGAGGCAGGGAAACTGAGGCAGGGGTGCCCCTGGCAGCAACATCCTGCAGCCTGCCCCAGCCCAGCACCTGCAGCCAGAGCTCAGCTGGGGCTGCTTAACCCGCTGACACGCTCCAGCTGGAGCTGGTGGGGCTTGGGGCAGGGCTCAGCACTGGGCCCCCTCTGGGCTCTTATAAACCAGCAGCCTGAGAGCCATCAGGGCTTTTTCTTCCTTTTTCTTTTCTTTTCCACTCTTACTTTCAGGAGCCTTAGTTTGGAGGTGGGAGGGTTGGGCTCCCTGCAGCTCTTGGATGTAGTGCCAGGATCTCCCACGCTTCCCAGCGCTGCCACACAGGTAAGGGCACAGCCTCTGCTGTCCCATCCTGGGCTGGGGCTGCTGCTGGGAGATGGGCTCTGTTCTGGGGCTGCTGGAGCCTCCCAGCACAGCCCTTGTCCCACATGGTGTCCCAGATGAAGGACCATGGCATCGCATAGCTCCGTGGTGGCCCTGGGGCTCAGTTCCCAGCCCAGCTGCAGCACCCCGCTGTCTGCGCAAAGAAATTCCTTCCCTGGGCTGCACCTCCCGTCGCAGAGCTGCTTGCTCAGCCAGGACAGCTTCTTCAGGAGCTCCAATGGGTACGTGGCTGTGTGGGTGTACGTGGGGCTGAGCACTGGTCTTGCTTTGTGCCCATCTCTGAGCCCCTTGCCCTGTAGCCAGGGTCCCACCGATGGGCCTTACGGCATCTCTGCCCCCCACCCCATTGCTATTGGGGCTGGGCAGCCCTGCGTATCCAAAGGCTGCCAACTCATGCCTGCGTCCCTGCTGCTCTCCCAGGAGTTTCTGTGATTCGAGTGATGCTGTGGCTTCAGAACTGTTTGACTGCAGCTACTCCATCCCCGACCCGCAGCTGATCCACAGGATTGTGTCCCAGGTGGAGTTCTACCTCTCCGATGAGAACCTGGCCAAGGATGCCTTCCTCCTAAAGCATGTCCAGAAGAACAAGCTGGGCTTTGTCAGCATCAAGCTGCTGACGTCCTTCAAGAAGGTGGGAGGCTTTGGTGCCAGCTGGGCAGGAGGGGCTTCTGTTGGGTGGGTGAAGAGGGGAAGGGAGGGTTGTGTGCGGAGATGTGGGTCAGTCACAGAATGGTTTGAGTTGGAAGAGACTCTTAAAGGCCATCTGGTCCCACTCCTCTACAGTGAGCAGGGACACCCACAGCTCTGTCAGGTGCTCAGAGCCCCATCCTCTGACCTTGAATATCTCCAGGGATGGGGCACCCACCCACCCACCTCTCTGCTCTTCCATCCCTTGGATCGTTCTTGTGACCCTCCCCTGGACACATCCCAACAGCTCCGTCCTTTTGTCCCCCACCTTGTACTAACAGTGGGGGGTTGAAAACCTTGCACTGGGCTTTGTTGACCCTCATGAGGCTCCCCTGGGCCCACTGCTCAGCCTGTTCAGGGCTCTCTGGATGCCATCTCATCCCTCAGGAGTGTCACTGCAGCACACAGCTCTGTGCCATCCAATGGTCATCTTCATGGTCTTTAGGGGCCTCCTCCTGCAGACCCTGATGGAGTTCAGGTGAACATTGTGCTGCTGTTGGAACAAAAAAAAAAAAAAGTAACAGAAGTGACCCCCAGGATGGAAGACCAGCGAGGTGGTGGGCACTCCATCCCTGGAGACCATCAAGGTGAGGCAACAATGCTCTGAGCACCCGATGGAGCTGTAGGGCCCTAAGGAGGGATGGGAGCCCTGCTCAAGTGGGCTCATTGCAGCAAGTTGAACCAGGCTGTCCTCAGAGGTCCCTCCGACTCAGTGATTCCATGACTCTGCCTTGAGGTGAGGCTGTGCCTGCGTGGTGGCTCTGGGCAGGGACTCAGGGTCCCTTTCCCCACAGGTGAAGTACCTCACCCGTGACTGGCGCCTCACGCTCTACGCCCTGCGCTTCTCCAAGCTGCTGGAGGTCAACCAGGAGGGCACCAAAGTGCGGCGTCGCGTCCCCATCCCCGACTCAATTCTCAACGTCCCCCCCACCAAACTGCTGCTGGCCTGGGACCCGCTGCCCCAGGCGCCAGGCACGCCGCTGCCGCTCCAGAAGAACTTCATTGAGACCATCACGCAGATGTTCAGACCCTTCGGAGCCATCGCCTCCATCCGCATCCTGCGGCCGGGCCGTAAGCTGCCATCAGACGTGAGGAAATACGCAACGCGTTTCCCCGAGCTGCTGAGCCACCGCTGTGCGCTGGTGGAGTACGAGAGCCTGGAGAGCGCGCGCAGGGCCTGCGAGGAGCTGGGCCGGGCCTGCTCCCATAGCATCTGCGTGGTGCGGCTCTCGGGGAAGGGATCCAAGCAGAGGAGCGGGGCTGAGCGGGAGGAGCTGGCAGAGATGTTGGGATGGAAGGAGCAAGAAGAAGCCTTGCATTGCAGTGTTGGGGATTCGCTGTTTTGCAGCTCCCCGGAGTCAGATGTGGCCTCACCGCAGCTCCTTTCAGCACCCACTTGGCCCTACGGCCACAGCTTCCAGCCCAGCTCCTTCAGCAGCGCCTTCACTGGGTCGCTCCTGGCCAGCACAGCCTTCCCTCCACTCACTGCAGAGCTGGGATTCAGCCTCGGCGCCAGCCCCAAGAGCCCCGATTTGGGCTGGGGAAGCACGTGGGCTCCATGGCACAGCAGCACCCCCCACAGCCCATCTCTGGATGCCACATCCCCTCCCAGAACCCCCCTGGCTGTGAAGCCCAAGTACCGAGTGCTGCGCCTGCCCCATGGGCCCGATGGCACCAAAGGCTTCTACAACAGCATTGGGAGAGGGAAGCTTGTCCTTGAGCACTAAGGCTCCTTCACGTTTGGGTTACAGGTTTTTTTTTTTTTTTAATTAGTTTTATGTTCCTTCTTTTCTTGAGCAGAACATCTCTCTGTGGCCCATAGAGGCACTGCCGCTGCGTGTGGTTCTGTTTTGGAGTGAGGCTGCTCAGGGCAGGGCAGCACTCAAAGCTTTTCAACGCCTGAGCCGTCCTCACTGCCCGTATTGGGGTCTGTGCTCAGGTGATGGTCACTGGTTCTGCCCCATCACTCTCCCACACCCTGGGGCTGCTGATGGGGGCATCAAGAGCTTGAGCGTGGAGGAATGGTGGCACCATGGCCTGAAGGTGCTGTGTCGGCTGCATTGGTATGAAGTTGAGGAGCTCAGATGTGGAATGCTCAATAAAGAGAGGTGAAGTTTCCAGGCACTTTCTGGCTGTGGAAGTGATGTTATTTTTCCTCTGGTACTGTGGCTTTATGTCGGGCAGATGAGGGGAGTGGGGGTACCGTCCCACCAGGAGCTCCCTCCCTTACTCTTCTTTGGGTTATTTGGGGTTATTTTGCTGCACCAGGGAGGACAAGCCAGGCTCTGGAGTGGGCCCTTAGGATGGGTGCTATTTAAGGGCTTTGCTCAGACCCTGTTGTCACACCCATGCCCCCCTCCCCCCACCCCTCCTCCCCTTGGAAGGCCCTGCTCACCCCTTGGAAGTGACCCCATCTGCCTTCGGGATGAAGGCACTGCAACCTCCCTCTGCCCTTGATCTGGGTTTCACTGCAGGGCTGGGGATGCCACTATCTGTGTGTGGGGCTGCGTCTGTCCCAGCTCCCCCCCTTCCCCCCCACCCAAGGGCTGTTCCAACCCCCACCAAGACACGGAGCGGTTCTGAACAAACAACATTTAATAGATAACAAGAGAAAAGTTGTATAACACCACCCTTATCCCTCCCCCCTCCCGATCCCATTACAAGGGCTCTAACCCTGCTCTCCCACCCCACTGCTGCAGGTGGAGGCCCTCTATTTGCAGCCCTTTCTCAGCAAGAAGCTGCTCCGTCGCTTCTTCCCCCTCTTTTCCAGCCTGGCTTTGGGCTGCAACGCATCGCCCAGCGGTGGTGACAGCAGCAGCGCTGGCGGTGTCAGATCCTGGTGCGTCTCCTGGGGGTTCATCCAGACGCTGTCAAGCTGCTCCACGCTCAGCATCATGCTGGAGGCTTCGGGGATGCTGTAGTCAGAGGAGAGCATCTCTTCGGGCAGCGAGAGCGAGCTCATGTCATGACAGGAGATGATGTCGTCGAGGTCAGCGAGATCCCCGAGGTCTTTGAGCACGGGGACGCTGCTGGGGTTGTCTTGGTTGACCCCCTCCATCTCAGGGGAGCAGTTGAAGAGCCTCACGGCCTCCTCCAGCAGCACCTCGTCGGGCAGCTCTATGTCTAGGCTCTCCAGGTTGGCGCCCATCTCTTGGGGGTTGGGGATGGCAGAGGTGCCCACAGGGATGTCACTATTGAGGGCGATGATGCCATCAGTGGGCACACCGGTGCTGCCACTCGGAGGTGCATCTGAGATCCTCATCTGCTGGATCTGCCCCTCCAGCTGCTGGAAGCTGGGGACCGACGGCAGCAGTGGGGCCGCGGCCTTGCCCTGCTGCTTGTAGGGCACAAATGGCTGAGGTGGGGCCGGGGGGGTCACCCAGCTCTGCGGAGCCCCGGGGGCAGCGTTGGGCAGCGAAGCGGAGCCCACGGGGTTGGCCGGTGGGGGCAAGGTGGTGGTTGCCCACTCGAAGTGAAAGACACGGGGGTCAAAGAAGCAGCCGCACGGAGCCATCCACAGCCCTGCAGGGGCAAAGGGAAGTTGGGGGGGAGGGGCTCCTTGGGGACCACCCGAAAGCTCACACTGCGGGTAGGGGGACGTCTAACCTGGCGGGGGACCCCGGGGTGCGCCGGTTGCCATCAGCGTCCCCATAGCCGGGGGTGCGAGGAGGGGCTGCTCCATCGCAGAGGGCTTGCAGGGTTTGGCTGAGCCTGGAAGAGGTGAGAAAATGCCATCAGTCCCCTCCCAAACCGACAGGAGGAGCCCGCGGTGCGCGGGGGGAAGGGGCGGCCGCGTCCGCGTGGAGCGCCCGGGGTTGGTCCTCACCTGCGAGGCTGAAGAGCTCGGGAAGGATGAGCGGCGGAGGCGCTGGGGGGCCCTGGGGGCCGCGAGAGGAGCGCCAGGCGGCAGCCAACTCCATGCGCTGCTGTCGGCCACCGGGTCCAACCGACTCTGCTGTGTTTGGGGTCTCCCACCGGGGGTTGCCAGGGGTCCCAGCGTTCTATCCCCGCCCACCCCGCCCTCCTCACCTCCTCTGGGCTTAAAGGGAGAGAAAGGGTTAACGGGGGCTGCTGTGACCCCACAGCTACGGGTCTTTATGAGGTGGTGATGGGGCAGAGCTCGTTGGCCCCATCGCGGCCCAGGGGCCGTTTTGTGGCTGCGGGCTGCAGAGGGCGATCAGCGCTGGGGCGTCCCATGCAGCCGCCATAGGGATGTGGGTGCTCAGGGCTGGATGTGGAGCCCCATGGGGATGTGTGTGGAGCCCCATAGGGACGTGTGTGCTCAGGGAAGGATGCGGAGCTCCGTTTGGGGTTCCCGTTGTGTTTGGAGGTGCTCTCTGCCCGGCACACTGAGGCTCTGGCTCCACGTGCCTGACTGCCGTGACTGACCTTCATGATTTACTGCAGTGACTTCTCGTGCAATCCTCAGCATCACAGCATCGTTCTGCCTTGGCAAACTGCCCGGGGGGCTGCACTGTGGGCCACCCATCCTCTCCCCTTCTCCCAGCCCTTGAACCCACCGCCCCAAAACGCATCTGCTCCCCACGTGCTCCAGGATCAAGGCATCCCACAAGCAAGTCTGGGCTGAAACTTGCACAGCTGTGGCTTTGAACAGCGACTTTTGGAGATCCCCTTCTGCATCCTTCTCTGCTGGAGCCGTGGGCAGCAGGGTCTGTGTGCTCCTGCAACCCGCACAGCTCGGCCCTGCCGGGGCTCCTTGGTGGTGGAGCAATCCCAGGCAGCACGTGAGCACGTGAACGTTGATCATCTGCACCGAAGGCCCCTCTGCTGCTGGCGGGGCTCATTCAGACAGCAGCTGCTCTTTGAGCAGGGAAGGAACGCCCACTGCTGCGGTGTGGCTCTACCCGACCTCAGCTGCTGTGGTTGCAAACGCCTTTTGCACCCGGTGGAATATTTTTTAGGGGGGGGGATGAAGCTGATTCAGCCGAGCTGAGTCAGGGATGTGAGCTGTCTGCCTCGTGGCTGCGCCCGTGGAGTCCTTGAGATACAGAGCAGCTGCATTTGTGATTGCTGCCTGTGCTCAGCAGCCTTCACTGCTGGGTTCAAGTGACATGGACACGGAAAAAGCCCTCGAGGCAGCCAAGGGAAGGTCACTCCGTGGTGGCACCAGGCCTGCTTTCATTCACCCTTCACTTTAAGCAGAGCTCGTGATGGAAAAGCAGCTGCTTTGGAGACCCTCCCTTCCAGCACAGCCCTTGAAGGAGCTGTGTGACATCCAGGAGGAGATGACAACAGCCCGTGTGTGCTCCCAGAAAGGGACAGGACTCTGTGCAACCTGGTGCTGGGAGGCTGAGGGTGGCTGTGCTCCCCAGGACCCCCAGGGATTGGGTCTGTACGCCCCACCCTCCCACAAGCAGGATTTGTCCCTAACCCAGCACACCCCTGTAGGAACAGAGGGCCGCAATGTGAACAGCACGCAGGGTTGAGCGGTGGTTGTGGCAGGCAATGATGCTCAATGTAAGAAAGCAGCCACACATCTAAAAACATACAAGTTTATTTCATTTCTGTGTGCAGCTGAGCAGCACCACGCGCCATCCCGCTGCCTCCCCTGCACTCAGTGCTACAGGAAAGGGCTGCATGCTCCTATCTGTAGGAATTTGCCTTGTGCTTCGGCAGGAAGGTGAAGTTGGTGGGTACGGGTCCCAGGAGCAGCTCACTGAAAGGAAACAGAAGAGGTTTGTGTTCAGTAAAGAACCACTGCCACCCCCACCTGCTGCACAGCACCGGGCTCTGCTCAGAGGTACCCAAAGCTTTCACCCTCCCCCACATTCAGAAGTGTTGCTGCACCAAACTGTCTCTGGTGCTGAGCTTGAACCCTGAACCACAGCAGTGGGAGCACAGGCTCTGGGTCTTGGCACAGCCCTCACTGCTGGGGAGTCACTGAGGGTCAATGCCAAAATGGGATTCTAAGTTTGGTGACCTGAATACCAGCTTCACTGCTGGCAACCACATGCCTAAAATCAGCACTGAGAGCTCCTCCCAACCTCTCGCTGTGCTTGTGCAGAGCCAAAACCCCGCTGGTGCCAAGGAGTATTAAGGTTGGATCCTAAAATGATGTAAGCCAGCGCTATTGCAACTTATCCTCGCTTAAGACTTCAACTATTTCACACTTGGGAACCCACGCTGTATTTTCAGCACGGAGTAATTTTCTTTACACTCAAGGAGGCTCAAAGTATTTCCTGGATGCTGGTTCAATATAGCATCACTAAAACCTTCCATAAGACGTGGCAGCAGTGTCCCAGCAGGGCACATTGCTGCATAGTGAGAAGCTGTGATGGGGAGAGCAGAGCAGAGCATGCCTGGGAGCCCCCTCAGCTGCTTCACATCCCCTTACAATGAGCTGTAATGAATAAACCTAATTGGACTGGAAATTGAATGTTTATGGCTATGTCTCTTACAAGGAGCAGTGGTTACAGAGCTTTGCACAGCCTCACGTGGGCAGGTTCTGCTTGGAAACACAGCAATGACAAATGCTGATTAAAACTCGACGTACCCCTAACTTGCTTTCAGGCAGCTGTTCCCAGCCCTACCAAAATGGATGAGGATTAGCAAAACCCAGAGAAGCTCGTGGCTGTGCTCTATTTCTGTTAATCTCCGTTTCCATGACACAAGGAGCAGCAGCTGGCTGTGCTGCACGAGTTCTCATTGTAGCTGGCTCGGAACTGAAGCTGCTTCCCAGCCATCGCCTGTAGGCTTGTTGTGGACGTGGGGAGCAGCAGTTGTCTGCGTTTTGTTGCACAAACTCCAAGTCAGATGCTGAGGAATGGGGGGGTCACGCTCGGTTCTGCAGCTGGGGATGCTGCCCTGCTGCTTGGCTGAGCAGAGCTGTGTGCAAAATGCTGACAGCCCATCGCTGTGCTCTCCCCTCTCAGTTCCTGATGTCCCAGGATGAGCAGTGTGTCATGAGAGAGGCCAGCGACCCGAGGTCTGCAGAGGGCCGTGCGTGACCTCCTGAGGCAGAGGGAGGCAAGGAGAGCTCTTCTATGGCGACTCCAAGCTCAGTTAAAGCTCCCAGTGAAGCACTGCGTGACCCCGTGCTCTGTTACCTGATTTTAATCCAGTCATCCACGTTTTGGCTTGCCATCAGTGTCTCCAGATAGTCTCTCCCTATGTAGTAAGGCGGCCGCTCATTGATCTTCTGAGGTAGGTGCTCCAATAACCCGACTGGAATATACCTGCAGCGAAACACAAACACTATGGGCACTGCGTGCTGCTGTCCAAATGAGGTGGGCCTGTTGTGGAAACAGCCCTCCAAACCAGGCACAATTACCTGCACAGGAACGAGAGCCATTCCAGCAGGAACTTCCTGGTCTTCTCCACACCCTGAGTATCTGAGCCCCAGTGCTCCAGGCCGTAGTTGGTGAAGTCTCTGAGGATATCCAGCCTCTCACTGGAGGAGATATCCCAGTGTCTCTGCTCCTTGATTTCAGTGAAAAGCCACGGTTTGATGAGTGCTCCCCTGCAGCCAAATAAAACGTGCATCATTACTGCTGTGGCTGATGCTTCAGAGGGGACTGAAATCCAGCTCTTATCTGCCAGCCCAGTGCTATTGAAAAGCTTCCAGCCACTGTAAGTTCCCACAGACGCACACTGTCCTGAGTTTCAAAGAGTAACCTCACCAAGAGGAAGCCCTTCTCATGTTTAGAAGCACTTCAGGTATTTTTGTTATTTTTTTCCCTTTACCCCCTGCACCAACAGGCTCAGAAGCAAAGGGGAAATGCAGCCACTTGCCTTGCAATCATAATTCCTGAAACGCCGGTCTGCATGGCTCGATTCGCATCCTCGTAAGACAGAATGTCACCGTTTCCTGTGCAGAAGGGAGGGAGAAGCCAGAGGTCAAAGTGATGCAGCAGGGCAAGTCAAAATGAGCTAATCCAGGCATGGGATAAAATTCAGAAGGGACACGGGGTCATATTTAGAGATCCTCAGGAATGTTTCTGATTAACGTTCCCATCACGAGGAGGAGGAGAGCCTTCTCCTCTCTCTCCTTCTGCACTCTCAACCCATAGCCTGAAGGTTTAGCTGGGATTCTCTGTGCCACGCTGCCTACAAGAGAAAGCACCTGCTGAAACCAAGGTGCTCTGCGTGCTGCCTGTGCCCTCCATCCTGCTCTGCTCCAGGCTCATCGTGCCAGGCCACAAGCAAGCAAGCAGAACTGAGCTGCACAGGACTCACACGCTCCATGGCTTTGTGGAGCAGTGCCAGGGATACTCCAACCTTTCCCCCAGGCTGGATGTATTTGGGAGCTGTGTTTTCTCCCATCCTTTTTGTTTTTAACGTTTTTCAAATCAGAAGGGCCCCCACATCCCAAAACACCTACCAAAAAGAGGCATGGGCCTTGCTAGTTCAGCACATTCTGCTATGTAGTCCCAGTCAGCAACTCTCGTGTACCGCTGCTCCCTGGACCGGCCGTGCAGCTGCAGAAAGAAGGCACAGTGAGACCCCACTGAGCACCACAGAGGAGGCAGAACAGCACAGGAGCACTGCAGAGAGTGCTCTGACAAGGCTGGGGTAAAGGACCCTAATGGGTGCACAGCTGCTAACAAAGCAGGCTGCAGAGGTGGTTTGCAATGCTGAGAAAGGGCTGGATGCTTTTCTGAGTAATGTCTGGGCTATTTGCAAGGCAGAGCAGGAAGTGACTGCAGGCAGTGAAAGGGAATATTCACTGTGGGCAGGAACTACTCATCCCCATGCAAACGATTAGCCAGCCCTGATATAATGAAGCTCATCTGAATGAAGCCTCTGTTTCAAAGCCATCTCCTTTTGTAATGGATACAAGCTTCAGGAGCAGTGAGGACAATGTTCTAAATATAAAAGCATCACGATTTGTCTCTCTTACTAGGAGAAAGCAATAGATAGTACACAGATAGCCAAAGGTGCTTGAAAGAGCTCTGGGCAGGGGGTAAGGTCACACTGCACTCTGGGCTGACGTGCAAGCAGAGCTCCCCAGACAGCAGCCAACAACTTCAAGCCCCAGCAAGTATCCCAGTACCGTGACCATGGATGCTCCCCACTCCCGGATCTTGGGGATTATTTTATGGGCCACATTCATCTTTTCTTGCACCCCTGTCCGTATCTTCACGGTCAGTGGGACGTCCAGCACCTGCAGAGAGGGCAGAGTGAGGTGGGCTGGGGCAGCAGTCAGCTCCACCTGCTCCCCTCCTGCTGCCAGCCCGTGCTCGGACTCACCGAGTTCATCCCCCGGACGATCTGTTCAAACTTGTTAGATCGAGTCAGCAGAGCACAGCCTCCACCCTGGGGAAAGAAAGGTGGCACAATCAAGACTTTCTGCTTCCTTGCATGGCAAAGAGCAGCCCTCTACTCGAAGGAACACAGCTGAAGCACAAAGACCTCCTAGGCCTCGAGTGGTTTTTGTTGAAATGCTCCCTTTCTCCTTTTTCCCTCCCCTCTTCTGCCTGCTGCTGAAGTCCAGTGTCCATAAACAACCTGATAACTCTGGATCAAACTGACAGGAGCAGGTCAGGTAGCAGGAGGTGGTGCAAATGGCAAACATCTATGGACAGAAACAAGGCATGCTGCAGAACACCTTACCTTCTTGTAGACCAGGTCGATAGGACAGCCAACATTGATGTCCACAAAGTCCACATCGATCGTTTGGTTGAGGAGCTCTGCACATCTGGTCATCGTGTCTGGAAATGCTCCCTCCAGCTACCAAAGGGTGACAGTTTGCATGAGTTCAAGAAGCAGCTTTTCTCCTCAGAAGTGAGTTACCATCTGTCTGCTTGTCAGGATGATGGCACTCACCTGCACCCCAAAAACATCCTCAGTGTGGTGCCGTTTGAGGAGAGCCCACTCAGAGGACTGGCCCTGCAGCAGGTTTGTGCACACAGCCATCTCTCCACAGGTGACATCTGCCCCAAAGCGTTTGCATATCCTTCTGAAAGGGAGGTTACCACACTGAAAGACAGCAGAGAGATCGTTTGTGGGGAGATGAGCTCTGTTCCAAAGGTGGCAATGGCAAATTTGGACCACAGGACAGAATTATCTACTTACTGTGGTCAGTGGGGCCAAGTAGAGCTTGCCTTGGATTTCCAACTGGAAAACAACCAGGGATGGAGGAGCATGTTAGCAGAGCTGAACCGGCAGTGGTAAAACACGAGGAGATTCCAGTTAGCCACTTTATCACCTGTCTTGAGAAAACTCAGTGGGAAACCCAGGAAATCACTGATTTTTGTTTAAGAACCTCAGCAGCTCCCTGACACTGCATCGTTTGGGTAAGAGAACCAGAAACTTTAATTGCTCAATTTGTTTTCACTGCTCAGCTTGGAGACAACTCGAACATTTAAAGATGTAGCAGGATGTAAGACTGGCTAAAGGACACGAGGTCAGGAGGAGGCAACGCTCAGCCTCCCCTCAGGAGAGCACTGAACAGTATAGGCACATCAACCAGCCTCGTCTCTCCTTACAGATCATTTCTACCCACACTGACAGCTCAGCCCCTGATCTCCCTCATGTGCAAAGGGCTGAAGCTTCTCTTAGCTCTCACCCCTTCAATAACACCACTTGGTTCCAACAGCTCACCTGCCTGCACCCTTCCCCTCTCATGACAGTAATGTGGTCCCCAGGCAGATCAGCCCCCTCCCTGCCTGTCACCCAGCTAAGAGGTCTCTTCTATCTTCCCAGGGGACAGAGACAGCAGCCCTTGACCAAACACTGCTCACCTTCTTCTTCTCACATGACCTCAGCTTTACAATGTCTTCGTCTGTCACTGGGCCTGCTGTTTTTATGGGGCATCCCCCCTCGCTTTCCGTGGGGTGAGGACTCTGCACAGGAGCAGGTTTGGGATCTCCTCCCTCTAGTAGCACAGGACATTCTGAGGTGTCCCCCAGGCCATCCTCGGGCGTTGTGCAGCTGGACACCTCCTCACCCTCTGCAGAGTGCCCAGGGGCTTTGCCTCCCTTCCTATCATTGCGGTGGGGCTTGGCCAGGCTGCGGAGATACTCATCAGCTTTCTTAAAGGTAAATTTCTTCTTGCGTAGCTGGTGCTGGAGCTCCTTGGAGAGGCCGTTCCTCACCAGCGATTTCCCTTCCCACTGCTTGGCCAGCTCTGTGTTGACCACGTTCTGGTAGCCATCCCCGAGGTGGGCCTTGGCAAAGCGGCACGTGACGCCATAAGGACACTTGCCAAAGGTTTCAAAGAGCACACAGCTGTGCCCCAGGTCGGCTGGTTTTGCTGCCATGTACTCCCCGACGTCATGAAGGAAGCGGCACCGTGGGCCAAAGTAGCACTTCTCTGCACAGCCCTTCAAAAAAGAGAGAAGAGATTAAAACTTCTACCCTCTGCTTCCAGCTGTGGGCATATCTGTACAACCGAGGTGAGCCTGAAGAGGGGAGAAAACCACGCTGAGCACCCATCACCCCCTGGATGATGTTGGGCATGCCACGAATCATGAAGCCAACTGCTGGAACATGCTAGTGGGCACTGAGCACCTGAGGGGGTATTTTAGCCCTGTGGACTCAGGGAAGCTGATGCTTTGCTTGCTATGTTCAGCCTCACCCTCCTACACGCTCCTCAAGCAGCCAACAGAGGCAGTTCTGCCAGCACAGCCCTCTCTGTGCCCTCAGCACCCTAATTCTGAGAGTTCACCCTGGTGCATCTTTGCCTTCAATCACTCTGGGATGTGCTTTCCTAAGCTAAAAAATAAAGAAACCCACCAAAAGCAAAGCAAGGCATCATACCCCATGTCATACCTGCGTGACTGATGGACATAACCGGCTCTTCTCATAGTGGTTGGGCTTCATGCAGGGTCTGCTTTTGTTCTGCCCTCGGGCTCGTTTGCGCTCCACAGGCTCATTCTCCCCATCCCTGGACTCCTTCTCCCCATCCTCGGGCTCCTCACCATCCCTGGACTCCTTCTCTCCATCCTCGGGATCCCCTGGGCTTTCTCCATCCGGGCCCTGCACATCCAACCTCCTCCTCTTAGCAGGGGGCTCGCTCTGCTCGCTGCTGGCCTCCTCCTCCTTCTCCTCCTCTTTGTCACCTCCTTGGCCACCAAGCTCCCCGTTGGCCCTCAGGTAGGCATGGAACCGCTCCTTGGAGGCAACGAACCTGCAGAACAATTGAGAGGCTGTGAAGAACTGCACTGCCAGCACCACAGGGCTGTGGAGTGCCCCCACCCCCATCCTCACTCCCATCCCCATCTCCATCCCCATCCACCAACCCTATCCCCATCCCCATTCTCATCCCCACTCCCAGTCCCATCCCCATCCCCAACTCCATCCCCATCCACCAACCCTATCCCCATCCCCACTCCCAGTCCCATCCCCATCCACCAGCCCAATCCCAATCCCCATCCTCGACCTCGTCTCCCATCCCCATCCCCATCCAGCAGTACCCCAGGAGGAGGCCCTGCTATCCTCAGTGCCCCGCTGTAGGCCGCAGCCCCGCAGCAAACAGCAGCAGCTCCCCCCCGCTGCCCCAGCCGCACCCCGGGACCAGACCAGCCCCTCAGCCGGCCCAGGGACGGCTCTGTGGGGTGGGCGATGTCCCAGGGGGCGGACAGGAGCACACGCGAGACCTCGGACCCTGCACTCACAGCTCCCGGACCGGCGCCACTCCCGCCGCCGCCATTGCTGCCGCACGCGGCGATGACGTCACTCACGCGACGGGGGCGGGCGGAGCGTGCGGGGCGGCTATAAAAAGGCGGGAGGCGGGCGGGCCGCGCCAGAGCGGCGGGTGGTGCGGGCCGTTGTGGGCAGTTGTGGGCCGTTGGTGGTCGTTAGCAGTTGGGTGCGTGGCTGTATTGAGGACCTCGGTTAGGCTCTGTGAAGGGTTGTGGTGTTGCTGAGGACTGCGAGAGTCCGTGAGACCTCTCAGCTCTGCCCCCTGTGAGGAGAAGGGCCGCCCCAGCCCTGGGTGAAGGAGGCCGGCCTGCAGCCTTTGGGCCCGCGCCCTTCCCCCAGGCTCTGTGGCGCTGTCCCAGCGCTGAGCCGGGCCGTGCTGCTCCGTTCCTCACAGCTGCGCTGGAGGTGCCCCCCGGCCTCATCGTGTCCTGTGGGGCCCTGCTGTGAGAGGGGCTTCTGGCTGTGGGTTCTGCCTGTAGAGCAGCTGGGGCTCTGCAGAACTGTGGGGTGCTTGGATGGAGTGGCTGTGGTTTTCTTGTTGTTTCATTTTTCATAGGCCAGACAGCCTAAACAGAGCTATGAGTACCATGGTGCACAGAGCCATCGCTGTGCCTTGGTGCTGTGCTGTCTGTCCTGTAAGCAGTGTGCTGTAGCTGCTCTGGTGGTTTCCTTGCTGCCCTCTGGCAGCGCTGCCCAGCTCCCACCCAGCTGACACACACACAGAGATTTTGTGTACCCAGTGCTGATGGGGAGAATCAGCCCATGCTGTGGGCAGAGGAATGTGACAAAGCCACCAGTGCTTGGCACTGGGGTTATCCACCATGGCACCGTAGCCCTGCAGTGCTGCCACACATTCCATCACTTGAGCTAAGGAGGCTGTCCCAGTGGTGCTCCTGAGGCTGCCCAGAGTGCAATCCAGGCCTTGTGTTTGCTCTGTAGGTTGAATTTGGGGCTGAAAGATAAACCACTGTGTTGAGTTCTTTGGCTGTGTGTCTGTGACCTTTCCATCCCGTGTAGCTGCTGTATTTCCCATGTGTTTACAGCACTCGTTGCAGTCTCCTTCCCGATCTGTGTCTCTGGGTGCCAGAAGCATCACACAGTGAGACTTAAACAAGAAATACCTCGTAGTAAAGGACTTTGTGCCTCCTGGGGTGGGGAAACCTCTGGAGGAAGTTTCCTTTCCATCTCAGGCTCTCATCCCTTCCTTACAGCTACACCGCCACCTGTGCACCCTTATTTGACTGATGCTTGATCCTGGCTGCTGAGAAGGCTGGCTGAATGGAGACAGACCCATCTCCTCTTTCTTTCCTCTCCTCTGGAACGTGCTTTCAGTCTTCTGCTGAAGTGCAGGTACCAATAAAACAAAAAGAGGCAGAAGGTGCCCTGTGGTTCCCCATTAGGGGCTGCAAGAAGCTGGTGATGAGCAGCTGCTCCTGCAGTGTCAGGGAGCTCCTGCAGCGTGTGTGTTTATGAGCATGGCAGGGTGGTGTGTGTGTGTGGGATGGAGGTAGGACTGCACGTGGGGCATTCATTTCAGTGCTTTCCTCCCTTCTGCTGCCTTCACGTGGTTCTCTCCAGGTGCTCCATCAGAAATGGAGGTCTACTGGGAGGAGCTGGGAGCCTGGCAGGGTGCTTCTGCTCTTGCTGAGGGTGGGCAGGTTGTGTGACTGAGACAGGCTGCTGCGAGAAGAGCTTTTGGCTGATGGGATATTAATTAGTTTTGGAGAGAAATATGAGGAATGTTAGAGTACTATTTTAAGCTTCAGCTTGGCTGAGGGAAGGAAGGAAGGAAAGGAGGCCATGGGGATTAATGAAGTGATTTCACTGATGTTTTTGTGGGGCAGTTAGGCTGAAGTCAGAGCGCTTTTGACTTGCAGTACTTGGCTGTGGTCAGGCTTTCACATCTGATCTCCTCTCAGGGCACTGGTGTGGTGGGTTTATGAGGCAAGCCTTCTGGTGGTGAGAGAGGAGCATGAAGCTTCCAGCACTGGGGCTCTGCAGGTGTTGTGTGCTGCGCAGCAGCACGGTGTGGAATGCAGTGGGGACTTGGGCTGCAGGTAGGGGTTGCTTGGAGGGTCTCTGCTCAGAGCAGGGATGTGCTTCTCCTGCTGGCTGCTTCGGCTCTTGCTGTGACCTGGTTGAGGCTGACAGCAGGGCAGGGAAAGGGGTAGTTTGGAAGCCTGAGCTGGGCTGCTTCTGTGGGTGAGCAAGTGCTCTGTTTTGCAGAGCCGGGCTTAGCATCCGTCAGCAGCACTAAAGCAGCTTTGGAGAAAGCCAATACCCAACAGCATACTGCAAAAGGCCAAGCGGGGAGGAAAAAAAGGAAAGGTTGATTACAGGAAAGTGTGATACATATACAGGAGTAACCAAGTCAGAAAAAGTTCAGCTCCTTCAACGTCCAAGTAAAACAAGATGCGTGCATTAACGAAAATACACCTTCCACGGGCTGCTGCACAAAAGTCGGATGTGTTGAGCCCCTGGTTCTGGCTACTGCACCCAGGCATGAGCTGAAAAATGAGGTTCTGCGGCCGCCCTGAGAGGTCACCTCTGCAGCTGCAGCGGGTGAGAATGGGGAGAGAAATTTGGACTGGTCACATTTGTTTGGATGCCTTTCATAGCGGCGCTGTAATATTCTGACAGCCCTCGCTGGTTAATTGTGTACGTGGGCAAATGTCACGGAAGGCAGGTGTGAGATTGGCTGCTTGTGTACGAGCAGCCAGAGCTGGAAGTGAGCCACTGGGTCCTATCCGTCTTTTGGTCGAAGCAGAACTCATTCCTCATGTCTGTTGCCTCCTCTTTTATCCGGTCTTGTTTTCAAAGCTCAGTGCAGTAGAGCTTCCAGCCTTCTGCAAAGGAGACTATTCCCATTGCTCGTAAATCTACTGTCAGGAAGCTGTTTCCAAGATTAAAGCTTAAACGTTTCCCCTCTCTGGTTTCATCCCCATCTCCCATTCTTCCCAATCACCAAATCTCACTCTCCTCCCAGTGCTGGGCACTTCCCGAGGGCAGACACAGGGAGTTCAGTGCCCCTTGGTGCCCCCAAGGATACCTGCATGGGATGCTGTGGGATTGGGGTGTGCTCCTCCAGTGGTTGTGATTGGCACGGCCAGGCTTTGGGCAGACAGCTGCCTAATGGCGTTTGGCAAAGCCTCTCTTGTCGTAGCTCCCCCTCGGCTGCTTTACGAGCTGCTCGGAGCGCTGACTTAGCGTTTGGCCCACGGATAGGAGTTGTTAAAGGTCGTTGTTTGGGCAAGGCCCATGTGGTTTTGGGATGGGCTGTCAATCCTCTGGAAGGAGGTTGGAGTTTGGGGTGTGTTGGGGAGGTTATGCTGCTGTGATAAGTGCTCTCCAGGGGGAGAAAGTGCAATAATGAGCCATAATGGAGAGTCTGGGGTTTGTGACGTCTGCTTGGTGCGTGGGCAGGGAATTCCAGGAGAGAAGGGAAGGAAATGGGCAAGCAATGGGGAACAGTGGAATCTCTTGGCTATGACACTCAGCCCTTCCTTGTTAAAGCTTGGAGGAGACCCCAAGTCTTTTATCAAACCCGAAAATAACGAAGGCTGAGTGCTTGGCAGGGGGAGGCAGGATGTGGTGGGCACAGCAGTGCTCACTGTGTTCTCCCCAGGGCTGCAATGGGACAGCTCGTTGGGTTGGGTGGAGGCAAGGCTGCTGTCCTCTATCCGTGCAGGTCAGCTCACCCCAAAGGACTCCATGCTCTGCTGTGGGCTCAGGGAGGTGAGGGTTGGGGCAGGAGAGGTGCGTGCTGTCAGCCCTTCCAATGGCCTCTTCTCATGCCCTCTACCACCAGGTAAAACATTTTTGCACTGTTTAAGGAAAAAATATATATATTTTTTGACTTGAAAAAGCACCACTGAGATTTCCAACTGACATTTAACGCAGTCAGTGAGTGACAAACCCAATAAACATCCCATTTCTTTGGGACAGAGGCTCCAAGATCCCGCTGTGACTGCAATGTTTCATCATTTCCGAAGCGAAACGTTTCACTGGGGGGGGCTCAGGGGGAGGGAATTAAAACCAAAAAATGATGCATTTCAATGTTGTTCTAATTATTTCCCCCATTTTGGCTGAAACTACGAGTCCAATTTGGCCCCATTTCACGAATAGCTCTGGCAGCTTCCACGTCTATTTTGGGGACTTTTCCCGTCATTGATGAATAACAGCTCGATCTCTGCCCCGCCGAGTTCCCATTCACCCCTCTGTGCTCTTCCTTCCAGATTTGCAGCTGGGTTCTGCTCAGGGTGTGTGGCTGCTAGGCCTCACTGCTGCTTTCCTGTGCTGGATTCGTGCACCCACAGGACCTTTGGTTCTTCTGCATCTCAAGGAAGGATCCTCATCCTCATCTGCGCCCTTCTCAGCTGTGGAGGAAGTGCTGGTCTTCAGGAGGGCCATGGGTTCTATGGGCCAACCTGGGCTCATCCACACAGAGCTCCTCCTGACGCAGCAGTGTCTGCCATACCCCAGGTGAGAGATGTCTTCTCCTCCAAACCTATGAGCAGCTTTCCCCCTCCCCAGCTCTCCTGGAGAGCCCGTGGGCAGTCTGAGGTCTTCTGTGTTGCCTGTTCTGTACAAGTCAGAGGGAAATGACATGTGTTGATGTTTAGGGTCGCAGATGGTTCTGTTTAGCTTGTTGATCACGATAGCTGGCCTGTGACTGCTCCCAGCAGCGGGTACTGAAGCACTCTGCACAAGCTCTGCTCGTTGATCAGGGAGGATGTTCCTGAGCTTTCACTGTGCTTCAACCCTTGGCAGTGTCCCTGGGAAGTGCCCTGCTTGAGGACAAATGTTCTGGGAACAGCAGTGAGGAAGCACAGCCCTGTCCCTCTGCTCATGCACTGCCAGCCCAGGAGGGGCTGAGCATTTCAGTGCTGGCTTTACCCAAAGCCTCTCCCAGCCTTTGACTCTCTGCATGCTCCATGTGGTTTTTTTTCTTCCTCCTCCTAGACAGGTGATGGCACCCCTCTGTTTAGGGGATCTGTTTCATTTCTGTGCCCTTTTAGAATTTGTGTTGCCTCAGGGCTATCCATGCCCATGCAGTGACTGCAGCCATCCCGTGCCATCTGCTTGCCTGCAGCTCAGTGCAGGGCATGCCCTTGGCTGGTGTCGGTGTAATTTAAAGGCTGGCTCAGCCCTCCTGCAAAAAAAGAAGAGCCTATGGTCCATGCAGGTGTGTGGGGAGAGAAGCAAGGAGCAGGCAGCTTTCTCTGCAGGAAGCTTTGTTTCTTTTGGGGTGGAAGGATGTCCCACAGTGCAAGGGAGCCAGCTCAGGGTTTAGCAGCCCTAACGAATCTCATACAGATCAAACCACCCCTCCTGGCTCTCTGCTGCAGCTCGAGCAGCTGCTGGCAGCACTGCCTGCATGGCTGGAGGGTGAAGGAGTAGCAGCACCGAGAGCAGCCTCCAGCTTCTTCCACGTCGACCTTGGCAAGCCACAGGATGTGACAAGTCCAGCAGAAAGCAAGCGGGCTTTGGCTGCGCTCGGAGCCGAAACGTGAGCAGAGCTACCAGAACTCGCTGTACTGGTGGGGCATGGGGAGGCTGCAGGGTGTGCAGTGAGCCCTGACATCCCCTTCCCGCCCTGGCAAGCTGCCTGCTCCATGGCTTCCCTGCCACCCCCGCCCCCCCAGCAGGGCTGAGCCACGTGCTCTCTGTGCTGGCTCACAGCGTGCGCTCCCCCTGTCCCATCAGCAGCCAGATCCCAGCAGCAGTGTTGGGCAGGTGGGAGATATCTACAAGCACTGAGTTCCTGCGGGGTCCCTGCAGGTGGGTGGTTGGTGTGGGACCTGGATTTGCCCCTGTCCAGGAGGTCCCCCCCCTCCCATCAGTGGGTGCCCATTTGCGGTGTGACTGCAGTGCTCAAGTCCAGGGAGAAAGTGTGGGGTGATGTGGGGCATCGAGGGGCTGGAGGGGGGCTATTCCTCATCAGTCCATGAGGGCTTCTCCCCATGCAGCCCCTGCTCAGCAGAGCAGCACAGGACAGGTTCCGTGTCCAAACGTGCAAGCAGCTTAGGAAAGCACTAAGAATATAACCTTGCTTTAAGTAAATCCCTGAAAGCCACCCTAAAGGGAGGCAGGGACAGGCAGATGGAGCCTGCTGGTGCATTTGTGACCTACAAGGCAGATTGCTAACACAGGCACTTAATGCCAGCAGTAAAACAGCTGTCCCAAAGAGGCAACCCGTTCCAAGAGCAGGTGAAGATCTTCCCCAAGCTTTAGTTTAAGGAACAGGGGCAATGTTTACAGGTAGGATCATGGCCCCCTGTGTGGCGCTGCAAATCTCAACACCCCATGGCTGCCTCCTTGCCCCAGCACTGCCCACTGATGCTCATCTGGAACCCACCACGGGGTCTGGGGCTGTAAATGCCTTTCCTGCCTGGCTTTGGGGCACGGTGGGCTGCGTGCTTCTGCTGCTGCACAGAGCATCTTTATCTCAGACCTGCAGCTTCGTGGCTGTGAAGGGTGGGATGAGGGCGGATTAAGATGCCACATGGGCAGATAAGTGCTGCTGGGTGGTGCTTAGCAGGAGCAGTGGCACCTGTGAGGAGGAGCACCGTCCTTGCTTGCCCTCGGGGTCCTGCTCCCAGATGACCCAGTGTGGGAGAGCTGAAGCAGAAGGAGATTTTCCTGATTGCGGTCTGGGCGCTTTGCCTCCCTCCTCACCTCCCTCCTCCTCTGCTCTGCTTAAACATCACTCTCCTTCCATGCATTTTCCCATGAGCTGCCTCACCGCCTCCTGCTAATTTTCTGTCCTGATGCAACGCTGGGGTGATTGCAGGGATCTGACCTGGCAGATCCTGTTTGTGTTTTCCCCCTTTCCCTGGGCAGCAGCATTTTCTTAGCAGGTGTTCCTCGAGCAGGCTGTGGTCTGAGCTGAGCTGCCTGCAGTGTACAACTGAAACAGCGTGAGTGTGAAATAATCCCGTCCTGCTGTGCTGTGTCTCCTTTCTCTGCTGTAGTATAAAGCCCTAATTCCTCCTGCCAGGTAATCTCCAAGCTGTTCAGATGGATATAGGTACAAAAGAGCTTAGAGAAGTTGTTTGGTTGCAGCTTGGGGTTGAGAGGTTTGGGCTTTATTCAGAGCTCCTCTGCTTTCTTCCACTGTGTTGCAGACTTCATAACCACACGTGTGGAGTAAAATGCCTGAGCAGGAGCCTGGGCTGCTGAATGTCATCCTGGGTTTTCCCTCCTCTTTGCTGCAGCCTCTGTGTCCCCTTGCCCATGCATTTATTTAATTCACAGCTACTCCAGAGCCTGTGTTACCTCTAACAGTGTTTCACCTCACTGCAGCTGAATTCTTCTGCACAGCACTTTGTGGTGTCTGCACAGGGATGAGTAATAGCCCCCAGTCGCCAGCCATCCAGCATAATTAATTGTATTTCCTAACGAGCCCTCGGACCGCCTAAGTGGGTGTTGGGAGGAAGACAGCGAAACCCATTGGGGTGGTGATGGAGTCGGTGCTTTGTGCTCCGTGTGCCAGTGCTGAGGTCCTGCTCAGGGAGTGCAGCTTCTCCCTCTGCCTCCCATGAACGGAGGCATCGTGGGCAGATCTTATCGTGTTTGTTTTTCCTTGGAGTGGCTGCGGTTTATTTTTTCTCCCCAGAAGGGATTTGGTTTTTAGAAGAAATCAATTAAAATCTGAAGCTGTTCCAGAGAGGGTGTTGGTCGGACGAGCGTATTTTAATAGTTTTTGTTGGGTTTGACATTGTTGACACATCCATTAGGCCACGTACCAAGGAAAATGGGGAGGGGAAGGGTTAGACTAAAGCAACTTTGTCTCTTGAAACACCCATTAATCTCCATTTATACAAGGACTTTTCCTCCAAGGGTTGCAATTAAAACACGTTCCAGTTGACCTCCTGCGTTGCCCCCCTCGCTCTCTTGGTTTAGTGCTTTAACTAAATGCTCCAAATTTGACTTTTCCTGTGATTTGGGGCACTGTGAGTTGGTTTATTTTCTTAATTAGAGATCATGAGAGGTCTCAAAGGGTGGGAATGGTATCCCTGCACCTCTGGATGCGTGGTGGCTCAGCTCTGTGGAGCAGCTCCATGTGGGCTCTGCAGGATTTACCCTTCTGCAGTGAGGTTCTTGGCACAGAAGCCAAAGAAAGGTGTTTGCTGCAGGGTTCCGTGCTGCAGCTGCTCGGGTGGGAGCACCCTGCCTGCCCAAACTCAGCAAGTCAGTTGAGTTTGAACCACGTGCAATTGGAACCAAGGAGTCCTGGTCCTCCAGGGGTTGGGTTTTTTTTCCTCGGACACGTTATGAGTGAGGCTGATTTTCCTCCCTGGCTTTGCTGCCTTGGGACTCTGGCAGGCAAATGTAATTAACGTGGGCCAAGGTTTGTAATTCCTGGCACAGAAACAGCATTAATGGATTTGCTCAGTTCCCTTTTATCAGCCTTCCCAGCCTGCCTCTTATCTCAGCACTTTGGGGAGGGCTGAGATGGGATTAGGAGAACGTGAAGGCCTGATAAATGGAGATAGGAACCTGAGAGCTGGGGCAGATCGATGCGGGTACACCGTGAAGCTGCAGGGCTGGAGAATTGAGGGGCACTGAGGATGTCACAGGAGCTTGGGGACCCCGTAGGGATGTGTCACAGCGCTCAGAAACCTGTTGGGATGAGTGAAAGTGGAGCTCGTGTTGAGGCACCCGGCCCTTGGCTTCCTGCAAATGGATGCTGTGCTTCTGTTTCCCTGAGTCGGCAGTTTGCAGCCGTGCTGACGGGCTGGGTGGAACTTTCCCAGGCTTTGCAGCACTGCAAAGAGCTGCTGGTGTCTAAAGGAGCTGCTTCTGTTCGCTGTGCTGTCCCCAGAGGTGGGACAGCAGCCCCTGAGCTGCTGGCAGGGGAGGCAATGGGCCACATCCCCCAGTTGGGGTGGGCAGAGCTTGGGAACCTCTCCAAACCATCCTGAGAATGCCAAGGGAGTGGAAAACGAGTCTGGTGGGAGGAGGTTTCTCTGCAGCTGGAGCAACACCTGGGAGTGGCCTTCACCTTCGTGCCTCTGTGTGCATCCTCCGTTCTTATCCTCGTGGACTCGAGGTTGATGGTGCTCAGGGTGCAGCCCTGTCATCTCCCTGCTCAGACACGGGCAGGGACACAGCCAGCCCCCTGCTCAGCTCAGGGCTGTGGCTGTGTGACAAGTTGGCTCCTGCTTCTGAGACCCTGTCCACATCTTCCCCACACCAGCTCTTCCACCTCTGCCTGGAGGCACTGGGACCCCTCTTTTTTTTCAGCCTTCTCTTCCCCAAACACCTCCCCAGGAACGGGAGAACTGCTTTCTCTCCACCTGGCACAGCTCTCTGCTCAGCCTCTTTCTCCTCCCCCCTCCTTTTCCTTCCCCTGCTTCTCTCCTTTAATTTGCCTTTGCTTATTTGGAATACAAAGCCCCTCCATCACAGTGTTTATACTGCAAAGCCCATTGCTTAATTCTCCTCCTTATCTCCCTATTTGAACACTGGGCTCCTTGTGCCCTTTCCCTTCTTCCCGAGCACCCAGGATGGGTGGCAGCCCCTGCTCCCACAGCCCTCTTGCCAACTGCTTTTATTTCCCACTCCATGCAAACTGCTTTCTCTGCAGCTGGCAGATGACTTCGCCTCTCTCTATCCATCCTTTCCTCCCCAATGTGCCCAGAAATCACCAAGCACGAGTTGGGTGAAGGACGTGGGAATCCTCTGCTCTGTGCCTGTCTGTGCTGGGGGTGGAGGGGAACTGGGACCAGCAGTGAGCAGCAATGTGGGGCGTGGGCTGCAGCCCCCCAGGACATGAGGTCAGGCTTGTCCTAAGCCCGTTGGGATGGGGGCCAGCCTGAAATAGCCTCCTTGTCAGAGTTCCCACCAGACCCAGAGCTCCTTATCTCCCTGCAGGATGAGCAGCAGACGGAGCAATGTCCCCTTGGTCACCAGAGTGTCCTGTGACCTCATCATGGCTGCTCCTCATTAGCAGGGCTTGTTAGGTGGGGGTTAAATGTGCCAAGCATCGTGGGGCGGGGGGGATGTCTGGCTTCAGAGCTGCTTTCAGCAGTGCAGAAGTGAGGGGGGTGGCTTACAGAGGTCTGTGAGCACCCTAAAAATAAGTGGGTGAGGTCTTTGAGACAGTCCTGCACAGCGTTCCTGCCCTAACTTAGAGAGAGGTGGATCTGATGGGTGGACGGTGTGGTGGATGAGGAGTGGGCTGGATGGCCTACAGCAGGGCTTGGACGAGGTGATGGTTGAGGTCTCCTCCAGCCCAAACCATGCTACAATTCCTGCTGGGAAGCGACCCGAGCCCCCGCTGCGCCCACTGGGAAGCCAGGCTTTCTCACTGCCCCTCTCAGCGCCCCTGTGTGCCTGCAGTGGTTACACCACGACCTCGTGGTGCTTCCAGCCGTGCTCTCCTGGCCCCACAGGATATCCTGCCAGCCTTAACAGGACCCCTGGGGGCAATTAGTTCTCTGCTTTATGAACGCCTGGCTTTTCTCAGCGAGAGCACAAGTTCTGCGGCCGCGTCCCGGCTGGAGGGAGGCGATGGGGCAGGAGGTTCTTCACTCCCACCCCACCACAATGTGCTGCAGAGGGATGGGTCCCACAGCACCTGTCCTGCACTGCAGTCCTTGCAGGCACAACTTCCCGCCCACAGCATCCCGAAGTTTCCTGGAGGAAGAGATTACAGAAGGGGATTAGATATAAATCTCTGCTGCCGCAGTAAATCACCGTTTTTGCTGCTGCCAGCTCTGCCAAAAGGAGAGGCAGTGCTGAGCGGGGCTCCCCGAGGAGCGTGGCAGCTCTGCTGACCCCAATTATTTCAGCACGATAAATCACCTCCTCTCCCTGCTCTGCCGTAAAGCACTGCTGGTGTTAAACACCAGGCAGGTGAGGGAGGAAACAGTGAGCGTCCTTTGTCGCTGCTGCTCAGTGCTGGGGCTCCTGGGGGGAGGATTGTGGGGTTCTCTTCAACACCCCAAGCAATCTACTGTAGGGGATGTGCTTTGGGGGGGGGTTGGAATGGGTGATCCCCAGATCCACGTCTGTTCTGACCACTGCGGTTCTGTGATGTAGGAACTCCACAGAGAGGTGTGGGATCGCTCTGGGAATGGGAAGTTGAGATTGGCACTGCACCCCAGTGGGAACCAGCTGCAGGGAGCTCTCCGTGGGTGATTTGGGACCGAGTGGCTGTGGTTTCTATTTTATGGATGGAGAACTGAGGCACAGAAGCACCGTCCCTCCCTGTGAGGGTCCCCTCTGGGTTCCTAGGGGTTCACACTGCAGGTGCTGAGTTTGCAGCAGAGGTGAATCCATCCTCAATGGGAGAACCAAGAGGAGAAGTGATGCTGAGCTGCCACTCAGTAGAGATTTTTGGGTGAACGATGCTTGTCGTTCCATACAGCTGCTGGTAATAGACCAGTGCGTGTGCAGTGCTGCAGAAAACACTCTAAGAAATGAAATGGAAATCTTGCATGGAGGAACAGACTGTAGAGCAGCTCTGCTGGGAAAGCCAAAAGGCCTTCATGCCTTCTGCGGTTCACGCAATCAGCTAATAGCTTTGCTGACAGATATTTATCAGCCTGAGCTTTCCCTGGGCTTGGAAAAATAGAAGCCAACTCCTGGCCCCAATAAAACTCAGCCTGATTCCCCAGAATGAGCCGCCCTCGTATCAATCCTCCTCGTGGAGTTGTTAGGAGCAAAATGGCCAAAGCAGAGCTCCGAGCCACCCAAGGACGATGGGGGCTGAGGGGAAGGAAGATGGATGGGCCCAGCAAGCACCGGGCTCAGCCCTTTCTGATCCCCACTTCTGAGAAGGGAAATTCTGCATTGAGGGCGGTGATTTTTGTACATCTTTGGAGCGTGGCAGGTTTGTAAAAGCTCTCTGTGTATACGAGCACACACACATATATTTATATGCTATATACATACGCGTGTGTGTGTGTATAGACTAAAAGGGAATCAGCCCCTATTCTCTTGCTCGGGGCCGGGATCTGCACATTCTCTTTGGAGTATTTCATGCCAGATATTAGCTGTGAATTATATTTGAAACAAAGAAGAATTTTCATTACGTTGGTGTTGGTGAGCTGCTGGGGGGCTTTGGCCACTGTCTCAGGAAATAAAAATGACCTCATTGGTGAGAATTGCGGGGTGAAGGAAAGCAGCTCCGGCATGGCTGGGCAGCAGGAATGCAAGGGGGGATGTGTGGATGCTGATGGAAAGGAGGTGCAGCTGGGTTGGCCGGGAAGGGAGGTGAGAAAAGATTCCTATCGGGAATTTCCCAAATGTTGGGATTCCCAGAAGGAATCCAAAGCGTCCCGGAGCCGATGGGGGCTGAGAGCTGTGGGTCTGGCCCCGAGCAATGGGTTGGGTCTGGCCACTGCAGCATCTCGTCTGCTTCCAGCCCTCCACTCCCCCACATGCTTCTGCATTGCCTGGAGTGTAGCACGCTCCATGTGTCCCTGTCCAGGCCTTTGGGATGCAAGGAGGAAAGATTTATCCCTCTGGGTTGGCTTTCCAGCCCAGCCCCACCGCTGCCATCAGGGAGATGGTGGGTGAATCTGCCCCAAAAGGAGCTCCAGTGCAGCTGGGCTGCGGTCTGGGTGCTGTAGGGACCACTGTTGTATCCCTTCAGCCTCAGTGGATGGCTGAGGGCAAGCCCCACATCTGGCCTTGGCAGAATCAGAACCTCTGCATGGCCATTGGCACTGGAGGGCTCAGTTTGGGTTGAAACCCAAGCGGATGAGTGCAGAGGGCCAACGTGACAATGAGAGACAGCGTACTGTCCCAGGTGTGGATGTGGCTTTAGGGTTTCCCAGTGGGAATAGGAACGCCCGGTGCCTAAGCTGCTTGGAGCTCCTTTCCTGCAGAGCTCGGCAGCAGTTTCTGCTTTGGTTCCTGTTAGCAGAGCTCTGCGGTTACGCAGCTCATGCGGCGCAGCGAGGGGCGGAGACTTCAAAGCCAAGATAAATAGTCGTGGGGTCTGGCTGGGGCTCTAGGAAAACAGAGCAGGCAGGGAGCAATTTGCTTAACGAGCTCTCCGTTATCTGGCAGTGCTGCCTGTGAGCCGGGCTCAGCCGTGGCTCCGCAGTGCCAGGGCTTACCCCATTGCCACCCCCCATCCCCATTCCTGCCCAGCAGCGTTGCTTGCTGGCAACTGATGCATGTGATCTGCCTGCTTCCCTTTGCCTGTGGGTGCTCCTGGGGCTCTGCACGGGGCTCGCTGTGCTCAGGGCTCTGCTTGGCACCAGGGCAGTGCTCAGGGTCCCTGTGCCCACGTGAAGCTGTGTTGGCTGGTGCAGGTCTGTGGCTCCATCCGTCCTTGCAGCCGGAGCTGCTGAGAACCAAGATGATAGTCAATAATCTGATATCACCTTGAGAAGCTGCAGCGAGGTGCTCAGCTCCCTTGATCCTCTCCTTTTGGCTGAGGAAAGGGAATGGAGGGGTAATCCCAGAGCAGCAGGCAGCGCTGAGCATCTATGAGAGCCCACCCATTAACACAGCCTTTGTTATTTACCCATCCTCCTTCCTTTAGCAAATGCCTCATGCAATGCAGGGATGCAGAAGGTGGAAGAGCTCTGTGCAGATGGTGGGATTGGAGAATTTCGGGGATCTCCTGCAGCAGCAGCAGCTCTTGAGCATGCCAGGACCGACTCCTTCACCCCGACTCCTTGGGATGTGGCTGTCCTGGGCAGGTGAGCTGCAGCTGCAGGCATCCAACCGCAGCAGGAACCTCCAGCTGGGACAAGACAAACTCGTGCTGGATGGTTCAGGTCCTGTTCCCTGGCTGGGGTGAGCAAACAGGCGTCTGCTCACTTTAATCCCCATCTGCGTGGAGCGAGGATGTTGCCGTTCGTTGTCCAAACAGGGCTTTTGCAAAAGGAAGGAAAGAGAAAGACAAGATAAACCAAGCCCTAATGGGGAATCCTTTGAGAAAGCCAAGTGCTCGTGCAGGAGCTGTGGTGTGAGCGTGTCCTGCCCATGTGGCACCCCAAGCACCGGCCCCAGTGCTGTGCGAGCTGCTGGGCCCTACTGGGGTCCATACTGGGCTGGGCTTGTAGGGGTCCCCCAGCGCTGTCCCATGCTGGTGGCTCCATGCTGCCCACAAAGAGCAGAAGGAAAGATCCCCAAGTGCTCAAGCAGCCAAAACCCCCCAGATCCCATTGCGTTTCCCTTGGTTGGCTCTGTGTGTCCTTCGGGGAGCTCCGAGGCCCCGCAGAGCCCCGCACTGCGCTCAGCCGCGCACGGCAGCTGCGGAGGAGCAATCTGGGGATTCAGTTTCCAGGAATTGGCAGAGCCCGGCTGGGTGCTGAGCCACCAACCCACCCAATTAAAAATAAACACAATTAGGGGCGGGCTGCGCTCGGTCACAGCTGATTTTTATTGACCCCGGGCGGGCGCTGGGCTGGAGCCGCTCCTTTTCCATTCCTGACCCCGGGAGGATTTGGGAAGCAGAAAGTTCAGGTCGGGGCTGCTGTGAAATTCTGGCTGCTCCCGGATTTTCCCATCAGACGTGAGGCTCATTCACATCTGCTTGCAGAGGTTGTAGGGCTGAGCGGCTCATTGCGCAGTGCCTGCCTGCTCCCCCAGCTCCAATTTTCCATCCCAGTGTAGGGCTGAAGGGTGTGCTGGGGTGGAGGGAGGGCAGGGAGGACGCCCGCCCTGTGCCACCCCATGGGAAGCTGCCCCAGTATTTGCCGTTTGGTTGAGTTTTCCCATTCCAACAGACCAGCTTTGAAGGAGAATGGCTCAGTTTGGGCACAGAGAGCCCATCGGAGCCAGCTCCGGGAGAACGGGGCCCCATCCTGCTGCCATGCGCTGGGCACAGCGTGGTTATCAGGGCAGGGTGGCTCCTCACTAAGATGGAAATTTCTCCCCTGGCCAACAGCAGTGGGCTTGGCGCGCATCCCCGCTCCCCGCCACGGAGCCTCGCCACCTTCCCGGGTTCACTTTGTTCACAAAGAGCCTCAGATAAGCTTCTTGGCAGGGTGCTGTGTTCTGCCACTGCATTAGCTCGCCTCAAGACGTTGTTGTTCTTTTTCTTTTTAATATTAACCTCTTGTAGCCCTGAGCTGATGTGGCTCAGAGAGAATGCGGTGCCACCGCAGAGAGAGGGGGCGTCAATGGGCAGCGATGGTGGCGGTGATCCCCGTGGGCTGAGCCATGCAGAAACCCAACCTCATCCCAAGGGATGGGGATGGGGATTGGGGTGGAGATGGTGATGGGATGGGGATGGGGATTGGGATAGAAATTGGGATGGGGATGGGGATGGAGATGGGGATGGGGATGGGGATGGGGATTGGGTTAGAATTTGGGATGGAGATGGAGATGGGGATGGGGAAGGAGATGGAGATGGAGATGGAGATGGGGATGTCATGGGGTTGAGGATGCACATTGGGGTGGGGGATGGGGATGTGATGGGGTTGAGGATGGGGATTGGGATGTGGGATAGGGATTGGGATAGAGATTGGGATGGAGATGGAGATGGGATTGGGATGGGAATGAGGATGGGGGTTGGAATGGAGATAGCGCTGCTGCCTACGGTCTCCTTCCTCCTGCGCAGTGGTGGCACAGGGAGGACATCATCCCAGTGAAACCCAATGGACAAGAGAACTCCCTGCCTGGCTGGAGCAGGCACTGGGGTTACTGTGCCATGAACTCGTAGAGCCCCTCCCGGGATGCTGTGGTCCCCAGGCAGCGTGTGGCCCTGCGGCGTGCCCTGGTTCCCTGGGGAGGGCAGGCTGGCACCCGCCCTGCCCTGTCAGGCAGCCTCATTTATCTTCGTTAGCTGCGCTGTTTACGCAAGCAGGAATTGGCCAGCGGCGCCCAGCACTGCTGCATGCCAAGGGAGGAAGCAGGCAGCAGCTCTCGTGGCTGGCACCCAATGGCCAAACGCTCCGACTGGAGAACAAAAGGGCAGGATGCAGCCCAGCGATCGGGGCCGTGCTCACCCCACCTGGGGCTGGGGGCTCCGATGGGGGTGGGCACCCCATGCTGGGCTCTGCGCTCGAGCAGGCAGGGTGCCCCTAAAAAGAGCATGCATGCGGATCTCCAAAGCATTTCATGGGGTTGCAGTACAAGAAAAATGCCATTTTCCTGCTCCAGCAAACACCATTCCATGTCAAATTGCCCGCGGGGAAACCACTTATTGCAAGCCCCAAAGAAAGGAATGAGCAGAAGAGCAGCGTCACCTCTGCACTCCCCTGAGCTCCACGCTCAGGTTGCTGCCCTGCGGCTGCTGAACCCCCGCAGTGTGCCCGGTGCCAGCCGTGCCAGCACAGAGCCCCTTTGTGCTGCCATGTCCTGCTCTGCTGGCTGCCAGACGAGGGATGTGCAGGAGGAACGCGGTGACATTGCGGTGTCACTTGGGGACAGGGACTTTTCTCACACCTCCTTTCCAGGTGAGGGGAAACAAGAGGACCCCAAATATTTAAGAGCAGGAAGGCAGATCTGTAAACTGTCTACAAACGCATCCTCCGGAGGCGAGGTTGGGGCTGGCTGCACGCCCGCCCTGAGAGCAGAGCCGTCCTGCTGCAGCCCTGGGGCTGAGCGTGCCTCGGGGTGAGGCTGGTGTGGGTCGGGAGGGAACCACTGTGACTCACAAACCCTGCCTGGTTTTGGCTTAGAAATATAGGGGCATTGAAGTTGCAGAGGATGAGCATCTGCCTGGTGGCACATGGGGTGCCGAAACCTCTCTGTGCCCGAGCGGTGTGGACACGTGCCCAAGCTTATATGGCCACGTCCTGCTCCCCACCCCGCTCTGCCCCGGCCCCTTTGCAAATCATGCACTCCCCACGGTCTGACCTTGCAGCAGCACTGAGCTCCGTTGTTTTGTTTCCCGGCACAAAATCAATGACAGCAGAAGCTCGGAGGCGCTCGCCCTGCGCGGTGCATCCATACGGGCACCTCGGCCGCGCCAGGAATGAGGTGTAACATCTCAGCAATGTAAACAGCTCAGGAAATGGTGTCCATCCCTGGCTGAGCTCCGCCAGCAGCAATTCAGAGCAGCTCTTTGCTGGGCTCAAGGCCACCAAAGCGCTGCTGGGAGCAGCAGAGAGGTTCCTTCCTTCCCAATCCTATTTAATTCCCCCAAAAGCCCTGGGGAAAAGTAGTACCCCAGCACTGGTGTCTGCTGTAGGACAAGGCAAAGAGCAACGGGAAAGGAGGGGCATGAGGGCAGTGTCCTCCTCAGCTGCCCCATTGGGTTCCATACGGGAGGGGATGGGATGGGGTGGGGAGGGCGATGGGGTTTGGGATGGCAGTGGGGATGGGGATGGGGATTGGGATGGAGATGAGATGGGAATGGGGACTGGGATGGAGATAAGATGGGGCTGGAGACTGGAATGGGGATGGGGATGGGTATTGGGATGGTGATGGCAATGGCGATGGGGATGGGGATGGAGATGGGGATGGAGATGGGGATGGAGATGGGGATGGAGATGGGGATGGGGGTGGGGATGGAGATGAGGATGGGGATGGGGATGGAGATGGGGATGGGGATGGGGATGGAGATGAGGATGGGGATGGGGATGGGGATGGGAAGGTGATGGTGATGACGATGGCGTTGATGACGATGGAGATGGGATGGCAGTGGGGATGGTGACGAGGACAGCACTGCTGCCTGGGTCCTGTAGAGCAGAGGTGGCCCTAGGAGGACCGAGGTCCTTCAGTGGCATGTGCAATTTGCAGTTGGAGGTGGGAAAGCACTTCATAAATGCAGGCACGATGGCAGCCCCACAGCCCCTTCTCCTCACCTCACCCCAGAGCTGCAGCTGCTCCCTTTGGGCTTCCTGCAGCAACACGTCCCAGCTTCCAGAGGGCTGCCAGAACGCAGGGATTAGTGCTTTATCTGCAGAGGTGAGGGCAGCAGTTGGTGGAGGCGATGTGTAGCAGCGTTCCAAATCCTCCTCGTAGAGCTGCATTTCAACAGCAGTTCTCCCGAAGCACCTGATTTAAGAAGTGCATTTTTAGCTCTACCTTCACCCGCTGAGCTTTGGAAGAGGCCCATAAAAAAAAAAATACAAATCAGGGAGCTGCTTCCCCGAATGAAAGCGCTTCTTCTTTTATTATTATTATTGTTTCCAAGCCAGCCTTGAAAGCACAGGAAGAAAATGTAAATATTTTCATCCGCAGGTTTTGGGGCTGAGGAGGTTTTTTCCCTCGCAGCTGCACTCGATGCGAAGCTCTGGGCTCCATTTCCCAGCTCAGCCCCACGCCCCCCCCCGCAGCCTTTCTCCCAAAGACCAACAGCCAACCCAGGGGGGGGTGGGGGCCCCCAGCCCCCTATTTCACCCCATTTCCCATCCCCTCTTTGCATCCCTTTTGGTGCAGAAGCTCTGGGTCGGCTCCCACAGGTCGGTTTGTTTTGGCACATGGCTGGGAGAGCAGGGGGGGCCCAGTGATTCTTCTGTAAACCAGCGCTGATTATAATTACACAGCTCTAATTACCGCTCAGCAAATAAACACCGAAGGGCAGCAGCATCCCCAGGGCACACAGAGCTCCTGCAGAACCCCACGGGCGACAGAGTGCATTGCTCAGGGGCTGTTGGTGGGAGGGATGGAGCTGAAGCAAATGCTTAATTCCAGGTGCACAGAATGGTTTTCCCCTCCCGGTGATCCCCAGGAGGCTTTTGTGGCTCCCAGAAAGCTGGGGTTGAGCCCAGGGATGGGGACCTGGGACCAGGGATAGGGACAAGAGAATGCCCCCTCCTGGAAGCAGTCAGGGCCAGGCTGGGTGGGGCTGTGAGCAACCTGGTCTAGAGGGAGATGTCCCTGCCTATAGCGGGGGGAGAGGGGGGTTGGAACTAGGTGATCTTAAAGGTCTCTTCCAACCCAAACCGTTCTATGGTTCTATGACATGGGACCAGGGATGGGGGCATGGGAATGAAGGTGGGGATGTGGGATCAGTGATGGGGACGTGGGAGCAAGGGTGTGGATGTGGGACCAGGGATGGAGACATGGGAGCAAGGGTGGGGACATGGGATCAGTGATGGGGATGTGAGACCAGGGATGGCAACGTGGGACCAGAGATGGGGACATGGGAACAAGGGTGGGGATATGGGAACAAGGATGGGGATATGG
Source organism: Pavo muticus (assembly GCA_016647715.1). Lineage (NCBI taxonomy): Eukaryota > Metazoa > Chordata > Aves > Galliformes > Phasianidae > Pavo > Pavo muticus. Next base: position 336,469 of record JACDJE010000387.1, read on the forward strand.
GACCAGGGATGGGGATATGGGAACAAGGATGGGGATATGGGACCAGGGATGGGGATATGGGAACAAGGATGGGGATATGGGACCAGAGATGGGGACATGGGAACAAGGGTGGGGATATGGGAACAGGGATGGGGATATGGGAACAAGGATGGAGATATGGGACCGGGGATGGGGACGTGGGACCAGGGATGGGGATGTGGGAACAAGGATGGGGATATGGGACCAGGGATGAAACCATTAGACCAGAGGTGGGGCCATGGGACCAGGGATAGCGATATGGCACCAGGGATGGGGATGTGGGATCAGTGATGGGGATATGGGATCAGTGATGGGGATGTGGGATCAGTGATGGGAATGTGGGACCAGGGATGGAGACAGGGGACCAAGCAGGGCTGTGGGGCACCGAACAGAGACAGGGTCCTCGGGGCTGGAGAGCAGTGGGAGCACCCACGGGTGCTGGGGACGCTGCCTCTCCATCCTCCCCCACCCAGCTCACAGGGACCGTGTCCCAGCCCCGTGCCACCATCCTCTGCCCCTCATCGCATGCCAGCAGCACCGGGGACACCGCAGGCTGTCCCAAACCACCGCCCGGCGCTGAGCCGTCGCTCTGCCTCCATTCACCGCCCTGCTCCCAGCCTTGGACCGAGCGCCCAGACGCAGCCGCCTGTCTGGTGGAAAATATTTCTTCCTGCCGGAGCTGTGAACGCGCCGTATCATCATTACAAGCTGGTGAGTTGTAGGTGCTCGAATTAGCGCTGGCGTTGGCAGCCCGGCGTGTGGGTCTCTGCTTTGTCTCATCTGGCTTTCGCTAATAAAATCAGACTGGCAGTGCTGGCGAGCAGCGTGCTGCGTCCCAAAGCTGTGTCAGGGCACAGGCTCTCTGCTTTACCCTCTGCAATGCTCCTGCCCTCGTCCCGTGGGGGTCTGCAGGAGGGTTCAGCTCTGAGTGATGGGGAAGGGATGCACCGAGCGGGCGCTGCACTCCCGGCTCGGAGCTCTGTCCCCATCCCCGTCCTTTGTCCCTGAGGTCCCCACGAGGTCCCAAAGGGATCGGGGTGAGCATCACTCACAACACCTCCCGGTGGCCCCATCCTTCTCGAGGAGCGGTTTGAGGACTTTTCTTTAATTGCTCTATGACTGAGTGACTTTTAATTCCCCTCTCATCAAACGTAATCCCATTTGCCCCTTCCTGCTTCCCTCCTTTCCCTTCCTTTTTTTTTCCTTTCCTTCTCCCTCCTGGAAATTAAATTAACATTCCATCTAATTACCCAGCCACTTCTCTAATTGCCGAGGGGGGCTGTTGCTTGTTGTGCTCATTTAATTAATTGAGACCTGCAGTGTTTCACGAAGAGGAGGATTTATTGGCTGTGGAGTGGGTACGGAGGGTGAGCATCGTGCATCTCGATGGCAGCCCAAGGGGCTCGGGCAGGCTGGCTCAGCATGCATTTTATTTTTCATTTCTTTTATTTTTAATTAATTTCTCCCTCTGTGTGTGCCTCGTGCAGACGAGCAGAGCCCGGCACACTCGCCCTGCTGGGCTCATCCTTTTCCAATGGACAAACGGGTTTTCCAACACAGTCGGTCACCTCAGGGCTGCAGCAGAGCTCAGTGCTGTGTTCCTATCTCCCACTCTGGGGGCTGCTCCAAACCCCACTGCTGCTCCCCGTGTCCTGACTGGGATGTGGCTCAGCTCAGCTCACAGTTGGGTTATTGCTTCCTCTGGATGCTCGAGCTCCTTTGCATCCCTTTGGGCAAAGCTCTGCTCCGAGCTGCCATTTTCATGTGTCACCCAAAAAAACCCCAACCAAGCAGACAACAGAGCTGGCGAATTGCTTTGGGTCGTTTGTTTGCAGCGTTGCTGCAGTCCTCAGCCTGAGCTCCCCACATTCCCCGCAGTGCTTTGCCATGAGCCCAGGGGTGCTGCGTCCGTGGGAAATGGACCTGTGCGACCTGGTGTAGGGAACCTGCTTTGGCAGGGGGGCTGGACTCGATGATCTCTGGAGGTCCCTTCCGACCCCTGTGATTCTGTGTCTGTGTCTGAAGTGGGGGTCTGGCAGCACTTCCCTGCTGCAGTGCTCAGCAAAAGTATGGGTTCGTTCCCCCAGTGCAAAGCAACAGCTGGGTGGTTCGATTCCTCTGCAAGGAGAGGAGGAGCCAGCAGCACCACCAGCACTTCTGGCAGCTGGGTTCCTCCTCTGTGGGTTTGTCTGGGCCATGGGGCAGTGCTGTCTCAGCGGGACGTGGGCTGCTCTGGGGTGGGAACAGGACCCAAAGGATCCATGGGGAGGGTCGGGCTCTGGGCTGCTCTGTGCCATGTTTCCCATGGGGCTGCACTTCCCGGAGGTTACGGTGTGTTACGTGGCACTGAGGGCACTCGCTGGATCTCCCACCCCCTCACAGTGGTTCCAGGACATTACCCCAGTGCTTCCACCAGTGCCGATCCCATTGCAGGCCAAGCTCTGCTTCGAGGCAGCAGCTCCAAACCCGTAGAATCCTACAATGTTTTAGGTTGGAGGAGACCTCAAAGATCATCTAGTTCCAACCC
>JACDJE010000387.1:348040-362837 GCA_016647715.1 Pavo muticus
TTTCTTCCATAAGCTGCTGGAAAGCAAACATTTTGGGGGGGCTGGAGGACTGGACGATGGGGAAACAAGAAGTCATTAAGCCTCTCGGGCTCTGCTGCAGCGCCTGTTTGCACATCTTGCTGCTTTCCCACATGGCAGCGGAGGGGCTGCCATGAGAGCACGGCAAAGCGGGGGCTGCTGGTGAGGCTGTTAACTCTGGAGTGTAACGATGGCGGGGCAGAGAGCAGCAGGAGCAGCTGTTTGCCACCATACCTGAAAGAAACGGCGCTTTCTGCTTCTTTCTGCTGGCTAAATTGGCTTTCTGTGGTCACAGGGGAGCAGCGGGGATGCTTCCACCCGTCCTGCAGTGCTGCGGTGAGCACACGGGCATGGATGTGGCTGGAGAAGTGATCGTCCCATTAGGAGACAGCTGAGATAATGGGAGGGGACGTCCTTGGCTCTTCTGGAGCATCCCAAGGTCACCCCGTGTCCCACCAGCTGCCAGGGCCCGGCGTCCCCTCTGGCCTTGGGACCGCAGCGCTTTGAGCCTCTGTTTGCCTAAAACTCGACGTGTTTCTCGTAGGATTTCAGTTCCTGACATCGCTCTTTGTCTGGCTGACCCGGATTTCTTTATGATTAGAAATAACTTACTTCTCCCCCATCGCCATATTAGAGCATCGCTGCAGCCCGGCCGGGGGCTGATGGCTCGGAGGTTGTCACACTGCTCCTCGCCCCCGAGCTCCGTGGGGGATGGAGGACCCCCGCCTCTCCGCTGCTCCGAACTCTTTCATATTCCCTTTGGCAAACGGAGAAGTCGCAAAAGAAAAGAAATTACGGATTAGATCAAACGATGCACGGGGTGCGGAGCGGCACCGGGAGCGGCACCGGGCGGCGGGAGCGGCCCCGGAGCTCGGCCCGGAGCTCAGCCCGGGACCGGGGGGAGGGAGGCGGGACCGGGCGGGGCTCGGGAGCCGACCCGCTCCAAACCCGCCCCCCGCCGCGGGGAGGAGGCGGTGGCCGAGCCCCCCCCGCTCCGTGCTGAGCCGAGCCGTGCTGCAGCCGTGCCACAGCCGAACCGAGCCGTGCTGGGCTCAGCTCCAGCGAACCGAACAGAACCGCACCGCTTCTCGCTGATGGCGGCTCCCGGTCCCACGCGTGTCCCGGTACGGAGCCGCCGCTGAGCGCTGCGCACCGGCCCGGCCTGCAGGTAAGAACCCCCCCCGTGGAACCGGGAGCACCTGCACGGACACCGCACAGACCCGTCCCGCACCCCCGGGGGTCGCTCCGAGCCCGGTCTCGGCTCTGCCGCCGTCCCCTCGCACCCCCGGCGCCCGACAACCGGAGCCCAACAACCGAAGCCGTCCCACGAAGCGGCGGTCCCAGAACCGGGCTGCCCCCGCTGCCCCCCGCCCGCCCGGTGCCGTTGGGGCTGCCGTGGAGTTTGCTTCATACTTGGAGAGCGTCCCGCCGCGCAGAAAGGCAAACACGGCTCGGACGGCTCGTGGTGCGGCGCGTTCGCGTTAGGGGAGAAAACGCGTCCTGTCTAAATATTAGTTTAAGGAACGGAAAGGATCCGCGGCCGTCACCTCCTCCCGGCTCTGCCCTCCTCGGGTCCCTCCGATCCGCGGCATCCGGAGCTCCGCGGGGACCGGAGGCCAACGGCAGCGCGGCGTCGAGGGAGGGAATTTCCCACTCTCCGTACGGAGGCTTTAACAAAACAACGTAGACCTCAGATGTCTTTATTGCACATATATGGTAGCTCGTGGCCGGCACTGATTTAAATCCGATCGCTGCTCGGGGAGCCGACCCGCAGTTCGGCGCCGGGGCGTTGCGGCGGGGGGGGCGGCCGGCGGCCGTCGGGAGCTCCGGGTGAGTCCCGGCCCCGCGCTGCAGTCCCGGTTCTGTCAGCGGGCTCACCTGTGGAGCCCGAATCCGCGCTCCTGCGTTGCTGTGCGCTGCCGGGTCGAACAGCAGGAGCGCGGAGACGCGGCGTGATGCGGGGCNTATTGCTTTTAGGACCACATTCCTCAGTGTTCCCCTGTGCCACCGGTCCTGCTGGGTCCCATAGTGACTCCCTCAGTGCGGGAGGAGGTTCTGCGGATACCAGTGGTGTCGAAATTGGCCCAGAGAAAAGCACATCTGGGGCCCGAGCTCAGCCCCGCTGCCAAAATGTAAGCTTTTAACCCTATTTCCCCAGGCACTGGGGTTGTTCAAACAAGCCACAGCAATTAGCTTCCTTCAGCAAACCACCTCTTTCTGGCATCGTGCGGTTATTTAGCGTTGGAGGGGTTGGTTCGTTGCTCCACAAGAGCTGTCATTCAGAGCAGGTTTTGGCAGGAGGGGGAAATTTGGGGCTGGAGAAGCGCCATTTGCCAGCACCCATGGGTGCCTGGGCTGTCATACTTGTGGTTTTTTGGCTCACGTTGGCGTCGATTTCCTCTTTGCCTGCATGTTCCATCTTGGGGTTGGACGTAAAGATTCTGGGGAGAATCCTCCGGTGCTGACAGGAGCGCTTCCATGCTCTATTTTCTTTTCCTGCCCGCCATCAAAGGGCCGTTTCTGCGCAGTGCTTTTGCTGTCACGTTGTGTTTCACATCCTTGGTTTGCTCCCGCCTCGAAGGAGTGATTTTGCATTCGCGCTCTGCTCCGGCTGATGCTGAGCGATGCAACCGCAAAACATTTCCCTGTAGTTTTACCTCTCCGTTCCCATCTCTTAGCACAAAGGGTGGCTTCTGCTGCTGGTTAAACCCATTGAATCAGTGGATAAAGGTCATAAAAGGAACTGCCCCTTGGGAGAGGTGGTGGCAGGGACAAGGGATGCAGCTGCACCACCCTGACCCTCCTGGCCCTCTCCCTGCAGCCCCGTGGAGGGGGCACACGGAGCAGTGGAGCACAAGGGGCTGTCCCCGGCCCTGTGGGAGGAATGAGGGAAAGTGGGGCTGCAGGGAGAGCTCTGCAGCTCCTCGCCTTGGGCTGCTTTTCACTTTGGGAAAGCAGATCCATGTGGAGTGCGGGGCTCTGGTTTTACTTAGAGTGCACGGGGAGAGCTGGGGAGGAGGGAGGGGATATGGAGCAGTGGTAGCAGCATGGCTCCGTGGGCACCCAGATGCCCCAAACCCACGTGGTCCTTTGTGCACAGTGCTGCTGTCTGCCACGGGGCTGCCGGCACAGAGCAACCCTGAGATAGAGCTGGAGCTGGGGACCTCTTCTTTCTTTCTCTCCTCTCTGCATCCACTTAATGCTAATTCATTAAGCTCAGATCAGGGCTTGAGGCATGTTTCCTTTTGATGCTCCCCATTTCGGGGCGTTTTGCCACTTTGGGGCTGTTCTGACCCTGCAGCATTGGCATCCCCACTGCAGCCCTTCTCAGCACAGCGTCCACCCTACAGCACTCAGACACAGTGATGCCATTTGGGGGCTGCGCTTCCAGAGGGGATCTCACCAACTCGGGGCCATTTGGGGAACATTCTGTCCGAACACCACACTGTCCTCATCCTCACCGGTGGCACTGGGACCCCTGGGAGCTGCTCGATCCATTGGCTTCTCCAGGAGCCTGGAAGAGCCGCAGCCCCGGAGCTGCTCCGCCGCAGCACGGAGCCGGGATGGAAATTGTTTAATTCCTGCAGGGTGAGTCATGAGGAGCCGGGATTTCAAAGCAGCTTGGCTCCCATGTAAGGCACTAAAATAAACAGTGTGGCAGGTGGAAGCTCTCTCTGATGTCCCGTCAAGGCCTTGATCTTTCCAAGTGTTTCGTGTTGCCAAAAACCTCGGCCACTCCATGGCCTCATCCATTCTCGCGCCGTGGCCGAGGCCGAGCGCTTGAAAATAATGAATCAATGCCCGGAAGCATGAATCGACTGAAAATTTATGACATACTTACAATATAATGTCTTTTGGGCCGCCTGGCTTCTAGGCTTCAAAGCCCGAGGACGGAACGTTCGCACGTCTCCTTTTCCCCCTCCCTCAGCCATAAAGAAGGATTTAGGGTAAAAAATGAAGCTCGGTTTCTCCCCTTGCCTCGTTCTGTTGGGAGCTGAGGCGTTGGGGAGTCTGAAGGACGATGTGAGTCGGCTTAACAGCTGGAAATGGTCGTGGAGGAGAGAACCTGAGAGCGTGAGAAGTGGATGAAGCCCACGCGGTCCCGAATGCAGCGCAGCCCGCGGGCGTTGGTGAGTCCATGGGATGGGAATGCTGCTCTCCCATTGAGCAGGGAAAGGCGTGAGAAATTTCAGCGCTTGGGAGATGGAATGAAGAAACCTCCAGCTTGAAGCCAAGCTCCATTTGTTCTACGTTTTGCTGAGCAATGGGGACAGTGATGAACTGGATAAGCAGACATGGAACCGAGGGATGGACTCAGTGCTTCGGGCTGAGATGGGAGCTGGGCAGGGAGCTCACCCCAGCGCCGGGCAGAGGGGAGCCAGGATCATTGACTGCTTCTCTCTGGGCAAGCGATGAGCCTCGGCTGTGCTGCTGGCCATTGTTTTTAGTGAGGTTTCCAGTTCTTCAGGACATGGAGCCTCCTGGGGAGGGCCATGGGGAGGACGCAGAGAAGTATGGGCTCGGTTTGGTGCTCAGCTCCTGCAGAGCAGGGCTGCTGGGAAGGGTTTCCTCCTGCAGGATCGAGTTTCCTGCTTGGCAGCAGGCGCAGCGCGGCTGGATCTGTACCATTGCACTGATGGATTATCAGGAGAATTCAGGAGAGCTCAGTGCTTTCGGGCTGTTCTCCAGAAGAAAATCCAAGTGCAGCCTTTGGCCTTTTGTTGAGCCCAGGAGGAGCAGCAGCAGCGTAACCAAGATGGGACCTCATGGCGGGCTGGGAAGAGCCCGGTGCTCCCTGTGCCAGCGGGAGTAAGCGTTGTGGTACCCAACCCAGCAGATGCTGAGCCCATGGGCAGCTCAGGGAGCACTGACTTTTGCTGGGGGAAGATGGAGGCTTCAAGGATGGGGATGGGGAAGGGGCAGTGCAGAATGGCAGAGCTGTGATGCCCATGGGAGTAGCTGGGCACCAGCACATGGCAGCATGGGGCCATCCGGCCGCAGCAAAACGTTATCATTGAGGTTGGGTTTAGGATAGGTGGAAACCAGAGGGATCAGAGGGCACAGTTCAGAGTCAGCCATGGGGGAGTCGTGGCCATGAGCTGTGTGTGTGTGATTTTCCTTTTCTCTCCCCTTGCATTTCTGCTTTCCCCTCAGGTTGGCACATGGGGTCTGGGGCTTTTTAGAGTGAGAGAAACCAAAGGCAAAACTTGGAATCACACTGCAACAGGTTGCACGAGGAGGCTGTGGATGCCCCATCCCTGGAGGCATTCAAGGCCAGGCTGAATGTGGCTCTGGGCAGCCTGGTCTAAGGGTTGGCGACCCTGCACACAGCAGGGGGGTTGAAACTAGATGATCATTGTGGTCCTTTTCAACCCAGGCCATTCTACGATTCTATGAATCATTTTTGTTTCTGATTGTTTTGCACGTTGGAGCCAGAGTTCCATCCAGCCTTTGGAAAGGTCACCAGCGAGCGGGTGGGGGCCACAACTGTTGGAGCGTTTGTACGGGATGTGCGAGGCGGAACCCGCCCTGCTGAAATGTTATGGGCTCAGAACGAGCCAGAAGCCCTTCCCTGGGGATGGCCACGCCGTGCTGTGTGTCCTGCCCAGCTCCAACCCTACAGCACCTCATCCAAAGCCTCATCGCCGTCCCCCATTGCTTCGCCACACCTATTTGATGCCCACGAGCGTTTCCAGCGTGCATTCCCCTTTCTCTCCCCATTGCTCTCAGCCTGAAATGCCTCAATCACCGCGATTAACCACGGGGCAAACCCACTCGATGCCCTCCAGTGACCCTCCCCACCACGGCTCATGGGGCACCATCCACCCTACGAGCGCTCAGCCCAACGCGGCGCTGTGCGTGTCGCTCCGGCGCTGCCTCCCGGTACCAAGGAGGGATTTCATGATCTTACCTCCTTATATGGCCAAACTATTCTTTTTCTATCTTGGCATTGTTTATAGCCCGGTTGAAAATATTTAGGCTCTGGCTGGGTTCTACAATTATCTTGTAACCTACAGGGCGTATAATTACTGCTAGTTAACGCGTAATTAGCTGCATCCTGTAAAATAAAGTGTTGCTGGCAGTGAGGCAGCACTTGCACAGCTCCCAGGGTTGTTTTCTGCAATAACGGTAAAAGTGAATCTGTCAAATTCCATTTTAAAATAAACATTTTTTCCCCCCAGTATATTCTATTTGGCAAATATTGCTAAACCAGGTTGTGTTTTGTTGTGTTTTGTTTTTTGTTTCTTTCCTTTCTCTCTCTCTNCTGAGCTGGATGCAGGAGCTGGCCCAGCTTGTTGGGACGTAGCCAGGGACGTGCAGGCACCGGAATTGGGGGTCCCCGGGTTGGGAGCACCCCTGAGTGCAGGGGGAGGGCTCGGTGGGTGCAGAGCGGGGCTGGTGGTGGCTGCACTGGGTGCCCTCCTATGGTGTAGCCGTGAATCACAGCTTGGTGCTCAGCAGCTCCCTGCTCTCCCCGTGGGATCCCCTGGCAGAGCTGCTGGGCCAACCTCACCTCTCTGGGGTGTGCTTTGTGGGTCGGCTTCTACCTACGGGGGAATGAATGCGGGGGACAGTCTGAGATGTGCAATATCTCTCCTGTGGTCCCAAGCCCAGCCCAGGCAGCAGTGTAACCAGAGCAGTGTCACCTTGGCTGTCCCCATGCCTGGCGTGGTGACATCAGGCACGCAGCTTTCTGTCCAGGGAGGCCCATCCTGTTGCAGTCCCACACAGGGCTGTGTCTGGGGCTGCCTGGCGATGGCAGCATCCTCCCCTGGAGCATCCCGTGGTACCCAGCAGGGCCAAGCAGCAGCTGACGGGGGATGCTGTGGGGTGGATGGATGGCCCAGGCACGTGGCTCAGGGTTTGGCTGCTGTGTTTCACCGCTGTGTTTTTTCCCCTGGTGCCGCAGGCACTTTCCATGCTGCTCCAAGCTAAAGCACGTGTGCAGAGCCCTGCTGCCAGGAGCCGACCTCTAGCTAAGTGCAGGGGCAGCTCTTGTGGGGGGGGGTTCAGGATCAGGACGCTGCGTGCTCTGCCATGCCCTTGGCATCCCCAAAAGATGCTGCAGGGATGCAGCTCTGGGGCCAGCTGATGTCCTTGTCTGGGCGAGCGTTCTGCTCCAGCCCCATTCTTTGCAGATCAGACCGAAGGAATCCCCCCCAGCGCGGCTCTTCCAGTGATTTGGCCCATTTGGAGCAGCCTTTCCCCACTGAAGTTGGAAGAAGGGAAAAGAAACACAAGCTGGCTCCTGGCTGGTGCCACGGGGATGCTCTCGTGGGAAGGAGCATCCCCAGCATGGGAAGGAGCATCCCCAGCATGGGAAGGAGCATCCCCAGCATGGGAAGGAGCATCTCCAGTGTGGGAAGGAGCATCTCCAGCGTGGGAAGGAGCATCCCCAGCATAGGAAGGAGCATCCCCAGCGTGGGAAGGAGCCAGCCCTGCCACCGCTGCCCCAGGAAGGGAAATGCCACGAGCAGTTTTGTTCCATTTGCTTCTTTGTCACGAAACCCCAAACGGTCTCACTCTGTAACTCCGCATCCAAAGAGCTAAACTGAAACAGTCGTTTGCCACCGCGTTGTTCTCAAACGATGACAAAAAGCATTTCCTCCTGCAGCTGTTCAAAGGCCGCGTCGCCAGCCTGTCAGCCCCCTGACGAGGAACGTCGGTGCCATCAATGCTGCTTCTCGTGCAGTGTTTTGATTTGGATGGAATCACATCTTTTTCCAAGCAGAAAAGGTTTCCTTTGAATGTCAGCCAGGCTGAGCTTGCAGGGTCCGGGCTGCGGGGACGTGCAGTGCTGAGACCACAGCTGTGAGCTCCTGGGTGATGCCCGGCACTGAGTTGCCCTGGAGCAGAGTTTGCCATCATGGGGCTTTGGAGAGCCCTTGATTTCACCTTGGCTGTTTTTCCAGACAACGTTGGTTGGGTGAAGAGGTCTGCAAACTCATCTCGTGTCCTTCCCAGGGAGGAAAAATGCATCCCAGAAGGAACCGAGGAAATGGCAGTTCTCAAAGCAAGCAAACAGTGCCTGGGATTGGGGGATGGACTGAGCAAGCAGCCCCACTGCAGGGCTGGGAGCAGCTCTGTGGTCACATCCCATGGCTGAGAGCTGCTCTCGCCCACCTCTGTGCCTTCAAAAGCACAGAGTGCTCAGACTGTGGCCAGGCAGCAGCTTCTGTGCAGCTTTTGGTGCTTTCTTTTTGCCGTTAATGATGTTGTTGTTGGCTGTGGCCGGGCAGGGAGCACACAGTGTATTTAATGCGGTGGTTGTTGCTCTCTGATCCTCTCCTCTAAAGAGCTGATGGGCTTAGGGACCCCCGGATAGGGCAGAGCCCCCACTCCTATCTGGGGCTGTGGGCCCTGCGTCCCTGTGACGCGGTGGCACTGTGGTTCCCAAGCGGTGGCAGCACAGGGAGGAGCAGCCATGGGATGCTCCCAGCAGAGACACTGCGTGGTTCCCTGGGTTTTTCCCTCTCTGTTGCCTTGCCTGTGGCAGAAGAACGGATGAATGTCATGCCCATGCACAGGGCAGGGGACCAAAGCAGGTGACATGGTGACAAACCAATGCACCCACACCCCTTGGGCAGCGCTCTGCCCTGTCCCTCTGGGCTGTCCCCATAGGACGGCTCGCCTGCGGTTTTGCAGGGCAGCTGCTGTCTTTGTTAAGTGGTGCTGGCTTATTAGGACTGCATTTTTGAGGCTTAGCAGCTCCATGGAGCCATCTGGGAAGGACGGTGCCAGCAATGGAGCAACAGGAGGAGGCAAGAGGCAGTCGTTGCTGTGCCGAGTGCCACAGCCCCGTGCTGCTAGCGGGGCCATGCCCCCATTGGGTGTCCACCCTCATCCACGGCGGCTTAGAGGGCTGCAAGGAGCCAGCCAGGTAGCAAGGATTCAGCTGCAAGGCAGCACGAGGCCTGCAAGCATCTCACAAGCTTCATGGAGCAGTGGTGGATGGGGTCCTGCAGGATGCTGGCTGTGCTGCGCCCCTGCTTGAAGCACTTGGGGACACGGGGAAGAGGTAGGCATGGGGTGCCTTGACATTGGGGTTGGGCTCATTGGTGTGAGGCAGGTGGGTGACCATGGAGAGGGACACTGGTGGGGAAGGACTGATGGCTGCTGTCTGCCTCGTCCTGCCCTGGCCATATTTCTGCCGTATCTGATCCCAAGTGGCTCCAGGCAGCACAGACTTCCATGCCACCATCCTGGGACCACTGGTGGTGGGACTTTGAGGTCAAAGCTCTGCACTTATGGAAGCTGCTCCATAACCCTATGGAAAGCCCCGAGCCCTGCAGGCAGTTTGCCCATGGGGACAGGAGCACAGTGCCATGGTGCTGTCACGATGGTGTCCGTGCTCACAAAGGACTGGGCAGTCCTGACCCCCTGTGCTTCACACACCTGCCCTGATTTTCCCCGTTGCCTGCAGCCCTCATCATCTCCCAGCTTTGAACCTTCTCCAAACCAACCTTTTGGGGCTGCTGGAATGGAGCTGGACGGGAACACATCCCAGTGGGCAGCAAGGACTCAAAACTTTTAGAGTGTCCAAAGGAAGGCAACAAAGATGGCAAAGGGTTCAGAGAGCATGAGAAGCAGCTGAGGTCCCTCGGTTTGTTTGGCCTAGAGAAGAGGAGACAGAAAGTACTCATGATGGCCTACAGCATCCCTATAAGCTCCCTTATGGCCTACAGGTTCCTCATGGCAGCCTGCAGCTCCAAGTGGTGGCCTTACAGCTCCTTCCTGGTGGCCATACAGATTCCTTTGGCCTCCAGCTTCTCACAGTGGCCCTACAGCTCCTCGTGGCAGCTCTACAGCTCCCTCATGGTGGCCCTACAAGCTCCTATATGGCCTGCATCTCCTCGTGGTGGCCCTACAGCTCCATCATGGCCTACAGCTCCTCATGGTGGCCCTATAGCTCCATCACGGTAGCCCTACAGCTCCTCGTGGTGGCCCTACAGCTTCTCCTGGTGGCCCTACAGATCCCTTATGCCCTACAGCTCCTCATGGCGGCCCTATAGCACCTCATGGTGACCCTACAACTCCCTTATGGCCTACAGCTCCATCATGGAGGCCCTCCAGCTCCTCGTGGTGGCCTTACAGCTCCTCACGGTGGCCCTACAGATCCCTTATGCCCTACAGCTCCTTCCTGGCGGCCCTACACTCCTCATGGTGGCCTTACAGCTCCTTGTGGTGGCCCTACAGCTCCCTTATGCCCCGCAGCTCCTCAAGGCAACCTGCACCTCCTTCACAAGTGGAGCAAAGTTCGGGAAGCACTCAGAAATAAAGCGTGGATGTTTGGTCGCCGTGTGTTGAGGCAGAATGTGGACTTGCTGATCCCTTCCAAGTCGGGATGTTCTGTGATTCCACGAAATCTCCATTCCCAGCACTGCGCAGTCGCCGTCTCAGGAGGAATTCCTCGTTCAGTCGCTGTGGAGCAGCTCTAAGTGCTTCAATATGTCTGCAGCTGCAGCTGGAGTCGGATGGTAAATGCTAATGTGATATTATCCCGTGCACCGTCCAAAACCCACTGGAAGGGTTTAGTGCAAATTGGATTTGCAAACCTCTATCGGGTCTCCCTGCCCTCAGCAAAGCACTGTAATCCCCGGCGGGCGCCTTGACAAACCAGCTCCTTCTGTGCAAAAACAGCAGGTTTTGGGATAAAGGACACCCAGACGGAGGGATGCCCCAGTGCTGGGCTGGAGATGGCACTGCTTGCTATATTGCTTTTAGGACCACATTCCTCAGTGTTCCCCTGTGCCACCGGTCCTGCTGGGTCCCATAGTGACTCCCTCAGTGCGGGAGGAGGTTCTGCGGATACCAGTGGTGTCGAAATTGGCCCAGAGAAAAGCACATCTGGGGCCCGAGCTCAGCCCCGCTGCCAAAATGTAAGCTTTTAACCCTATTTCCCCAGGCACTGGGGTTGTTCAAACAAGCCACAGCAATTAGCTTCCTTCAGCAAACCACCTCTTTCTGGCATCGTGCGGTTATTTAGCGTTGGAGGGGTTGGTTCGTTGCTCCACAAGAGCTGTCATTCAGAGCAGGTTTTGGCAGGAGGGGGAAATTTGGGGCTGGAGAAGCGCCATTGCCAGCACCCATGGGTGCCTGGGCTGTCATACTTGTGGTTTTTTGGCTCACGTTGGCGTCGATTTCCTCTTTGCCTGCGTGTTCCATCTTGGGGTTGGACGTAAAGATTCTGGGGAGAATCCTCCGGTGCTGACAGGAGCGCTTCTATGCTCTATTTTCTTTTCCTGCCCGCCATCAAAGGGCCGTTTCTGCGCAGTGCTTTTGCTGTCACGTTGTGTTTCACATCCTTGGTTTGCTCCCACCTCGAAGGAGTGATTTTGCATTCGCGCTCTGCTCCGGCTGATGCTGAGCGATGCAACCGCAAAACATTTCCCTGTAGTTTTACCTCTCCGTTCCCATCTCTTAGCACAAAGGGTGGCTTCTGCTGCTGGTTAAACCCATTGAATCAGTGGATAAAGGTCATAAAAGGAACTGCCCCTTGGGAGAGGTGGTGGCAGGGACAAGGGATGCAGCTGCACCACCCTGACCCTCCTGGCCCTCTCCCTGCAGCCCTGTGGAGGGGGCACATGGAGCAGTGGGGCACATGGAGCAGTGGGGCACAAGGGGCTGTCCCCGGCCCTGTGGGAGGAATGAGGGAAAGTGGGGCTGCAGGGAGAGCTCTGCAGCTCCTCGCCTTGGGCTGCTTTTCACTTTGGGAAAGCAGATCCATGTGGAGTGCGGGGCTCTGGTTTTACTTAGAGTGCACGGGGAGAGCTGGGGAGGAGGGAGGGGATATGGAGCAGTGGTAGCAGCATGGCTCCGTGGGCACCCAGATGCCCCAAACCCACGTGGTCCTTTGTGCACAGTGCTGCTGTCTGCCACGGGGCTGCAGGCACAGAGCAACCCTGAGATAGAGCTGGAGCTGGGGACCTCTTCTTTCTTTCTCTCCTCTCTGCATCCACTTAATGCTAATTCATTAAGCTCAGATCAGGGCTTGAGGCATGTTTCCTTTTGATGCTCCCCATTTCGGGGCGTTTTGCCACTTTGGGGCTGTTCTGACCCTGCAGCATTGGCATCCCCACTGCAGCCCTTCTCAGCACAGCGTCCACCCTACAGCACTCAGACACAGTGATGCCATTTGGGGGCTGCGCTTCCAGAGGGGATCTCACCAACTCGGGGCCATTTGGGGAACATTCTGTCCGAACACCACACTGTCCTCATCCTCACCGGTGGCGCTGGGACCCCTGGGAGCTGCTCGATCCATTGGCTTCTCCAGGAGCCTGGAAGAGCCGCAGCCCCGGAGCTGCTCCGCCGCAGCACGGAGCCGGGATGGAAATTGTTTAATTCCTGCAGGGTGAGTCATGAGGAGCCGGGATTTCAAAGCAGCTTGGCTCCCATGTAAGGCACTAAAATAAACAGTGTGGCAGGTGGAAGCTCTCTCTGATGTCCCGTCAAGGCCTTGATCTTTCCAAGTGTTTCGTGTTGCCAAAAACCTCGGCCACTCCATGGCCTCATCCATTCTCGCGCCGTGGCCGAGGCCGAGCGCTTGAAAATAATGAATCAATGCCCGGAAGCATGAATCGACTGAAAATTTATGACATACTTACAATATAATGTCTTTTGGGCCGCCTGGCTTCTAGGCTTCAAAGCCCGAGGACGGAACGTTCGCACGTCTCCTTTTCCCCCTCCCTCCGCCATAAAGAAGGATTTAGGGTAAAAAATGAAGCTCGGTTTCTCCCCTTGCCTCGTTCTGTTGGGAGCTGAGGCGTTGGGGAGTCTGAAGGACGATGTGAGTCGGCTTAACAGCTGGAAATGGTCGTGGAGGAGAGAACCTGAGAGCGTGAGAAGTGGATGAAGCCCCCGCGGTCCCGAATGCAGCGCAGCCCGCGGGCGTTGGTGAGTCCATGGGATGGGAATGCTGCTCTCCCATTGAGCAGGGAAAGGCGTGAGAAATTTCAGCGCTTGGGAGATGGAATGAAGAAACCTCCAGCTTGAAGCCAAGCTCCATTTGTTCTACGTTTTGCTGAGCAATGGGGACAGTGATGAACTGGATAAGCAGACATGGAACCGAGGGATGGACTCAGTGCTTCGGGCTGAGATGGGAGCTGGGCAGGGAGCTCACCCCAGCGCCGGGCAGAGGGGAGCCAGGATCATTGACTGCTTCTCTCTGGGCAAGCGATGAGCCTCGGCTGTGCTGCTGGCCATTGTTTTTAGTGAGGTTTCCAGTTCTTCAGGACATGGAGCCTCCTGGGGAGGGCCATGGGGAGGACGCAGAGAAGTATGGGCTCGGTTTGGTGCTCAGCTCCTGCAGAGCAGGGCTGCTGGGAAGGGTTTCCTCCTGCAGGATCGAGTTTCCTGCTTGGCAGCAGGCGCAGCGCGGCTGGATCTGTACCATTGCACTGATGGATTATCAGGAGAATTCAGGAGAGCTCAGTGCTTTCGGGCTGTTCTCCAGAAGAAAATCCAAGTGCAGCCTTTGGCCTTTTGTTGAGCCCAGGAGGAGCAGCAGCAGCGTAACCAAGATGGGACCTCATGGCGGGCTGGGAAGAGCCCGGTGCTCCCTGTGCCAGCGGGAGTAAGCGTTGTGGTACCCAACCCAGCAGATGCTGAGCCCATGGGCAGCTCAGGGAGCACTGACTTTTGCTGGGGGAAGATGGAGGCTTCAAGGATGGGGATGGGGAAGGGGCAGTGCAGAATGGCAGAGCTGTGATGCCCATGGGAGTAGCTGGGCACCAGCACATGGCAGCATGGGGCCATCCGGCCGCAGCAAAACGTTATCATTGAGGTTGGGTTTAGGATAGGTGGAAACCAGAGGGATCAGAGGGCACAGTTCAGAGTCAGCCCTGGGGGAGTCGTGGCCATGAGCTGTGTGTGTGTGATTTTCCTTTTCTCTCCCCTTGCATTTCTGCTTTCCCCTCAGGTTGGCACATGGGGTCTGGGGCTTTTTAGAGTGAGAGAAACCAAAGGCAAAACTTGGAATCACACTGCAACAGGTTGCTCGAGGAGGCTGTGGATGCCCCATCCCTGGAGGCATTCAAGGCCAGGCTGGATGTGGCTCTGGGCAGCCTGGTCTAAGGGTTGGCGACCCTGCACACAGCAGGGGGGTTGAAACTAGATGATCATTGTGGTCCTTTTCAACCCAGGCCATTCTACGATTCTATGAATCATTTTTGTTTCTGATTGTTTTGCACGTTGGAGCCAGAGTTCCATCCAGCCTTTGGAAAGGTCACCAGCGAGCGGGTGGGGGCCACAACTGTTGGAGCGTTTGTACGGGATGTGCGAGGCGGAACCCGCCCTGCTGAAATGTTATGGGCTCAGAACGAGCCAGAAGCCCTTCCCTGGGGATGGCCACGCCGTGCTGTGTGTCCTGCCCAGCTCCAACCCTACAGCACCTCATCCAAAGCCTCATCGCCGTCCCCCATTGCTTCGCCACACCTATTTGATGCCCACGAGCGTTTCCAGCGTGCATTCCCCTTTCTCTCCCCATTGCTCTCAGCCTGAAATGCCTCAATCACCGCGATTAACCACGGGGCAAACCCACTCGATGCCCTCCAGTGACCCTCCCCACCACGGCTCATGGGGCACCATCCACCCTACGAGCGCTCAGCCCAACGCGGCGCTGTGCGTGTCGCTCCGGCGCTGCCTCCCGGTACCACGGAGGGATTTCATGATCTTACCTCCTTATATGGCCAAACTATTCTTTTTCTATCTTGGCATTGTTTATAGCCCGGTTGAAAATATTTAGGCTCTGGCTGGGTTCTACAATTATCTTGTAACCTAC
>JACDJE010000387.1:363269-402431 GCA_016647715.1 Pavo muticus
AACCCCCCCAAACTCCAACACCCCGTGGAAAATTTATTTAAAAAGGAGAAATGTTTGGAGTTTGCAAGGAGCTGAGATGAGAAAAAGGGGATGGGAGGTGACTGCGAGTCAGCGCCGCTCTCCGAAGGCTGGCGGTGATGGGGGTTTAATGGCTGCACCCATCAGCTCCCACCGGGTCCAACCTGCTCTGGATGGACAGATCCCAGCACTGTCAGGTAAGGGCGTCCCGGCTGCCCTGGGCTTTCTGGGGTGATGTGAGATCCTCCAATGCCACAGCCCCGAATTTTGGTCCCTGTGTGCCGGCGCTGCTGGGATGGAGCGGGGTAGTTCTTGTGGTTTCGCTGGTTTTGGTGTAGTGGGGGCGGCTGTGTTGGTCCACTGTTGGGGCAGGGATCTGGGTGGAGGTTGAGCAGCACAACCCATTCCCCATTGCAGTCTGGACTCTGCACATCGCTGGTGGAGGCAGAGCAGTGGGGCTCAGCGTGGGGTGAAGGCGATGGAGTGGGGTCCCCTCCCTGTGGGTTTCCCCAGCCTTCACTCACAGTCGCCCACTGGGGTCTCAGCCCCAACACAGGGATGAGATGGAGACCCAGCCACCAAGAGGGAGGCTTACACCTCACACATCACCCGCTGCTGGGGCTGCACGGGGCGAGAACATCCCGTTGTCCCCACTGTCACCACTGGGGACACCCCAGCCATGAGCCACCTTCGCCTTTCTCCTGCTCAGCCCACACCCCGTGCCTCAGTTTCCCCACTGCAGTCACATCCGGACCACTCCTGGGGGCAGAGGGGATGGGCTGGTGCCCGGCAGGGGGCTCTTGGCCAACCTGAGCCCTGGGGACAGGGGTGGGAGAGGGGGACCCGGGCAAAGGCGGTGTAATAAGGATATTTGTTTTGCCTGTTTTGCAGAGTTTCAATGTTCTGACTTGCTCTAAGATGAAGGTATGGAAGTTTGCAGCCATTGCATCGATGCTCCTCAGTTCCATGTTATCCATTTTAGTTTGTAGAGACATGTTCAACGGAAGCCGGATATACAGCCCCTTGCCTTCCTCGCCAGCCTCACGGGCATCCTCCTCCTCCTCCTCCTCTTCCTCACTGCCGGTGGCTCCGCGGAGACCCCCCCGGGCCCTGCCACGCCACAGCTCTCTGCTCACCCAGTGTAAGCGCCCACAGCCCCACAGCACCAACGGGGGCTGCTTTTGTCTCAGCCACCCCACAGCCTCTCCCTTCCCTCCCTTCCTCCTGCACCGCGGGTTGGGAGCGTTTAGCAAAGCGCGGGGTCGGGAGCATCCCATGAAAGCCACGCATGGAAAAGGCAGCAAACCTTCACGCTCATCTTCATGCCAAGAGCTGCTTTTTTTTTTTCTTTTTCCATTTTTTCTCCAAAGGGCCTTTTTTCGTCGTCGTTAATTGCCATGCTATTTTTAAAAATGCAAAATGTCAAACAGGAGCTGAAAGCGAAGGGAAGCGGCTCCATCCTGCAGCAGCTTCCCCCGGAGCGCCGCTCGCCCCTTCGCAGCTTGCTGGAAATCCCAGGCGTGTTTGCTTTTATTCCAAACCAGAGGAACTTCTTCCTGGTTTGCAGTCTGGAAATCGATGACAAGCTGTCAAATCATGCTTTCCTCCGTGCTTCCCCCAGTGCTGGGTTGGACAAAGCCCGGGCTTGGGGCTAGGACATGGAGACAAGGATGCTGCCAGCTGCGTTTGGACTCTGTGTGTGTGCAGCATTGCATTGTGGTTCTGGTTCCACCAAGAAATGGGGAAGCATCCCAAATACATTTGCTGGAGTTTCTCACCACTCCGTGGTGGCTTTTCTGTAGCATCATCTCTTGGTGGGGATCAGGAATTGGCAAGTCGGGGTGATGCCACCATGGAATGTTGGTTCCCATGTGCTGCTCAGTGCCCTGTGTCCCCACTGCTGCCCAATCCCCACCCACAGCACTGCTGCCATCGGCCAGCTGGAAACCATGAGCACAGCAGATATTCATTATGCTTTCTTTTCCCCTCCACTTCTAAGCATACCCTTGATGTACAGGGGAAGGGTATGGCTTTGGGCAGGGAAGAAAACAGAAAGTAGGAGGAAGGTGGGGTTATTTGTGGGGTCTTCAATTTTGCACAGTGGGGAACCCATCTTGGGGTCTCAGCCCCATGCATAGAGTCACAGGATGGGTTGGAATGGACGGGGCCTCAAGGATTATACAGCCATAGAATGAGTTGGTTGGAAGGAGCCTTAAAGATCACAGAACCGTGGAATGGTGGAGTTGGATGATGGGCTGGACCTTAAGGATCCTTAAGGATGTTGGGTTGGACCTTAAGGATCATCTAGTTGTACCCCCCCTGCTCTGGGTGCTCCTCACCAGTTCAGGCTGCCCAGGGCCCATCCATGGCACCTCCAGGGATGGGGCACCCACAGCTCTGGCCAGCAGTGCTGGGACCTCACTACCCTCTGGATGAAAGATTTCTTCTTCAAATCTAACCTAAATCATCTCCCCTCTTTTAGTTTAATGCTATTCCCCCTCATCCTACCACTATCTACCCATGCATGCCGGGGAGGGACCGGGGGGTCTGTCCCCACTCACCCCACCCCTTCTGTGATTCCGTGCACCTCTGATTCACGGCCACGGTTGGTTTTGTGGCACTGAACGCTGCCCTTTCTGCCCCTTCTCTTGCAGACAGCAGCCTGCTGGAGAGCTACACGGAAGGGGAGATCCGGCAGCTCATCTCGGCGCTGGTGGAGCGCTACAGCCAGGCCATGAACTCGGGCGGCCACGAGCTGCCCCTCTTCCCCAAAGCGGGCAACCGCATGAAGCGGGCGCGCGCCCGCCACAAACCCTGCGCCCTGAAGGAGCTGGAGGTGAGCGTCAGCGAGTTGGGCCTGGGCTACGAGTCGGACGAGACCGTGTTGTTCCGCTACTGCAGCGGCACCTGCGACGCGGCCGTCAGGAACTACGACCTCTCGCTGAAGAGCGTGCGCAGCCGGAAGAAGATCAGGAAGGAGAAGGTGCGCGCGCGGCCCTGCTGCAGGCCGCTGGCCTACGACGACGATGTCTCCTTCTTGGATGCCTACAACCGCTACTACACCGTCAATGAGCTGTCGGCCAAAGAGTGCGGCTGTGTGTGAAGGGCCGGGTTGGGGGGTGGCCCAATGGGGCCGAAGCCTATGGTGGGGATGGGGATGGACCCAGCACCGCTGCCCGCCCCATGGACCTCCCATGTCCAGTTGGAGGGGGAGAGACCACCCATGGACCTAACTTGTCCATTGGGAAGAGAAAAGACGCCCCATGGACTCTCCGTGTTCATTGGGAGGAGGAGAAATGCCGCACAGACCCCCCTTGTCCACTGGGACCCTCCATGTCCATGGGGGAGGAAGAGAGATGCCCCACAGACCATCCATGTCCATTGGGAGGAGGAGAGATGCCCCACAGACCATCCATGTCCATTGGGAGGAGGAGAGATGCCCCATGGACCCTCCATGTCCGATGGGAGGAGGAGTGATGCTCCATGGACCCCCCATGTCCACTGGGACCCTCCATGTCCATGGGGGAGGAGGAGAGATGCCCCATGGACCCCCCCGTGTCCAGTGGGAGGAGGAGAGATGCCCCATGGACCCCCCCGTGTCCAGTGGGAGGAGGAGAGACTGCGATGCTCGCGTGGCCCCAAGTGCTGCTCCCTGCCCACATGTGTGCGCTGTGACTGTGGGGCTGCAGAGGAAGGTGTAAGTGTGAGTGTTGTCCCGCTGAGGGGGTTCCCATCAGCCGACGGTTGGGTGTGCAACACAGGCGCTGGGCTCAGGGTGTGACACACGCTCAGGGTGTGCTGCACGTGGGGTGCTGTGCACGGATGTTGTCGTGTTGTTGTGCACTGGGTTGCGCACCGGGTGTTGTCACACAGATGTGTCACCCGCTGAGGGGTTGTGAGCTGCACGGTAGAGGTGACAGGGATGTGTGTGCAGGGTCTAACGTGTGCAGTGTGTCTGTAGGGTGCCTGGTGTTATGGGGGTGTTGTGGGCATAGGGGGTGTTGGATGGCTACAGGTGCCCCAGGTGGGGCTGACATCCCCTGTTTTCACTGTGTCTGTGCTGGGGTCCCCGCGCTGTGCCCCAAAGCCCCACGTTGGGTGCAGAGCTGCATGCACACCATGGAAAAGCTCCACCTCCGCTCCCCACACCCCATCCCCTCGCTCTCTGCAGCTGCTGCTTTGTAGGATAATCTGCAGTAACTGGATTAACCCCACGGCCCCTCCGCCTGCAGCCGGGCTGGAGATGTGCCACTGCCATGGAGGTGACACAAAGCCACGGGGCCACCAGCACGGCCGGGCTGCAGCAGGTGAGGATCCCCCAAAGCCGGCCCAGCTCTGCCCTAAGGGTGTGTGGGATTCCCAATGGGACAGCATAGCTTGGAGCGCATGCAGGACAGGGCTCAGGCCTGGGCTTTGGCTCCGCTTCGCATTTACAGCAGTGTCACTCTTGTTTACTCTGCGGAGAAATAAATGAGACCGCAGACTTTTGCGTTCTCCGGGCAGGCTAAATTTGTTGCCTGGGATTGATGGGTTTTCTCCCCTTGGCCCTCTTCCCAGAAAAAGCAAATCATAAACAGAAGGAGAATATTGGTGTCGTGTCCTGGGCATGGAGGGAGAACGCTCCGATGGCAGCGCTCCGCTGGAGGACCTCTGTGCCATATTGGGACCGCGGCCGCTGGGGACGTGGGCAGGATTTTGGGGTGGTGGTGACAAAAGTGGCCCCAAAAGAAGCAGCTGCAGGAGGATCTGTGCTTGTGACCTGCGCTGTGCCCACAGCTCGCTCCTGCCCTCAAATAAAGCAACACAACGCACCCAAAACTAATAATAATAACTGCGCTCTGAAGGGCTTGGGCGCGTTCCAGTTCTCACTACTATAAAACTAAAATTAGTTGTGTTGCAGAAGCCTCCAGTTAAACAAAAAAAAAAATAATAAAACCAACCAACCGAAACCCAAAGGCACCCAGCACAGGAAGGTGCTCGGAGCGGTGCAGCAGGGTTAGCACCGAGCTCCCCGTGTCACCGGCAGCGCAGAGGTGACGCTGAGGTTTTGCAGCTGTTGCGTTGCTCCTGGTGTCGGGTTTTGGAGATGTGTTGGAGATACCCATTGGTTTCGCGGCATGCAGGGCTGAGGTCAGCAGCAGCTTTGCACCCTCGTGCTGCTGAACCCTCCCCGGTGCACTTTGCAACCCCAAAAGCACCCCAATGCATTGGGATACCCCCAGTGCGAAGCGTGCTGCAAAGCAACGCGGAGAGCTGCAACGCCTCTTCTTTTTTTCCCCCCCTTTCCTTCTTCACCCTGCGCAGAGGTGCGGGGGAAGCAACTGGCGTTGGCGGCGTGCGATGGTTCGGGGAGTGCATCTGGGCTGCAGCTGCGCTGTGCAGCCACACAACACCCGGGGGACGAGCGGGGCCGCCGTGGCCATCACCCAACCGTGGCTTTTGCTTGCGTGTCGCTTCCGTGCGTGTCACTCAGGGCTGTCCTCTTGGGGACACGTGTGTCCTCCAGCTCCCGGAGCATCGCCCCGTCCCGCGCCGCCTGCGCAGGGAAATGTGGTTCCAATAGAACCGCTGCTCTTTCCCTTAATGCTTTCCATTTCTACAGCCCTCTCCGCTGTAATAG
Source organism: Pavo muticus (assembly GCA_016647715.1). NCBI lineage: Eukaryota > Metazoa > Chordata > Aves > Galliformes > Phasianidae > Pavo > Pavo muticus. The sequence goes on from JACDJE010000387.1 coordinate 368,908, forward strand.
GAGCTGGAGCTGTCCGGAAGAATGTCTACAATGCAGAAAAGGAAAAAGGATGGAAAATTCCCCTCTCAAAGCTACGGCGCAATCTCATCTGGCTCTCTTCCTCATCACCCCATGCGTTACTGATTGCTAATAACGGCGTGCAACATCTGTCGGGCGGTGTTTGGGGGATTTTTAGGGCATCTTCAGCCCTGCAGCTTGCCCATCACCCAAGGCAGGAGACGAGGGCTGGAAACGACGGCGAGATGTTTAGAACTATTCCAGTGGTTGTGACAGCGCAAAATATGAGTGTTATGTTATCCCGACTCTCCAATAATGAGTTATGGGACGTTTCATTGTGTTTTACTATACACATCCCCATATGGCCGTGCCGTGTTTGGGTAACTCTGGCTCTTGCTCTGGTTCGGCTCCGCCTGTCACTTGCATCAGTCGGGATCCCATTTGCCAACATGGGCGCACTCCCGATTTGGTATCAGTGAGGGGGAATGGGCCTAACATCATTGTTTCCACTGGGTGAAAGCACTGGCAAACGTTGCGTCCTTTATTTAAACAGGTCCAGAAATGTGCTGGGAAGAAATCATTTCTCCCACTTTATCAAGACAAACGGTTTTTCGGCGGTATTCGAGACCTCAGCCGCCATCTCTTCATAAACAGGGCTGCCACGCGGTTTTGTTCTGGGTTACACAAGGCAGAACCTCCAAGTTGAGGCCCAAGAGGAAGAAAAGAAGGAAAAAAAAGGGAAAAAAGGAGAAATTTGGCAGCCATAGGCAGGAGAAGGGTGAGCGCGGGAGGAGGCAGCCCTGTCCCCACATCTCCACGTCCCCACAACCCCACATCCTCATGTCCCCATGGCCCTACGTCCCCATGTCCCCATGTCCCTACATCCCCACATCCCCACATCCCCACGTCCCCATGTCACCACTCCACGCCATTGGCACAACCCCATTTCCCTCCTGGTATTGTCGGCTCCGTCCGACCATCTGCAGAAGTTGATGCAATGCATCTATATTTTAGATACTCCCTATTTATTCGAAGTAACTTATGTTATTTATTTAGATACCATAGTGTGCCATCTATGTAACGCGTTCTTTCTCTCTCTCTCTCTTCTTTTTTTTAAGATTTTATTTATTGATCCAAATGGTGCCAAGTGCAGTTTACATTTATTACATTTTTACCATTTATTCTAAACGTTGGGGGAAAAAAAAATGCAGTATGATATTATTTTTTTTAAACAAACATAAACTCGGGTGTGATGCTCTTACATACTCACGATAAAGTGAAAATAAAAGGAGAATTATATTGATTTCTCTGTGGTTGTGTCAATTTCTCCGTGGTTTTCATCTTACTGCTGGCTATGAGCGAGTCACTGAGGTGCAGAGTTACGTCCCCAGCGTGGGGATGGGGATGAGCACGGCAATGGGAAATGTGGGATTTCTCTTGGAAGAGCAGAGAGGGTCCATGTGGCTCTCCGCAGGCCAAGGGGCGGATGGAGCTTGACTTTATCTTCCCATTTCCTGCAGAAACCTCCGTGCACATCTGCCAGCAGCCCCTGCTTGCATCATTCCATCATCACAAAGATATATTGATGCGAAATCACTGATTTAAAACATCACCAGGGCTGAGTTGTTGCCTGTATGAGACCGCACTGGTTTGGCAACAGAAATAATCATCCTCATCCCCTCTGCGTGAAGGATCTTCCTTCAGCTCAAAGCTGAAGTGTCCCAGAGGGATGCACCAATACTGGCAAAATCACGTCCAAAAAAATCCTTTTTAAAGCAAAGAAGGGGAGAAAGAGAATGCGAGGTTTTGATAAGGTCAGCCAGAAACGTGTTTCATTTGCTCATCCGGAAGCAGCGCTGAGGTTAGAAAAGTTTTATAGGGAAAACAACTCGCCGTCAGCAGCAGCGTTGGCTGTGGTTTTGTTGCTCCTCGTATTTAAGACGACGATGATGGTGATTAATATTTTGCTTTGGGGGAAACGTTGCATTTTGGAATCCCAGCCAAGTTCAGCCCTCAACCACCCATCCAAGCAGCGCTTGTTCGTTCCATCGTTACCACCCATCGGCCCCAGGTGTCCGCCTCTCTCAGCGGGCAGAAGGGAACAGGCGAAGACGCCGTTGAACCCGAAAAGGTTTATAGTGGTTTTTCAGGAATGGAAAAAAAGGTCTGTTTATCTTCCCCCCGTCGTGCCACCCAGAGATCTGACGTCTCGTGGCCGACTCAACCACTCGCCCCTGAAGCTCTGCTCTGTAAATATTTTACGAAGCATCTTTTGAGGCTCATAAATCTCCGTCTGCACCCGCGTGTGCGGGGCTGTGGGGGTGTGTGCTCCACAGGCTGTGATCCCGCTGCCGGCCCGGCTGAAAAAGTAGAAGAGAAAGGCAAAAAAAAAAAAAACCAAAAACCCAGACAAAGTGAAGTTTTAATGATCAAATTGGAGAGGGCCGCTTGGAAACTCTGACTCGTCCAGAAAGAAAACGACGTTTGCGGGCGACGGCGTACAGACAGGTCATGCTGCTGGGCTGGGCTGAAGGGATCCTGAGTGCCATTTCTTGGGGTTGAGGTGTGTGGTGCTCGCTTGGATGTGGGGGATTTTCACTGGCTGGTGCCAGCTGTAAAGCCCCGACGTTCGGTATTCGTGTCTTTGTTTTTAATTAGAAAAGGAAACAGCTGAGAAATGGGATGGGTGTCTGCCCACAGGCTCAGGAAAGCTGGAAAGCACAGTTCTGGGGTTGGTTCGGGTTCCTTCGTGCATTCAGGACAAACCTGGCAGGGATGAAGCTATTGAGCTCGGAGGGCTCCATCTCCTGTGTTTTGGTTTATCTCAGCCATTTCTCTTCCCATCCCCACCTGCAGTGCTGCACTAAATGGGGATTTGTGTTCCTCTCACGCTCCTGGTAGCCCTACAGAGCAGAGGTTCCATGGGTAGGAAGCTCAGCGGGGCCATGGAGATATTTCCTAGGATGCTGAAACACTTGGAGGGGACACTGCACTTTTCCAGGCCATGAGGGGACAGGATGGAGGGACAGAACCCCACACCATAGCTGGCACCAGGGAAGGCTGACCACCTCCTGCCTTAGATTGCAACTGTCTGCTTAGATCCTGCTCCAAAAACTTTTTTACATTATTCTTTCCCCAGTTTCCCATGAGGATCAGCCTCTTGCTCTCCTTTTGGGGAAGCAAACCTCTCCCCTTTGTTTTTAGGACCATCTCTGCCCAAAAGCATCAGCTGAGAACATTTCAGCCTGGCTCCCATCACCTTTGGGTGAAAGCAGGGGAGGTTTGGGGGCAGCAGGGTGTTTTCACATCACCTCTGTGAGGGACTGAAGGAGCCCCTCACACTGAAGTATGGCATTTTCCCAAGTGGGTGCAGATGGGAAAATCCAGCCCCAGCCCCGCGGCGCAGCCTTCCAGATGTTTCCTTCCATTAAGTCGCCCCTTCCAGAGTTTCCCAACTGTGGTGTCAGCTTTCTCATCCCATAAGGAACTCAGCCTGTGTGTGCCTCCACACCACTGAGGAGGGGAAGGTTTGTGCTGGATTTTGTCCTGCCATTCCTATGTCCCTGCCAGCCTTTCCTCAGCAGGAAGAGACCGCTCACCTGCTGAATGTAAGTTCTCTCTAATCACGTCTATCCCAGATCAGCCAGCAGCGTTAACATCTTACATTTCTCCAGCTGCTCAGGACCTGAAGGGCTTAGAGATGGGAAGAACACCAGGTCGGTCAGTGCATCCAGGAGCTAAAGGAGAGGTGTGTGTCTGCAGGCAGGCAAGGCAGGGGCAGAAGCATGGACAAATATTTGGCAATAAAGATGGTTGCTTCACAGATATTTTGCTCTTCTTTGAAGCAGTCAGCAAGCACATGGCCAAGGAAGATGTGGCATGTTTCCTTATGTGAATTTCTTTGCTAAGATCCAGCAAAGGCTCTTCAAGAAATGAAGCAGTGTTGGTGAGGCCCCATCTAGAAGGGTACCATCAGAAGTACGGGAAATAGAGGAGGGATAAAAGTTCAGATTTCAGAGTGAAGGATTTATTCTTAGGCTTGTGATGATCAATATATTCAACCAATCTGCAAAGCGGAGAGAAAAAAGAAAGGTTGTGAAAGAACAGACTCACAGTGCTAAAGATAAGGTCTTGCTGGTGGGTCATCAGCCACAGAATGAGTGCGCAAGGAAATGCAGAGGGAATTCTTTGGAAATCTTTACTAAATGGTGCTGATGGAGAAAACAATTGTGTCTCTATATGCATCGCTGGACTTGGAGCTGACTTTCCTCGTGGAAACATCCTGGGGCTACAAGAGACCTTTGGAAACCTCCGCTCAGGGCTCAGCAGCAGCCAGGAAGACAAGCTGGATGTCCGGAGGTGGCAGCAGGGAGCCTGGGCTGCGTCCCTTATCTCCATGCAATGGGGTTCCCCAGTTGGAAAATAAACTTTCCAGTAGTATGACCTGAACAGCAGCAGGAAGTTCAACAAAGGTCAAACACAAAAAGGTGCATGTAGTGCATGGCCTGGAGCACGGCCATCATCTGATGGCAGAAGTTGGGATGTTCGGGCACGCAGGAGGAGGCAGCCCGTCACACAGCCATGCTCAGCATTTCCTTGCCATAGGGTGCTGCACGTGTGAAAACTTCACAGTGCTTTCAAGGCCCATCTGTGTCACTCCACTCCTTCCCCACACCAGTGTGCCCCTGTCAGATCCTTCCCCACACCCACGCTGTCTCACTAAGCTGTCCAAAAAACAGACTTGTAAAATAAAGACAGCAGCCTCCTGCCTGCTTAGCATCCTGATGCAGCACCCCAAAGGCAGAGCCTGAGGCAAAGAGAGGTCACCAGGAAGGAGCACAGCCACTCCTCCTGCAGCAGCAGCAGCCGCACAGCATGGCCGCCCCTACCAGCTGCAGCTTAGCACAGTACAACGTCCTTGAAACAGATTTATGATTGTATAAACTGCTTCTCCACCTTCCCCTCTCTACCTCTCGCTCTGCCTTTCAGTCAGTGGAGTCCATCCAGAACTGTTTCCAGAGACTGGAGGTTAAAAAAGAAAGGGCATTTTGCACTGAGCTTCTCCAAAGTCTGAACTGCAGCCAGCGTAACATGTTGTTCAGGTACCTAATACATCAGCAAAATACAATGTCCTACTCTACCTCATAGTTTATTCTCTAGTAAGACAAAGGCATACCCAACACCAAAACGCTTCCCCATTACTGCTTGTTTCAAAGCTCCCCTCGTCCCTCTGGTTCCATCACGTTCAATCAGCCTTCAAAACTGCAACCATCCAGAGAGGACAAAACGATCGCAACGCAGCAGAGAGCAGAGCAAGCAGCTGTTATACAAACCACTTGGACAGGTCGGGCACAACATGGTAGCTGGCCTCTGTCCTCTGCAGGAAGTGACAGGCTCTGCAGACTTGCATGGCCCAGCCGATCCCCAGCACAGGTTTCAGCCACCTGCGCCACTGGAAGTAGCGCTGGTACCTCTCGGTGTCCCTGCTCAGTTCCTGCAGGTACTGCGCCAGCTCACCAGCGCTGGCAAAGTCATCGACGTGGATGAAGGAGTCAGGGGGCAAGAAGTGCTCGTAGTTTTCTCGAGGCGGCCCCAGAACAACAGGGACGGTGCCAGAGGACAGGGCATTCCTCCAGAGCTTCTCAGTGATGTAGTCTTTGTGCTGTGAGTTCTCAAAGGCCAAGTAGAAGTTGTACTGGGACACAGTTTGGTGGAGCATGTCCATGGACAGGGGCAAGTGATGCCGCCCGTACACATCCACAGGGATGTGTTTCTTCAGCTCCTCGTAGTACTTCACCCGGTGGGAGCTTGGTCTCCAATTGCTGACCACCCAGGCCACCATCTTGGTCTTGGGTGGGATGCTGAAGGGCTGGGGCTGGCTGAGCAGCTGCAGCTCCCCATAGGGGGCGAAGATGTCCGAGTCTCTCCGGTATGACATAGTCAGGTTGAAGAGGTGGTCCATGGCACCTAAGTTTGGAGAGTGACTTGGGGACTCCATGTTGAACCAGATCCAGCGCTGGGATGGGGGTCTGGGGAGCTGGGCCAGACTCTTTCTGTCCCAATACACATCCCTGTGATGCATAATCACAGCATCTGCCTTTTGGGACCAGCTGCGGTTGGTGGTGAAGTGGCAGTTCGGGGTGTCAAAGAGCTCCGAGCAGTTGCTAAAATTAAAGCGGTGACCAAAGGGCCACGTCCACAGCAGGATGGTCAGCCTGCGCTCACTCTTCGGCAGCATGCGGGTACTTCCAGCTTGGGATCTTTCTGTAGAAGGATAGGAATTGTAATCCTCTGGCTTGGGAGTCCTGAACTGACGAAGAGAAGCAAAGAGGCAGAAGCTGAAGATGAAGCTGAAGAGGAGGAAGGTGAGGACTTTCTTCGAAGAGATCCCCTTCCCTTCCAACAGCTCCGTGAATGGATCTGCAAACACCACAGACAGAGCACTGAGCGGTGGCTGCATGCTGATGCCAGCAGGGCCGTGGCTCTAGGCGCATAGCATGGCAGGGAGGTGTGTGGGTGGGCAAGGGGGCTGGGCACAGCATTGAGGCACATTCACCTCCAGCTTCCTCCTGTCAGACAGAACGGCCGCTGTGGGAGCGCTGCACACAGCATGCTTACACCCACACACACCCATGGGGCACAGCCGCCCAGCCCTTCCTCCATCCCCACCCACAGTCTGTTCTCATCAGCCACCCCTCATTTCACAGAGGAGCACCAGGAGCAGGCAGTGCCTGGCTCCTCAGCCCCACGCCATAACACTGCCCAGCGCTGAGGGAGGCAACTCTGAGGCGCTGCCCCGCCCCCAGCCCCCTTCCCTCCATAAGACCCGCCCCTTCCGCTCACACCACGTTGTGATTGGCTGGTGGGACAAGCCACGCCTCCTTTCCCTCTGAGCGGGAAGGCGTTTCCCGCACACACACACACGGCGGCAACCATCTTGATTTTGACGCCATCGTGGGACCAGGCGCTGCTGTTTGGTGGCTGCCATTTGGTTGGACGTCACATCAGGAAAGATATATTATATTCATACAAGATATAGGAGCACAGAGAGGAATGTACAAATATCTGTTTTATTTACTATAGATACACATAAATATTCATCTATATATGCCCAGCCCAATTCTGGCCAACAGCAGCCAGACCTGCAAGTTAAGACCTTAAAGCAACCTGCAGTTAAAGGTTCTCGTGGCCTCCATAACCCCATGCCAATAAGATGCTTGTTGCTGAGGTACAAGCTGCACTTAGCTTTTCCAATTAGCAGTCTTTAATATATATATATTTTTTTCTGTTTGGCTAGTCTGGAGGTCAAAGTCTCAGAATCAGCAGCCTCAATCAGAGCACCATCCTCCACCCTTTAACCAGCATCACACTGCTAGGCACACGTTCTCTGTACCAGAGACACGATCTTTCAGCTCTGCAGCACCCCCATTGCTCTCATTGATCCCCATGCTCTTTTCTGCAGTTGCTGTGGTCTCTAAGAGCATAGGGCTGCAGCCTGTGCCCCAGAGCCTGGGTTCTGCCTCTTTTTGTCCTCTCAGGACAGTCTAACAGGATGGTCTTCATTGCATGCTTAGTTTTCTACCTCTTATTAGCAGGAAAAGAGAGCGCAATACAGCACCAGCCCACACCCCACAGTGTCTTACAGGTAGCTGTAAGATTTCCAGCAAAAGGATTTCTGGCAGAAGCTGGTGGGACTGGCACCAGTCACTTCTTGTCTATCAGTTATAACGACGCTACTGACAGGCATGATGTGAGAGCACAGAGGGAAAAAACAACTCCCTGCAAACAGAGGAGAAAGCAGATATACACAGACCTCCTCCCTGATGCACCCAGTGCCCTAAGAAAAAGAAAGAACTGTGGCAACTCACCTGTAGGCATGGTCCTGGTGTGAAACTACACAGTGCAGGGGAGAACTGAATTGAAGGGCACAACCAGGAACAGAGGAGAACAAAGAAAAGCACAGACGTGGGGTGGGATCAGTGATGTGTTCCAGGCGCTCCTTTGCATCTCAAATGGTGTGTGCCAAATGGCAGCCACCAGAACCCTCACCCACAGGCCATAAGGAAGCCAGGACAGATTCCTCTGACAAATTCATGAACAAAAGTTAAACAAAGCAGCTCTTTTATTGACTGTGATTAAAGCACACCTCATTTTTGAAAGTACTTCTATACATGCAATAATTCACTTCCTTTAGCATTCTTGGCCCACAGGATTTGCGTGTGATGTGCTTTCCTCTCCACCTTGTGTCACACAGAAGGACATCCTTGTTTGAGAAGGGCGGGGAAAGTTATCAGGGAGTGGATGTTGAGGCACCGGGTCTACAAGCCCCCTGGCACATAACAGGCTTCATGGCACAGGTGCCTCTATCCCCATGCCAGGAATTCTCTTCTAATCACCTTTCCAGGATCTCCAGCATCATGGGACTGGTGACTTCAGGGATCACCTGGAGCTTCAGAGTAGACAGTCACTTGATCAGGACTGTCTGGGGGATCCTTCCTGTACCCAGCACCACAGACCTGGCTTTGGAGTGTCTCCAGCCCCAGTGAATAGGCATTGTACAACACGGTCTGTGGACATGGAGGCTGTTTGTTTGCTACAGCCAGAATGAATTGATCTCGCATTGAGCTCGGCTGCACTTGGCTGGGACAAAAAAACACAGCCATTATGTGTTATTATAGGGCTTAAATATCGTTTTTGCTGAGGGTATCCGAGCACTGCAGCCAAAAGCACAGATGAAACTCCCGCATGATGTCCCCAGATGTCGTTTTCTTCAAGGCTGTGGAGAAGAGAGATTTGAGTTTCCAAGCACTGCAGGAAGCTCTGAGTTGAAGGATCCCGTAGCACCAGATGAGAGGCTTCAGGCAGGTAGAAAATTCAAGCCTTTTGCACCCCTGCAAACCAGGGCCACAAGGAACTTCAGCTGGCAGGGGTGATTGATGTAAATTAAACAAATGAGCACATGCATGGAAGGCACAGAGAACAAATCAAGAAGCTGTGAATTGAGGATTGTTCTGAGTGGCACGGGTGACACGAGGTGACCGATCACTCACACAGAAGGTGATGTGAGTTGTGACACAGATTGAACAAAGAAGCTGTTCAGGTAACAGACTTGGCAGGACCAAACATGAGGATTTATTGCTACATGATGAATAGGTTTAGCAATCCCAGTATCTTCAGGCAAAAAAAGGAGAAAGCTTACTGGTTACTGCCCTTGCTGGCAAAGAAAATGACTGCAGAGCTTCAAGGGCTGAGCATTCACCTCTGTGAGCACAGGAAGATGAGAGGGCTGAACCCTTTGTGCCACTGCAGCAATATCCTCATTGCATACATAGCATGTGAGGGCAAGCCCTTAGCCCAAGGCTACAGCGGAGACGTGAGATCTTGGAGGTGTTTCTCTAACCAGACACCTTGTCCCAAGGCAGAGACTCCAGGAGGACAGTGTGTGTGTCCCACTGCCCCATTGGCAATAAGCATCTCCTAGAACCAAGGTGTGTAAGACAAGGCATTTAACGTCCACTTTAAAAATAACTGGGGGAAGGTCTCCATGCACTTCCAGTTCCATTGGAAAGCTTCTGCAGAATCTACCAGGGAACAACACTGCATTTCCTTGCTGCGGTCTCCTTGAGACAACTGTGAATTGTAAGAGCAGAGCGAAGCAGCTGGAGGAATGCAGAGCTCTGTCACGAAATCTCACCGGGGAGCTCAGCCTGGGGCACGCACAGCTGCAGTTCCTGGCCACTCCCTGATCATCTCCTACAGAGGGATGATCAAGGTTTTCCAGGAACAAAGACGTTTACAGGATATGAGGGAGGCAAATACCGGCATGGTAGCCCCAAACACACGGCTGAGCCTCAGCAGGTAGGATGGATAGGTCCTGTCCAAACACGATGACTTGATGCTGTCCTCCAACACCCTCAGTTTTTTTGCCTGAGCAGACACAAAGAAGCATCAATAGATGCAATCGCCTTGCTAATTTCTCATGTGGGTTTCCAATGTAAGGGAGGAGAATCAGGGAGGGACTTAACTCCAAAGATAAAATAGGTCCTATGGTGCTGATCGGGTTGTTTGTGCCTCACCACGTAATCCCACACTGTGGTTGGCATCCAGCAATGGGTTTCTGATCCTCTAGGTTAGACCAACCTCATGGCACAGCCAGGTAACAACAGATTGGAAAGATGTGGCACTGGGAATGGACTTAGCTATGCCTGATCCCGAGCACTTTCATGGCAGAGAGAGTCAGGTGAGGTTGGTGGCACCAAATCCTGCACCCCTCAGCACCCTCCCTCCCTAGGTAGACCAAACCACATTACCACTGTCTCCCCTCAGCCTGCCCCATGGTTTCCCTCTGTCTATATTAAATCAGCAGTTCTGTGCACTCCCTGGCACCACAGCTCCTCCTGGACAGCAACACCTTTGGCATGAGGCTGACTCCCTGGGGGAGCCTGGGCCATGCAGCCCCACTCCAGCCCCACAAAGAGCAGCGGGGAGCCCTGGTTTATCACAGCCATGAGCTGGCGTTCGAGCTGGCCCACCCAGCAAATGGGAATCTGTTTATGAGGCAAAAAGCTGTGTTCCCTCTGACAGTTCACACCACCTCCCCTGGTCCAGTAGCAGCCAAACACATGGTGAGCTGCCCCCACAACTGTCCCCAGCCAGCCTGTTCCTTGCAATCATCAAGCATTCTTCCCAGGTTAAGAGCCAAGATCCTACATTTCTCATCGTTTAGTAATCAACACGTGATGATGTCAGTGTAGGATTTCAGCAACTGCAAACGGTGACACCTCAGAAATCCATTTTGGTGCAAGCAATCCAAACAGACAGACCTGAATACTTAAGTAGAAAACGAAGGTGGAACATAGAAACATCTCTCATGGGTGCAAGAGGACCATCTTTATACGTACACACACGTGAATGCTGCTAAGGGGCAGCTTTCTGGATTGGAGGATGTGTTTCTTCTGTTCTATATGGAACCATCCCATGCTGGGCTTGGAGAGAGGACTGGGAGCAACCACACTGCTGGCTCTGGGAATTCTCTTAGCTCAGGGTGCTGAGCTGGGTGGGGAGCACAGATTTTTCCCTCTCTCAGACTTTTCCAGCCTATGCCTGGGTGTCCCCTTTTGACCTCAGGGTTGAACACAGTGAGCTTTGTTAGGGTTCAAGGAGTTGCAGCAGCTTCCTCTGCCCCCAGTTCTCTCCAGTCCATACCCAACAACTACAGAGCACCCAGATCTGCTGGATGCTGAAGGTAACGCACTGCCAACCAACTGCTGCTCCCAATGAGTTTCATTATGTCTGAGCTTCTGTTCCCAGCATGGTATGAGGATACGGACCTGAAAAAAGGGCGTTATGAAGTTATATCCGCAGCTGCACAGCAGCCCAGGGGCAGGGGGTTCTTTCTGATGAGCTTTTAATGAGTACAGTATCAGGGAAATTGAAACCCTGCTGCCTCTTTCTCTACTTTTGGTTCTGGTTTGCTTTTCTGCCACATTTCCTAAGGAAATGCAGTGTGTGATAGAGCTGTGCTTTAGATGTTCTGCCTGCCCAGCACCTGCACGCCTCCCAGTCCCCAGCGTGTCACCACCTCTTCCCACATGAAAAGTCCTGCAGGAACCTCACCACTGCTGCACCTCCACTCCATTTTCCTCTTTGCAGCCTTTCCATATACCCAATGCAAAGACCTTCCAGGATCTTTTCCAATGGAGAGAAGATTTGCCCACCTCTGTGCTCAAAGCTACGCTCAGCATCTGGGGAAGGCTCAGGGGAACCCACAAGACAATGGTTATTCCTTAGGTTAAGGTGTTTTAAGACCCCAAAAGACCACTCCATCCTCCAGCTGGGTGCTGTTGTACAACAGGACATCACCCACACAGGGCCCAGCTGGCCATAGTGCACTGTCCCAGGAGGTATCAGGGTAGGTTGCCCAAGGAGGCTGTGGATGCCCCATCCCTGCAGGCATCCAAGGCCAGGCTGGATGTGGCTCTGGGCAGCCTGGGCTGGTGGCTGGCGACCCTGCACACAGCAGGGGGTTGGAACTGATGAGCATTGTGGTTCTTTTCAACCCAGGCCATTCCATGATTTTTTCTGCACCCACCACTCTCTCCCCACCACATTAAGAACGCTGCTGTAACCCAACCCCAAGGGTGCATGGCGGCACGTCAGGGCATTTCCAAGGCAGCTCCAGCACTGCCCATAGCCCTGCCATCACCCTCAGCCCCCGCTTCAAAACAGGAGGCAGATAAGATATTGCCTGCTAATGGCTTCCCATATAAATATTAGGACCTTCCCTCTCAACCGGTTTACTCTGTGCGCTGACCCCCTGGCCGAGGTCGCGGGGAATGGGGAGCTGTGGGAGGTCCCCAAGTTTTATAAATGAGGGGATCTCCCCGTGTAGGCACGTACCATGAGGCACCCGGGAGCCAAACTCGCTGATTAATGGTACCAAGGAAGGCTGTTGCAGCACTGGAGCTGTGCTGAGGAGGGATTACTGAGAGATTTAGCAGTTCAGGTGGATTAGGGGTGATTTGTCATTTGTCTGCTGCGATTCTCCAGGGAAAAAGGGGGAGGAAAAAAAAAAGAAAGAGCTGAAAATCATTTAGCGTGCAAGGAGGAGACAAAAATGAGTTGTTCCCTTTGGTTTGGATGTAGTGGAGGGGTGGATGTGGGTCCAGGTTCCTAGCTTGGGGCTGATGCGTGGCTGCATGGTTGGTCTGTGACTGGGTGAAATTCAGGACTCGCCATCCCTTCTGCTGCAGCACGTGCAGATCCTGCTGGCTCCTGAGCTGCTTCACCCCATGGCTCAGCGTTAGCAGGCAGGACCTGAGGGGCTGCCACAAGTCACGATGCGTCTGAAAGCATCCCAGAATGGAGAAGAGGAGGATTGGGTCTCGCCAGATGCTGGATGCACCCCTGCAAAGCATTCTTTGGGAAGGCCAAACTGTACTCCCATGTCAGCCCGCTGGCAGTGGAGCCCAGCTCTGCAGCTGCACACTTTCCTTGCCAGAAGAAAGCAGAGTTGGGCGATGACCCCCATTGGTGGTTTTTTTCCAAGAAAAGGCCAAGGAAGGGGCTGGAAGGAGAAAATGAAGGAGGCAAGTGACTGGAAATGTAACTAATCAAATTATAATGGAGACCATGCTGGCAGCACATCTCTGGTTTCAGAGGAAATCTCGATAAACAAGTAAAGGTGCAGCTGAAGTACTGCAGTCTCAGGTTGCAAGGAGTAATCCTGGACAAATGCTCTACAATCTGACTCCTGCAGAGAGGAGGACTCAGAGTGTGCTCAACTCATCACAGTGAGCTCACCCTGAGGATGGCGCAGACCTGGAAGAGGCAATGAGGCAGCAAACCGCCCTCCCCCAGCTAATGAAAACCAGCACCCCATCCTGACCAGGGCTTAACAACACAGAGCTGACCGTGATGAGCCAGGAGCCATTAGGGGAGCTGGGGGTGGGCAGGCATGCTCCCGCACCAGGGCAGGCCAGCTGCTACATCCAGATTTGGTTAAAATACCATTTTTCCTACAGGGTTGAGAAGTTGAGGTCAAGTTCAAGTGAGCACCTCAGGCTGTGGGCTCAGCCTCCCAAATCCTGCCCCAAACCAGCAGCAGGTTCAACTGGGAGATGCCTTGGGAAGGCCTTGGTGGATCCCAGAACCTCACTTCCCAAGAACTCATTTCTGTAGCAGTTGGGAGAATCATTTCTTTCGAGATGCCTCTTCGGGCTGCGGTGAGTCGGGCTGCCCTGCTGTTTATTTTCACGTCGTGCTTTACTGTCCTCGAGTTTCTAAGCAGAAGTTTACTTCCCGTTCTCAAATGGAAAATGTTCCTCTAGCAAATGGAAAATGCAAACATTCCCGTTGTGGTCACACGGTGGTTTCTTTCCCACTGAAATCTTCCTGCGTGGACAAATCCATCCGCAATGACCCCTGGCTGCAGAATAGGATTCAAACCAACCTTTCTAATCACAGCTTCCCAAAGCTGAAACTTAAGGTCCCAGCTCCCAAGCTGAGCAGGTCTTTGCAGAGCCTGAGGAGCACCCTGCTCCTGCTGCACATCTCAGGTTTGTGTCGGGGATAGGACAAAATCCAGGGCATGTGCAAGAAGGTCTCCCAAGCAGGATGCTTCACCAGCGTTTGGCCACTGCTGGTTGAGGGGGAAGAATGGCCCAGAGCAAACCTGAGGCTGTTTGGCCGTTACAACCGGTCTGCAGGCCAACCAATCCACCCTGTTCTCCAACGTTTCAGCTGTCACCACCGATGTGACCCAAGGCCACCGGCCCAAGTGGGGCCCTGCTCACCCCTTCCCTCTCCAGGGCCATACCCACACCTGGCAGCAGCGTGCAGCTCAGCTCAGCTGGTTCCCATCCGCCTCCTCCCAGCAGCTGCCCCCAATGAGCTCCAGATGCAGGCCTGGGTGTGTGAGGGCACGAAGCACTGCGCTGGAGGGGAAAAGCGGAGGCAGCTGAGGCTGCTGCTTTTATCTCCTTTGCTCTGTTTATAGAAAGAGAATTAGTGCATGGTTGCCAACAATTTACTCTGGCAAGGGCAGTCCTCCAGAAATGCCTTAACCACCATCGCAGTGAGTGGACAGGTTTCCCAGCACCTCTCACTGCTGGCCCCACAAGGGCTGCTGAGACCCAACGGCGGCCACTGATTGCCTGGAGGCTGCCATGCAGCCCAGCTCGGCCAAGGGACCAAATCACCACGAGATGCTACAAGGACACCAAATCCTGCTCTGCTCAACCACCATGCCAAGGGGTTTCTCTCCAGGCACAGTGGGGTGGGCAGGCGGAAGGCTCTGCTGGCTTTGCCCTTGGGATATCCCAAAGGCCGTGGCATCCCGTAAGTCACATCCTGACCAGGATGCGCAGCCCTGCAATGCACTGGGCAGGGAAGGTGGATGTAAAACGAGCGTGCTGTGTTGTCAAAGGTTTTTCCCCAAGAGCCTGCAGCACAGAACTCTAGAAGGCATCACTGGAGTAGCTTTGGGACAAAGAGATTCAAGACCTTGCATTTCAGAGCAAAATATCGCCATCTGAGTGCTCTGACCATCCCCAAGGCAACCAGGATGCCTTCGGACAGGGAGCTCACCCCATCACAGAGCTGATCACACACAGACGCTGTGTTCTTGGAGAGCTGTGCTGGGTCTGGGGCACAGCTGGAGTCTGAAAGCTGGACGGAGCTGAAGCCCCATTTCCCAACAAGATGCAGTTGGTGTTTCTCCTCTCAGTGCTGCGTAGGCCTGTTGATAGATAATTGGATTAAGAGCGAGCCAGCATCTGCTGAAGGTTATTTACTGCTTGTAAGAGGCGAGCTTTATTCGAAATTATTTTGGTCTTATCTTATTTTCAGTGTCTGCATTGGGTCTGAGTTCTGGAACGTCCTGGATCCACCAGCATCCCCTCTGCGTGGTGTCAAACATTCGCCAGGCAAACACAGCCCTCCTGCAGCGCCGGAGATGGTCGAGGAACATCTGCAAGTGGGAGTTTTTACACCATAAAACCCCACCAAGGCAGCAGTGAAGGTTGAACCCCGTGCTGGGGAGCTCCCCACACATCCCCCATGGAGCTGCGACCCCTTCGTGGTGCTCCACTATGGGGAGGACCCACCCTGGAGTCCCAGCACCGCAGTTCTCTGCTCACACAGGCAGCATTCATTGGTCATAAGGGTGTTTATCTTCCCCATCCTCCCCGTGATCCCTGGGCAAACGCTGTCCTGCAGCCAGGGGACACCAGCACCGATGCATGCAGGCACCGGGCACCCCAACCAGTGGGAAATGCAAGCATGCAGCAGTGTTTTACTCACTTTGATTCACTGAGGCTCTGCCAGGAAGGTGCTCAGCATTTTGCAGGCCCCACAAGAATCATCTGCCTGCAGATATGGTTCAGGACAGCTTCTTGCATGGACTGGCATAAAACCAAACTATTCTGGTTTAAGCGTGGCTGTTTGGAAAGGGATTAAGCAGTAATAAGCAGCTGCTTTGGAGAACAATAATGAGAGCACAGGGTTTGCACCGTGCTCAGCTCGTAGCTGTGTGGGGAGGTGGGCCCTAAAGCACAATGGGGGGAGCACAGCCTGAAAGGAAAACCTCCCCCAGTGCCAAGGAGGCTGAGGAGGGGAACATTGGTGGGGTGGGATGGGTGTTTTGGTGTTGGGTTGGGTTTTTTGCACCATAGGGGGATTTTAGTGGGAGTATTTAGGAAAAGGGGGGAAAAAGGGTGGGGGGGGAGTAGGAAAAAGGAAGAAGGAAGAAAAAAGAAAAGGGAAAAAAAGGAAAAAGAAAAAGAAAGGAAAAGGAGGAAAAGGGGGGGAAAGGGAAAGGAAAAAAAGGAAAAGGGAAAAAAAAAGGAAAAGGGAGCAAAGAAAAAGGAAAAAGGAAAAAAGGGATAAAGGAAAAAAAGGAGGAAAAGGAAAAGGGGAAAAAAGGAGGAGGGGGGAAAAGGAAGAAGGAAAAAAGAGTAAAAAGGAAAAAGGAAAAAGGAAAAAAGAGTAAAAAAGGGGAAAAGGAAAAAGGAAAAAAGAGTAAAAAAGGGGAAAAGGAAAAAGGAAAAAAGAGTAAAAAAGGGAAAAAGGAAAAAGGGGGAAAAAAGAGAGAAAGGAGAAAATGGAAAAGGGAAATAAAAGGAAAGGGGGGAAAAGTAAAGAAAAAAGAAAAGGAAAAAAGGAGGAAAAATGAAAAGGGGGAAAAAAGGAGAAAGGAAAAGGGGGGGAAGGAAAAAGGAGAAAAGGGAAACAAGGGGAAAAAAGGAAAACTAAAAAAAGAAAAGGGGAGGAAGGGAGAAAGGAAAAGGGAAAAGAAGGAAAAAATAACATAGGAAAAAAGAGAAAAAGGGAAAAAAGAAAAGGGAAATAAAAGGAAAGGGGAAAAAAAGGAAAGAAAAAAAGAAAAGGGAAAAAGGGGGGAAAAGGAAAAAGAGGAAAGAGAAAAAGAAAAAAGGGAAAAGGGAAAAAGGAAAAAGGGGAGAAGGAAAAGGGGAAAGAAAGGAAAAAAGAAAAAGAAAAAAGGAAAAGAAAAAAAGGAAAAAAAGGAGAAAGAAAGAAAGAAAGAAAGAGAGAGAGGAAGGAAAGAAGGAAGGAGGGAAGGAGGGAAGGAGGGAAGGAGGGAAGGGAGGAAGGGAGGAAGGAAGGGAGGAAGGAAGGGAGGAAGGAAGGGAGGAAGGAAGGAAGGAAGGAAGGAAGGAAGGAAGGAAGGAAGGAAGGAAGGAAGGAAGGAAGGAAGGAAGGAAGGAAGGAAGGAAGGAAGGAGCCGAGCGCAGAGCGCTGCAGTTTCCCCAGGCGGGGCGGCCGCTCCCCTCTGCCAGGCACGGAGTTGGGAGGGGCGGAGCGCAGCGGCTTCGGACGCGCTGCTGCTGGGCCGTCCCGTAGGGAAGCACCCAAAGGATCCCCGGTGGGGAATCGGACGCCGCCATCCCCGTTTGATGCTTTGCTGGGACGGCGAAGCGGCTCCGATGAAAAGAAGCGGTTCGTGCCAAAGGCGGAGCGCGCCGCTCACCTCCCAGCACGTGGGAACGGCGCACGGAGCGCAGCGGTGGGAGAGCATCGCTCCTAAAGAGCAGCCTCCGACCGAGAGCAGCTCAATCTGCTATGCGTCCCTCCGGGAAGGGCTCACAGCGACGCCGCAGCCTCGCCTCCGTGTGCGATGTGCAGAGCTGCGGGGAGACGGAGCCGAGAGAATAAAATCTCTTTGGAAGGGAAAGATGTGTTTCCAGATGTCAGCTGCGCTCGCTTAAAATCAATTATAACCTCACTCCGCATGTGGTGGTGTTTTAATGAATTCCCCCTTCACCCCCCCAGGCTGCGCTGTACCCAAATTCACACCACTGAGGGTGTTCCGAGCTCCTCTCCAGCGACCTCCGCCCGACGTCAGCGGAGCAGCGCCGCGTCCCACCGCCCGCTCCGAGCTGCTCTTTGCTCTCCCCAGATGCAGCCAAAATTCTCCTCCTGCCGCCGGGTGAGGGCTGGGCAGGCTCAGGCCCTCGAGGATTCGGCTTTTAGCTGCGGGAACCCCTCCGAGTCACCTCAGCAATGGAAGGAGCACAACCCCACCCCCAAAAAACACGACCAAAGGACCTTCCTCTGCCCCCCTCCTGCCCGCAGCCCATCAGCTGGCTCCTCCAGGAGCGCCGCTCGTCGCGTGTCATCGGGAAGGAATCTCTGCTATTTTCTGATCCTCGGTCCCACAGCAAAATCCTCCGACCGCAAAGCATTTCAGCGGCTCTTCTAATCCTCCTGGATGGGCCATCCAAGGCTGTGCTCATTCCTGGGCATCCCCGGCCCCGCTCGTAAATCAAAGCATTCCAGCCCTGCTTTCCTCTCTGCATCCACGAACTCTCACAGAGCTTTCTTCTTGACTGAACTCCATCTGGGCAATTATTCAAATATTTTAAACGAACCTGCTCTTTTTATGATATAATGACAAGCTCTGGAGGCATAATTTAGCCCAGGCCTGAAGATGTCTGTTTTAAGGTTTAAAAGCCCTCCAAGCTCAACCTCATCCAGCAGCAGCGACCGACGGCACGGTTCAGCTAAGGGCACGCACTGATGCCACCAAAAGCCATCGGCCAATGGCCACACACCACAAAGTCCTCTCAAACCTGACGTGGAAAGGCCTCTGGGATCCCACTGATCCATGAGATCGATGATAAACACATCAGCAAGAGAATGGATGGGGGCAGTGCTGGAAGAGATTTCATCAATACCCACCTACCCCGGAGATGTGCCCCATCCCCACGCAGCTCCCACTCCCCTGGAATGCAATGCTTGCCTCAGAGCACTCAAAACCGGGGTTGGGAATCTTGGCTGGGGCTCCCCGTGAGACCCCCAGGAGCAGCAGTGGTGGTGGGCAGGGCTCAGCCCATGAGCGAGGCTCAGAACCAGCCCGTGAGTGGGGCACACTGGGCAGGACCCAGCCCGTGAGTGGGGCACATGGAGCACCCCGGTGTGACGTTGCCTTGTTTAACCCTCACTGCTCTGTCTCAGTGCTCTCTGCAGCCCTCAGGGCGCAGTGTCCTCGTGCACCACCACGAGCAGCTCTGCCATTTCGTGGCTCCTTCTCCATCGTGGTGTTTCTGAGCAGCCCAGCATTCCCACACAGCGCTGTCACGGGGAATGTGGCTGAACGCAGCTCTGAAGCAAAGGCAGAGAAAAGAGCACTTTCCTACAAGGACTGATAGAAAAGAGCCATTAATCCAGCCTGGAGGGGATAGAGAAAGGTATTTCCATGCTGACAGCGAGCTGATGGGTTTTACAGTGACACTCAGGATGGCCTCAGCTGATCCGGCACCTTTCTCGCTCTGGGATCCAGAGGAAGCGGCTCAAAGGGACCCAGTGATACCCACAGGGAGCAAACTATGTTCTCCTGCACCAGCCCTCCCAAAATCTCACCCAGGCGCCCCATGTCCAGCGTGGCAACGGCAGAAGGGATTCCATCTCCATGTGAGCCCCGACCTGCAGGCAAGCCCTGCATCCCCCAGCCGTGGGCTGGCAGCCTGCCCTGCACTGAGCGCCTCAGATCTGCATCCAGCGCCGCGGGAGGGCCCTCCAGGAGCCTATTTCACACCATCCTACTGTTTTGGATTAGGCCCCAGGCACCTCCTGAGCTGTTCCAATTCACGGGGCTGTGAGAAGGGAGCTTTCCCCTGCACAGCAAGGCGCGGGCTGTGCGAGTTTGGCTCAATGAGGGGCTGAGCGTCCTCCGGGTTCTGCACCTCTCCGTGAGCACCCACGGGTCCGTCACTGCTCTGAATCCGGGAAGGAGGCGGTGGAGAAGCCGAGGATGGAGCTTGCTCCAAAATGGGATGGAGCATTTCTGGGGACTTCAGGTGTGGCTGCAGTGAGTGGTAACCATCCTGGCACAGAGGGAAACCGAGTGCTGCAGGATTCCTGGCAGCATCCATCTGCTGGAGGTCACAACGAGAGCACCTCCTCCTCTGCGAGCACACGACGTGTGGCTTCCATCCTCCCCTGATGGAAGGATCCTAAAGAGCCATGGGGAGCCGGGATGGGGTGAGGGAACATCCACACCGTGCTGCTTTCCCTTCACTCGTGCAACTCATGAGTTCACAGCAAGGAGAAAAATTACCCCCACAAACCGTCGCCATTCCCAACGCTGTGATTTCCAGCACAGCCTCACAGCTGCTCCATCTTTCCTCGCTTTAATGGGGACCGACAGCCTCCCATCCCCCGTCCCCCCCCAACCCCACCAGCTCAGCCCCGGGGGAGCACAGCCGGAGCTGCTGCGCTCTGCAGGCATCGCCCCAAATCGCTCCCATGTGGGTGCCCCGACCCAGCAGCCCTAAGTGCTTCCAGGAGGAGCTGCTGCTTGGCGTCACTCACACCAGGGGATGGGAGCCAGCGTCTCCCTGCTGCCTGCGCAGCACACGGCGCGTGGCCCGGAGGGAATATTACAGCCCCCAGTTACCCAATTAAAGATGCGTTTGAGGGCATGTGATGACTGAGTTTGACAGAGGGGAAGAAAACCCTCCGGGTCCTGGCAGCAGCGAGGATTTACGAGTCGGGGCTTTGCTTCGGGTCGATCACACAGCAAAGAACCCCAAACAACCACACGGGGATGGTGTCTGCATTCCTGCCGCTTGAATCAGCCGGCAGCTGGGGAAGGAGCGGGGCAGGATGCTGCAGGATCTGCACCACGGCATCCCGCGGCCGTGCCCCAACGCGGCTCTGCTCTCCCACCTCCGTAAGTGCAACCCCTCCGCCAGCTCTGCTGGAGACCTGAAAATGAAAGGGGGGGGGAACAGAATAAAAGAAAAAGCGGAGTTATAACTTATTTCAAAGGTCCTCCGCTTCAAAAACACTCGGAGCAAATGTACACACCAGAGCCATAAATGTTACCTTTATTGCACCCGCCAAGGAGCCCTCTGCAATATGATTCCTCCAAATTTATTGCTCTTCCAGAGCTATTAATTCAGCCCAGGTCTTTTCTTATTATTATTTCTCCCCCCCCCCCCCTTTTTTTTTCCACCTTGAGTAGAATAATTCATAAGTACTTCACGCTGGGGTGCGCTTTATGAGCGCTGTAGTGACCACTTGAAGGTGGAAATGCCATTGGAGTGGTTACAGTAATGCACTGCAGACCCCATAGCACAGCGCAGGGATCTCTGCGTGATGATGGAGAGAAGAGCCCCCTTGCAAACCCATTCCCTCGGCCAAACCACGCCGCTCCCTCAGCCCATCTCTATCTCTTCTCTTATCTGCGCTGCTGGAAGCCAGCGATTAAGTGGCAGGGCGGCACCCCTGCAGGACACGCAGCTGAAACCGTCACTTTCTCCAATGGGAAGAGGCAGCTCTTGAGCTAACCGGGCTGGGAAGAGGAAATGGCCCAAAACGAAGCGTGCCTGCTGGGCTGGCTGAGCCGCACAGCTCGGCGTGCCGCGCGCCCCAGGGCGATGCGCGTGGCTGCCGTGCGCTCCGCGCCCGCATTTCTGCTCCTCGCTCTCCCATGTCAAACGGGCCACGTGGGGGGAAGCGCAGCCCAGAAAACACCGGGCTGAAAATCAGCGGGGGGTGGAAGGGGTGGAAGCACGGCTGGATCCCGACCACGGCCCCCCAGCCCAGAGCCCCCGCCCCGCGACCTTCCCCAGGACCACCCAGACGGATCCGCAGCGCTCCGGCAGCCCCTGGGCCGCTGCTGCTCCCCGCGAGCTCCTACCGTAATTGCCTCCATATCTCAAAGGTGTCTCACAGCCGCAGAGGTGCAAATATTTACCCATACTTGGAATTGCAGAGTGAAGCCAAACTAAGCGTTCCCAGACGCTTTCCCGACGGTTGTTTTAAGGCCTGGAGCGTTGACACCTGGCTGGAATTAATCAGGGAGCGTGAAGGTGGAGGCGAAGCAAAGCCCTCATTAACCCCGCACACACGGATGTCAAGGGCACGGGGTGTTTG
Organism: Pavo muticus; assembly: GCA_016647715.1. Lineage (NCBI taxonomy): Eukaryota > Metazoa > Chordata > Aves > Galliformes > Phasianidae > Pavo > Pavo muticus. Next base: position 390,805 of record JACDJE010000387.1, read on the forward strand.
ATGGGGGCAGCCCTTATCTGGACGTCAGCTGTCAGCAGGTAGGGAATCCACGCGCACGAAATGTTCCCCATCAAACTGATGGCAGAATCCACCGCAGCGCTGTCAGCGCCCGAAGACCCGCGGCAGCGATGCGCTCCTTTGTGAGCAGCAGTGATCATAAATGTTTACTGCTAGGTAATAAACCACGAGAGCTGCCCGCCTTCTGCGCCGGCTCCGAATTCCAGGGGAGTTTAAGGAGCTCGAAGGGAAAGTGTTCGTGCTGCTCCAGGTGGTTCCAAGGAGCCCGCATCAGGAACAGCTTCCCCACAAGGTCCTAAATCCAAGGTCTGCAGAAGGAATCCAGCTCAGACATGGCGGAGACCCTCCCGGATCTCCCCCAACGCCTTGGTTGATTCTTCTCCCGTGGTACAGCCGAGCCCCGCTGCCTCAAGCTCAAAGCTCCAAAACACAGAGCAGCGCCACTGACCCCTCCAGACCCACTGGAAAGGCCAGGGTGCAACGAGGCCGTGCCCCATAAGCAGAGCGCATTCCCTGCTTCCCCGATCCTAACGTCTTCATTCCCGTGGGTTCCTTTCTAGGAGGGGACAAAGCTGAGGCCAAGCACTGGCACAAGAATGTATCCCTGCGCCTGAGCACCAGCCCATACAGAACGCAGGTGTGGATGTGGCTGGCGCTGGTGAATACATCAAGATGAAAAGGAAGGCAACCTCTGCCCCGTTCTGCCATCCCTGTGCACCGTGAGACTCTGGTGATGGAGAACTCGCCTGCTTTGAAGTGGATCCGAGAGCCGGGCAGGTGCAAAGCTGTCTCAGCACACAATGTGTCACGGGGCTCACCCTGCCAATCCATCACCGGCGGCTCCCTTGGGGTGGGGAGGATAATTCTAAGCAGATTAAATCCCTCTGCGTGAATCCCTCCAATCAAACCCCTGGAATCACCTTCTGTCCTCCGCAAAGGGCACGAGAGGGGAGATCCGTTTTCTCTGCCGCTGACCCGTGACGTCTCTTTGCTGCTGAGCGGTTCTGATTGCAGGGCTGAGTGTGGAACACACACCAAAGGAAAAGGGAAAACACAGCCTCGTCTTTCAAACCAGAGGAGAAAAGGCCACAAGGGCCGAGCTCACCGTGGAGGAGATGAAACCACAAGGAGCTTCCCAAACCCGCATCCTGCTTGCACTCACATGAAGAACAGCCCGCCCAGCCCAGCAGGTGTGGAGGTAGGAGAGTGTGGGTGAGACGGTGCAGCCTGGGAGGTGTAAAACACGCCAGGCAGTGCAGGCCGGGCCACGCAGTGCTGTGTTTGGATACTGGGAAAAGCTTCTTCTCCAAAGGAGAGGTGATGCGTTGGCACAGGCTGCTGAGACGTGGTGGGGTCACCGTCCATGGAGGGGTTTGAGAACCACGGGGATGTGGTCAGTGGGCGTGGTGGGATGGGATGGGGATCTTGGAGGTCCTTTCCGACCGTGATCATCTCATGACGTCAAATGCCACCCACAGGGAAGCCGCTGCCATCACAGCCTCGGCTGGGAATGGAGACACTCCTGGTTTCCAGGAGCGTTTGGCCGCTCGCTTTCCTTTTCCCCTGCGGTCTGCATGGCACGGGATGGCCACCAGGAGCGGCTCCTTCCACACCCCGCCTTTCAGGACCCACCCTCACTCATCGATCCGTGCCCACAGAGGGCAGTTCTGCAAGAGCAGCACCGAAGTCCTACAGAACACAGAGCGGGGAGGGAGCAGCGCAGAGGAGGAGCGGAGGGCTGTGCTGCTCCTGCCCTACTGCAGGAGCTCCCGACCCGACAGCACCCGACCCTCCCAGCCTGGAAATCCTTCCCCATCCCCTCCCTCGGGCCCTCCAGGTGAAGCCCAGACGTGTGCAATCCGTCAGCCTCTCCCTTAAAGATCAGATGGAGAAAGAGGAGCTCCGCTGGTCCACCCGAAGCGACACCTTGCCATTTGTCACAGCAGAACGCTCTCTTTCCTCATGCAGAGGCAATGGAAGCAGTTGGCTGTCCCAGAAATACATCCCTGCTTTCAGATGTGTATTTTGAGGCACTTCGGTCCCCTCCTCGTTAATTAAAGGCAGGCAAATTGCAAGCGGAGAATGTCACAGCGCAATAAAACTGAAGGAGTTGAATTTCAAGCGTATCCAGGCAAAGCCTGCAGTATTTCATCCTCAAAATGCTCTTTATTTTTTCCATTTTAAACGCAAACCGAAGTTGTAAATGATTTCAAAGGGACCAAAATAACCTTTTATTTTTCCTTATAAAGAAATGTTTCATCTCGGGCAGGCCGGTGATTGGAGACAGACCCTTGGTGGTGCCCTGCAGATGGATGAGAGGCGGCGGGCCCTGAGCTGACATGAATTCCCTTCAAGCAGAGTGGGGAAATTATTTCTCCTAGCTGGAGGAGCAGTCAGACTGGAGCTGGTTGTACTGAGAGGATGTGGGCTGCCCGCCCTTGGAGATCATCAGAACCCAACGGGCTCTCGCCCTGAGCATCCCGCAGTGGTCGAAAAGAGGTGGAAAGAGGAGGAAAAGTGTTCTGGGTTGTTCACCTTTGGGCTTTGTGCCTGTGGTCTGGGGGCTGGAACTGGAGGACCTTCGAGGTCCCTTCCGACCGTTCCGTGGTCCTGTGGCCTCCACCTGCTGGGGTCGGGGAACGGGAGAGCGAAAGGAGGGTGTGGGACCTCCGAGCTCTCCACCCCCAAGAGCTGAGCAGCACTCCCTCTCTGGGATGCTCTGCCAGCCCCGAATATTTCAGCTCCCTGCCCACGAAGACAGACGTTTTCACTGCCCTAAACACTACCAGACTGCTGGGAGCTGCGCGGCTGTGTGCACGCATTCCCAGACACGAGCAATCCATGAGCTGCGCATCTCCTGGCGCCGAGGGCCCTCTGCAGCCCGTTCAGTGCATCTCCTGCAGCCAAAGCTCCCTTCCTCCCACGGCCAGCCCCAAAGCTCCGAAATCATCGTGTGCCTGTGCACAGCACCTGGATTTGCTGTAATAACAGCAGCACTTCTGAGCAAGGCAGGCTCACAGGTGTCAGGAAATCAACCAGAGGCTCTGGAGCACTGCAGAGTGCCCATTGCTGCCCAGCACGGACATCGCAGTGGGGGAAATGGGAGGGAGATGCTCTTCCCAAAGGGGACACACCGCCCTTCCCTTCCCCTTTTCAGTCTCAGAGCCCCATGCCCTTCATGCATGGGGCTCTGAGACTGAAAAAGGCAACTTGTGAACGCGTTATTCCAGGAGAGGGGAGCATAGAGAGACCGGAGTGATCCAAAACCTAAAGTGGGAACCACCCCAAAGCCCAAAGGGGAACCACCCCAAAGCCCAAAGGGGAACCACCCCAAAGCCCAAAGGGGAACCACCCCAAAGCCCAAAGGGGAACCACCCCAAAGCCCAAAGGGGGAACCATCCTTTAGTTGGCCTCTTTTCCCAGGTAACTGTGATAGGACGAGGGGTGACGGCCTCACATTGCAGCAGGGGAGGGTCAGGCTGGGTATGAGGAACAACTTCTGCAAAGAGTGCAGATGTGCTGGCACAGCTGCCTGGGGAGAGGTGGGGTCGCCGTCCCTGGAGGCGCTCAGAACCACAGAGATGTGGCACTGAGGGATGCGGTCAGTGGGCACGTTGGGATGGATTGGGGTTGGGCTTGGGGATGTGAGAGGTCTTTTCCAACCCTCACAATCCCGTGGTTCTGTGCTAAAGGAGCTGCTTCAGAATGCAGTCAGGCTCTCATCCCGCACAGCGCACCCCATCGCCTGGCCGTTGCCCATCCCAGGATTGGTACTCAGCTCTCAGAGGAACAGAATTCCTCCAGGAACTGCAGCACTGGACAACGAGCTCAGTGCAGTGCCTGCTCCTCACACCACAGCGCAAGCAACACAAAGCAGGCTCCTAAATAAAAATATTTGGCCTGGCAAGGCAATCAAACCCCTGGAAGGTGCATCTCTGCCCCACGGGGTACCCCTGCCCCACATCCCAGCCTGTAGGTGGCATTCGTACACTGCTGCGCACAGCTGCGTGCTGTCACAGCTGCCCTGGGGACGTGAGAGCAGCGTTTCTTACGTGAAAATGAAGGTATGAGGCAAATGCTGACTGCAGAGTGCTGGGGGTGGTGAGTGACGTCGGAGCCGTTGGGTGTTATGGAGCTCCTGGCACCTCCTTCAGTCACTGTGGGCCTGTCTGTCCGCATGGCTTCAAGGAATATATAGAGGGGGATGTATACCAGGCAGCTCTAAAGCAGCCCTAAGGATCCTGCATGCCTCGGGCGCTGTAAGCAAGGAGCAGCCCAGCACCCCTCCGAGGAAAACACAGCAATGCCAAAGGAACAGCTGCCCAAAAAACCGACCGTGCCACCGGCGGCGATGGGGAACCTGCCTGGCCGTGCAATAAAAACTGTGCCTGCCTCAGGTTGTTTCTGCAAAGACTCCGAAGGAAAAGTCAGCGTGCTTCCCGCACCGGGATGCTGCAGCCGGTGTGCGAGGATCGCGCCGCGTGGGACGCAGGGCTGAGGCTGAGGCTCCGCTCGGAGCCGGAGGGAGCGCGGCGCAGCAGCCGGGGAGCAGTCGGTGCCAATCCGAGCCCAGATCCGCAGCAGACAGAAATCTCTGCCTCTTCTTGCAAAGGAATCCGCGAAGGCCTCGGGGCGGCGGTGCTGCTGACGTGCTGGAAGCGACGGGAGCTGCGGGGGGGGCTCTGCTGGCCGCGTTTGCTCGGCACCAGAAGTCAGACCGTGCGGTGTGAGTAGAGATCAGCTCAAGCAGGATGCATCTGACGCAGCAAAGCTCTCGCTTGCTGGAGCCGCGTTTCTCCTTCTCACCGCACTGCGAAGCACGCCCCTTCCCACCCCCCCAACTCCCCAGCCCCACACCTCCCATGCGGCCGGGTCACCCAGCCCTACACCTCCCGTGGGGCCGCATCCTGCGGGGCGATGGGCACGGCAGCATCAGCCGCCCCGGGGAAGAGCTGGGAGAGATTTGGTGCCTCGCAGCCAATGGGAGGAGCGGCGGCTTTATGGGGGGGTGGGACCTCCGAGCTCTCCACCCCCAAGANGAAGGGGGGCTGCTTTGGGCTCCCTCTCTCCACCCATCTCCTACGACACCCCCTCTCTGTCACCACCGCCATCCTCCCCGCACACAAAGCACCGCAATGAGCTGAATTCAGAGCGCCGCGGAAAACAGCGGAACACCTCCGGAGGCGGAGAAGGAGCCGCCATGGAAGGATACAAAGCACGGCCCTCCGCTCCCCCCCAGTGACACCCCCAGAACGGCTCCTGTAGCGGGGACCCACCTGGATGCACCCGCACATCCCCGCACCTCCCGAGCGGCGATCCCGGGGGGAATGCGCGGCGTCGGTCCCCGTTAACCGCAGCGGTGGTGAGTGAGAACGGCACCTCCGGGGGGCTGCGGGGGCTGCGGGCACGGCTGTGGGGGGGGCGATGCGGGGCCCGTCGGAGCGGGGAGAGCCAAAACGGGGCCGCGGATGGACGGGATGCGCAGTGTGTGCGGTGGGAGGAGAGGGAGCGGTGCGGAGAGGGATGCGCCCGGCTCGGTCCCTTCATTCCTTCGGAGCAGATGTGCGCGCACAGCCGTCCTTCCCCCCCATCCTTCGTGCGCAGCCTGCGGGCGAGAGGAAAAGAGCCTCACGGCGGCGGGCTGGGAAATCAGCGCCGGCCTCCCGCCCCACAGACACGGTGCGATATCTATGGGGCGCTGCCCACGGCCCGGCACACCGGCAGCGCCGGGGCTGCGCGCAGGGAGAGCCGCAGCCGGGGGTCAGAGCTGCGCCCACCGTTCCCCCCCATTCCATGCAGTGTGGGGCGCCCTGAGCGCCCGGCAGCCCCGGGCTGGGGGCGGTGGGTCTGCCCCGAGTGGGGCTGAGCGTGGGGCCGGGCCTCGGGGGGGTCACACGCAGCACGGATGCGCTCCTGGGAAATAGGAGCGGAGGCTCGGCTCCTGCTGGAACCTTCTAAGGGTGCCGGATATATTTATGCACAGTCTGAAGGCGCTGTCGGGGTTGGCGTCCATGAGAACGAGGCCCTGGGTGTGGATCTGTGCTGCTCGATCCCACACGCCTCCATCCGAGCTGCTCCTGTTTTTCGGCTGTGGTTTACCCGAGTGACCCCTTCGGGGCACCACACGGCCCCGGGAGCTCCTCGACCTCTCGCACTCCTCTCCAGGCACAGGGACACGCGTGGGGATGGGGAACGGGGCGGGCAGGGGTGCTCAGGGCTTTCTTTGCCGAACCACAGCCACCAGCATCCATCCAGGTCAGCTGAACGGCGCTGCTGCCCGAGCGACCCCGCACTGCCAGCAGGGGATGCGCACCTCATCGCTGGCAGAAGCGGTTGTGAAGGCTGAGATCGGCGTTGGAGGAGCAGGCAAAGGGGGAAGGGTGGTTAGCAGCTGGCAGGGAGAGCTCAGGGCACTGCAGCACGGAGGTAACACAGCTGCTGTGTAGATCCTGCCCTCACCTCCTCTGTTCTGATCCAAAGCATCTCAGGAGGCCACAGAATCGTGGGGTCCGCTCAGAAAGGACCTCCCAGACCCCCAGCCCGACCCCATCCCTCTGTGCCACTGACCACGTCCCCACATCACTGCGGTTCTGAGCCCCTGGGGTCGGTGGCAGCACTCCCTGTGCCGGTGCCTGACCTCTCCACCAAAGGAATTGCTCCTAATATCCACCCTCCACCTTTCCTGGCACCATTTAATGCCATTTTCTCTCATCCTACAAAACCCCACAACACCCCGTGTTCCTGCAAACCCCACAACTCACTTCTCTGTGGGTGTGGGGTCCACATCCCTGCCCTGAACCCACTGCCCGTAGGGCCGACCTCACCTCTCTCCCTTCCACCTTCCAGACTGAGCCCTTCCCTGTGGGAAACGCCTCCTGAGCGGGATGGGAACCACAGAAGCCACCCTGCAGATGGAGAACGTGGATGTGAAGGAGGAGTGGCAGGACGAGGACTTCCCCGGGTAGGGAAGCAGCAGGGATGGGAGGATGTGTGGAGGGGTGGAGGGGCGGGCTCTGCGGGCTGCCCTGTGGGTCAAGCAGTGCTTTCCCAAATGGAGCAAAGTGGAACCAGAGCCATTGGGACACAAAGACCAAGTGGCAGAATCTGGCCCTGTGTCGCCTGTCTGCTTGGCACGGCGGGCACCTGGTGCCACCTCTGGGTCCTTATAGCACCTGTCCCCTTGGCACCCCATGGGACCCCATGGCACGCATCCCCTGGGCACGGTGGGCACCCCATGGCATCCAGTGCCACCCAGGAGACCCTATAGCTCCATCCCCTTTGCACAGCAGGCACCCTATGGCACCTGGTGCCACCTATGGGACCTGGTGACTCCCCTCCCCTTGACATGTTGGGTACCACATGTCACCTGGTGCCACCCATGGGACGCTGTGTCACCTGTCCCCTTAGCACAGTGAGCACCCCATGGCACCTGGTGCCACCTACGCACCGGACCTCTGTCACCTGTCCCCTATGGCACCTGCTGTCACCCACGGGACCCTATAGCACCCATCTCACGAGAACATCATGTCACCCGGTGATGCCTATGTGACCTTACAGCACCTGTCCCCTTGGCACAATAGGCAACCTATGGCACATAGGGACATTCTGACACCCACCCCCCTTGACATTCAGGGTACCCCACGTCCCCTGGTACTGCTCATGGGACCCTATAGCACCTATCCCCTTGGCACCCTATGTTAGCTGGTGCCACCTTTGGGATTTTATGACACCCCACCCGTGACATTCTGTGTACCCCTTATCACCCGGTGCCATCCATGGGACCCTATAGCACCCATCCCATTGGGACACTGGGTACCCCGTGTCACCTGGTGCCACCTATGGGACCCCACATCCCCCACCCCAGCAGACAGAGGCATTAAGGCGACATCCCCCCCCTCCACCCGCACCTCCCAGCGGCACGGAGCGGGGGCTCTGGGGGAGGCTGCGCCCCCTCCCAGCTGCAGCTGAGCCCACAGGGTGGCAGTGTCGGTGGCACAGAGGCGCAGTGTGTGCTGTGGGACGGCACGTGCAGCCCTGAAAGGCCCTCCTGTGTCCTTCAGGGCGGCGGATGAGCGCCGCTCTGTTCGCCCCCAGCGCAGCTGTGGGATTGGGGGGAGCATCTCTGTGCCAAAAAGAGAGGGGAGGGCGGGGGGGGCACAGCCGGGTCCTGTGTTCCTGGGGGAGGTTGCTCTTCCCGCTGTGGGCCGTGCGGACCTCTGCTGGCATTGGGGTCACCCGGGCGGTGTGGGGCAGCAGGACGTGTTCCACCAGAGGCTCCCATGGACGGAGGAGGGATGCGCCGCACCTCGCTGTGCAGCAGCAAGCACAGCCAGCAGTGCAGCTCCTGGATGCAAACTGGGGAGAGGCCAAGGGATGTGGGACGAGGGACAAGGGAGGAGGGGGGCAGCGGTGCGGGANCCCGCCTCCCCTCTGCGTGGGGTTCCGTTGCATCTGGAGCATGCAATGTGAACAGCTCCATGTTTGCGACGTGGTCAACGCGTCATCCCAGAGCCACAGCTTTGGTTGGAGGGGACCTTGGAGACGTCCCAGTTCCACCCGCTCCATGGGTGCCCCCCACCAGCCCAGTGGCCCCGGGCTGCTCTGGGGATGGGGCACCCATGGGTGTCCATGGGATGCGCTCAGAGAGCCACTGTTACCCACAGTGAGCTCTCAGTGTGCCCTCAGGAAAGCCCTGAGAGGAGACCCATTCCCATTAGGGCTGTGCAAGGCCTTCACAGAACCACAGAACCATTAAGGCTGGAAAAGACCTCTCAGGTCACCCAGCCCACCTCCCACCCCCTGACAGTGTCCCTCAGTGCCACATCCACCCACTGGTATTTGGTGGAGGATTGCCCCCAAACATAACCGTACCGTCTGGGCTGCATTGAAAAGGGGTGGCCAGCAGGGACAGGGAGGGGATTGTCCCCCTCTGCTCAGCTCCTGTGAGGCCCCATCTGCAGTGCTGCGTCCAGGCCTGGGGCCCCAGCACAGGAAGGACGTGGAGCTCTTGGAGCAGGTCCAGAGGAGGGCACTAAGATGGTGAGAGGACCACTGAGATGGTCAGAGGGCTGGAGCAGCTCTCCTATGAGGAAAGGTTGAGGGAGCTGGGATTGTTCAGCTTGGAGAAGAGAAGGCTGCGGGGAGACCTCATTGTGGCCTTCCAGTACTTGAAGGGAGCGTATAAACAGGAGGGGGAACGGCTGTCTATGAGGATGGACAGTGATAGGACAAGGGGGGATGGTTTTAAACTGAGACAGGGGAGGTTTAGGTTGGATATCAGGAGGAAGTTTTCCACCCAGAGGGTGGTGACGCACTGAACAGGTTGCCCAAGGAGGCTGTGGATGCCCCATCCCTGCAGGCATCCAAGGCCAGGCTGGATGTGGCTCTGGGCAGCCTGGGCTGGTGGTTGTGGTGCACACAGCAGGGGGTTGGAATGAGATGATCACTGTGGTTCTTTTCAACCCAGGCCATTCTACGGTTCTATGACTCTGTGATTTATACGAGAACAGAACACTACAGTCTGCCATCTCCAACCTGCGCTGTCTGTCTGTTCCTCCCCAGCATGCCATGAATCGGGGCAGCGCGGGACAAAGGGAGCAGAGAGCGAGGCAGCCCAGCACTCCCCCCTGGAAATGACCTTTGGGTAGAAGACCTTCCCACCGCCCAGCTCTGAGCTCTGCAAGGTCACGGGGCCTCCCCTGTCTGCACAACGCAAAGTCCTCCAAACTGCTGGGAAACAGCCGACTTCCAACAACAACAACAACAAATATCTCCAAGGATAGCACTTCTTTGTTTCGGGATGGGTTCCAACGTGTCCAACAATGGTCTGCAGAGCGCTGGAAGCAAACAGAGACCACATCTCCTCGCGGTGAGCAAAGAGCACCCCGCAGTCCATTTGCCACCAGCCCGCAGACAGATCTATTCTTCTTTTCAGCCCCAGCTCACTGCGACACGCTGCTGCCCCAGGGGATGGCTAATGCAAGAGATGAAAAGAGTCCATTTTCCCCCTTCCTATCCATTTATTTCCCCCCTGTAAATGCCGAGTGCCCACCGCTCCTCCCAGCCTTGACCTCCGTTCATCTGCTGCCAGTTCTTATTAACTCATAGTGAGCAGTTGCTGTGGGTAGGTGCTGTGTTTTTACTGTACTCATTCTGCCTCTGTACGGCCCCGGTAGCTTTGGGAAGGGTCCCACAGGGCAGGACCTCCCTGTGGGCATCTCCTCGTGTCACACACAGCGGTCAGCAGGAGCCCTGCAGACAGGAGTGCTTCCCATGCCCCTGTGCTGGCTTCATGCCCTCGGACAGTCCTTCTCTATGAACACTCCCGTGGTGATTCCCACTGCTGAGGGTCAGGAATGCACTGTGTGTCCTGGGGAGCCCTCGGGGCAGGTCCACGTGCAGGGATGGAGGAGGAAGCTGGGATGGTGAGGTGGGACTGTGCTGCCTGGTGCTGGGGCTCAGGAGGGCTCTGGGAGCAGAAGGGAGGAGAGCATGTTGGAAATGAGGACCTGGTGAAGGTATCTGGAGATCCATCCTGCTCTTGTCGGAGTGAGCCCTGTGCCAGCAAGCATGGATGGAGACCTTTGGATCCCACACCCAGCGACCCCAACCCACAGCAACCCCAAATTAACTGTGGGTTTCTGCAAGCATCGTTATGGGCCCCACGGGCAACGGGAATTCTGCACAGCACAGAAGGACTGAGCAGCACTGCTGATCCCCTCCGGATCCTGTGGGCTTCACTCATCCCATAAGCACCGGGGATCTCCCTGTGTAGGGTGGGAATTTCCATCTCCCGTCGGTAACACTGAGGTTGTCCTTCTGTGTTTTTGGACAATTTTAATGCATTTAGGCAGAAAATCTGCTCTGCTTTCCACAAAAGAATGCAATTGGATGCTGGGAGTGGAGTTTGCAGCGGGTGGGACGTTGGATAGCACCAAAGCTCAGCTCCAAAAACCCTTCTGACATCTGCAGTTATTAAAAACGTCGGTGAAGGGTGTTTGAAACACAGTGGGAAATGATGCTGCTGCAGGGGGGTGAGGAACGAGGACACGAGGAGCTGCGACCGCTTCACTGCCCTGACACCCCACAGTCCATGAAATGCAGCACTTCGTCAGCCCAAGCAATACCAGAAGAACACGAATTGGGGTTTTGTTGCTGGGTTTTTCTCCCTCTTTCAATCCTCTTCCAAAGAACAGACACCGGGTCCACGACTGCAGAAAAGCTGCAGGCCTGCAGACGGCGCGTCCCGGGTTTCCAAGTGTCCCCAAGAGATTCCTTTGGGCCAGGAGCTCCCCGTGAGGACGCACTGACTTCGCTGTGAGATGCATAAGAAGTGGTGTGGACACGAGTCCGTTCGCAGCTTCTTTTTCCAGAAGGGCACTTCCTGATGGAGCACTCCGTGTAGGATGCGCCTTGTTTTAGCTTTTCACACAGCATCTGGAGTGTGTCAGTGCTCTGTCCCTGGGTGGGTGTCTGTGTAGCTTTTCAGCACGGAAGAGAACGTTCAACCCATGATGGGTTTGGGCACAGCCCAATGGGCGTGGGTACAGCCAAACCACAGTGGGTATGGCACACCTATATCCTATATCCACAATGGATGTGGGTGCAGC
>JACDJE010000387.1:436367-467442 GCA_016647715.1 Pavo muticus
CCCACGTGTCCCCTCAACCCCCCTACCTAGCCATAGGACCCCCACTCTGCCCCACAGTGTGGCCCCTTGACCCCACTGCCTAGCCATGGGGTTGCTGTCCTGCCTCACAGCCCCACACGTTCCCCATTCCCACTGCTAACCATGAGGCCACTCCCACTCCACAAGCCCACGTTAACCATCCCCACTGCTAACCAAAGGGCCACTGTCCTGCCCCATAGCCCCACTTGTTCCCCAACCCCACTGCTAACCATAGGGCTGCTATCCTGCCCCATAAACCATGTGTTCCCCAACCCCACTGCTAACCATAGGGCTGCTGTCCTGCCCCATAGCCCCACTTGTTACACAACCCCACTGCTAACCACGGGACAACTCCCAACCCCAAGCCCCACGTTCCCCAACCCCACTGCCAACCACAGCCCCACTGTCCTGCCCCATCGCCTCGCGCTCCCCACCCCCACATCCCCACTCATCCCCCCATCCCCACCACCTCAGCGGATGCTGCCATCCTCTCCGCCGCTCTGCAGCTTCTCCCTCTCGATGGACCAGAGCAGCTCCTGCACGAAGCGCACCTCGGATGCCACCTGCTCAGCCAGGGCGCCGTAACGCTTCTCCAGCCTCCGGTAGCGCCGGCGCAGCCCCCCGGCTGCCTGCATCACATTCCTGCTCTCCTCCTGCGCCCGCTGCCGGGCGGACTCAGCTCGGAGCAGCTCCTGCCGGATCTGCCGCAGGTCGCGGCCGATGCTCTCGTTCTCCTCCTTGTACCACGACTCCTTCTCCTCGTAGATGGACAGCAGCGCCTCGATGTCCTCCCGGAAGGATCTCTTGTTCCTCTGTATCTCGCGGAGGGTCTCCTCCGCCGCCGCCACCTCCTCCATCACTTTGGAGAAGCGCTCGAAGTTGACGTAGGTGTTGTTGGGCGGCATGCTGGAGTGTGACTTGATGGTGTATTCCTTCAGCCGCGTCGTCTTCAGCCGCCGCCGCTGCTCCGCCTTCTTCCCGCTGTCCTCATTGCGGACGTTCCTCCTCTTGATCACCTGCGGGGAGGTGCGGGGACGTGGGATGGGGCAGTGCAGTGGGGCCGGATTGGCCCTGTGGGGTGGGAGGAGCACCAAAGGCACCGACCAAGCCATAGAGCCAGAAGGGACCCACGGGGATAGGAGCACAGAATGGGTTGGGTTGGGTTGAATTGAGTTGGGTTGAAGTGGGTTGAGTTGGGTTGAGTTGAGTTGGGTTGCAGTGGGTTGGGTTGGGTTGAGTTGAGGTGGGTTGAGTTGGGTTGGGTTGAATTNATGGGAGGGGGTTATATAGGGGATTATGGGGTTATATAGGGAACAGGACAGGATTTTGGGGGTTGTATAGGAGGTGGGAAGGGGTTCTGAGATTATATAGAGGATAGGATGTGGCTGTGGAGTTATACAGGGGATGGTACATGATTGTGGGGTTACACAGGGGATGGGATGGGGTTATACAGGGGATGGAATGGGGTCCTGAGGTTACATAGGAGCTGGTACGGGATGGTGGGGTTACACACGGGGTCGGACGGGCTCTGGGGTTGCACGGAGGACGGACGGGATGCCGGGGTTGGTCGCACAGCGCGGGGCGGACACGGGCACTGCCCCGGGGTGACCCGGAGCCTCCACGGCGCAGCCCCCCCGCCTCCCCAACCTCCATCCCGCCCAACATGGCGGCGGCCGCAGCGCCCTCAGCGCCGCAGCGCCCTCCCGCGCGCGGGAAGCGGCGGACGGTTGGGAGGTTGCACTTCCGGGATGGGAGGCGGGCCGCGCGCGCGGCGGCGGCAGCCAATCAGCGCTCAGCGCGCGCCGCCGCGGCGCGAAATTCAAACGTGGAGGGCGCGCTCCCCGGTGCGGGGTTTGGGGTCGGCGATTCGCGGGTCCGCATCGCGGTGTTTTCCTTCCAGCGTCACCAACGGGGGCAAAACCACACTGACCAACAGGATCGTCAAGGCGCTGCCCAACTGCTGCGTCGTCCACCAGGAAGACTTCTTCAAGGTGAGCGCCGCGGGGACCCCCGCGTGTGTGCGTGCACGGGGCGGTGCGGGCGCTGCTCCTCCGAGCGCTGCGGCGGTGTCCCCCAGAGTCACACCTGCACAGGGGTTAATGGAGCAATGGGGGCAATGGAATATGGGGCCGGGAGAGCGTTGGGATTAATGGAGCACTGGGGCCAGTGGAATACTGGGGTAATGGAGTATGGGACTATGGAGCATTGGGAGCAATGGAGTATGGGGCCAGGGGAGCACTGGGGCCAATGGAATTTGGGGTCAATGGAGCACTGGGGCCAGTGGAGCACTGGGGTAATGGAGTATGGGACTATGGAGCATTGGGAGCAATGGAATATGGGGCCAGGGGAGCATTGGGGTTAATGGAGCACTGAGGCCAGTGGAGTACTGGGGTTAATAGAGCGTAGGCCAGTGGAGCATTGGGGCCAATGGAATGAGGGGTCAGGGGAGCACTGGGATTGATGGATCACTGGGGCCAGTGGAGCATTGGGGTAATGGACTATGGTCCTATGGAGCACTAGGGGCAATGGAGCATAGGTGCCATAGGAGCACTGGGGCCAGTGGAGCATTGGGATCGATGGAATATGGGGCTATTGGAGCACTGGGGGCAATGGAACATTGTGAGCAGCGGAATATGGGGCCAGGAGAGCATTGGGATCAATGGAGCACTGGGGTTAATAGAGTACGGGCCAGTGGAGCATTGGAGCCAGTGGAAGATGGGGTCAGGGGAGCATTGGGGTCAATNCCACAAGTGACCCCACAGACACCCACCCCACACCAGGCCCACGTCAGGCCCCACCACCCGCACCCCAACCCTCACTTGGGGTCCTTGACCAGCAGCCGGCGGATGAAGTCCTTGGCCAGCTCGCTGGTGCTGCTGAAGTACTCCTCGTCGAAGTCGTAGTTGACGGCGGAGATGTTGGTGAGGGTCTCCTGCTTCGTTTCCCCCAGGAAGGGAGAGGCACCACTCAGCCTACAGTAATGGGGGGGATGCTCAGCCCCACATTCCCATCCCCCGCAACACCCCCACCTCCAGCCCCACTACTCACAGGATGTAAGTGATGACCCCAATGCTCCTGGAAGGGAAAAGAGGAGGTCAGAGCCCCACAGCGTCCCCGCCATGTGGCAACAGAGGGGACACGGGGAGACGTCCTCACCCCCCACTGGGGCTCACTCACCACATGTCAGCCTCCAGCCCCAGCGGCTCATAGTTCACGATTTCTGGTGCTTTAGGAGGGAAAAAGGGAGAGAACAGACTAATTATGGGGGGAAAAATACAATTATCTGTCCCCACGAAGGCACCCATCCCCAGTGTACGGACATACGTGGGGCACACGGCTCTGCCCCACAGCCCCACAGGGAGATAACCCACCAGGGGGTATCTCTGCAGGATGAGGCCAACATTTCTGAGCCCAGAGAAACCCCCCAAAACTGTGCCTCACCCACGAACTCGGGGGTCCCGAATATGTTCTTGAACTCGTTCCCAGCTTCAATCTTGTGGGCGATCCCGAAGTCGATGAGTTTGATGCGAGGGCTGGGCACGTTCTTGTCCAGCAGCATGATGTTCTCCGGCTGTGGAGGGGGGGGATGATCAGTGCTTCACCCCAACGCTGAACATGAGGCGTTCCACAAGCCAGCAGCATGCCACGGTTGCCGCAAAGGCCAATGGTTGACCAATGGTTGACTACAGGTTGACTGCAAGTCAGCAGTGCCCTCCTGTGGCCAAGAAGGCCAACGGTGTCTTGGCTGACCAACGGCTGGCCACAGGATGACCACGAGTCACAGCGTGCCCCGGTGGCCACGAAGGCCAGTGGTGTCCCAGCTGACCAAAGGTTGACCAACAGTTGGCCACAGATTGACCACGAGCCAGGAGTGTGCCCCAGCAGCCACGAAGGCCAATGTTGTCCCAGTTGACCAATGGCTGACCAACAGTTGGCCAATGGTTGAC
This sequence comes from Pavo muticus, assembly GCA_016647715.1. Taxonomy (NCBI): domain Eukaryota; kingdom Metazoa; phylum Chordata; class Aves; order Galliformes; family Phasianidae; genus Pavo; species Pavo muticus. Next base: position 440,333 of record JACDJE010000387.1, read on the forward strand.
CGTGAGCCAAGAAGTGTGCCCCAGCAGCCACGAAGGCCAACGGTTGACCAACAGTTGACCACAGGCTGACCTCAAGCCAGCAGAGCATCCCAGCAGCCATGAAGGCCAGCGGTGCCCCAGGTGACCAATGGTCGACCAAGAGGTGACCAATGGACAACTACAAGCCTGCAAAGCGTCCCAGTGGCTAAGAGGGCCAACAGCGTCCCAGCTGACCAATGGCTGACCAACCGCTGGCCACCCAGCGGTCCCGCCCGACCCCTACAGCCCCCACCCCCACCCCAGACCCCCACCTTCAAGTCGAAGTGTGCGATGCGCTTGGAGTGCAGGTAATGCACCCCGTCCAGGATCTGCTTGAGGAACTGCGTGGCCTCCTCCTCCGTCAGCGACTCCTTCTCCGCCAGGAAGTCGAAGAGCTCCCCGCCCGACACCAGCTCCAGGATCAGCACCACGTCCGTCTTGTTCTCGAAGATGTCGTGCAGGGTGATGATGTTGGGGTGCTGGATCTCCCTCAGGATGTCCACCTCCCGCTCGATCTCCTCCCGGCTCACGCCCCGACGGCTCGACGACAGCCGCCGCTTCTTGATGAACTTGGCCGCGTACTCCAGGCCCGTTTTCCTCTCCCGGCACTTCCTCACGATGGCAAATTGGCCGCTGCGGGAGGAGGGAAGCTGAGAACCTTCAGCGCCGCTCGTGCGATGGGAGAAGGCACAGATCCCAACCCCTGGTGGGAACGGGGGGCCTCTCGGATGCAGCCAACATCCCCCCAGTGTGGGGATGGGGCAGAGCAGCCCCTATAGCGGAGCCCATAGGGCTGCCCTACAAGCTCGGGGTGCGTCCCAACCCTGCAGAGTGGGATGCGGGAAGGAAATCCCTTCCTCCCAAGGACACAGCAGCTGCTGAGCTGCCGGGCCGTGCAGGAAGCCAGCCCCACAGCCCTGCTTGTCCACGACCTCCACGGTGGGACCCCAACCTCTGCCCATAGGGTCGGGACCACTCATCCCTTCCCGGCCCCATCTCTCAGCCATAGGGTCGGGACCACTCGTCCCAACAGATGGGGCTGGGGCCGCTCGTCCCTCCCGTCCCCATCTCTCTGCCACAGGGTCGGGGCCGCTCATCCCACCCCGCTCCCTGAGCCCAAACCCCCGCAGCACCGTGGAGGAGGACGGAGCCCCGCAGCTCCGCACCGCCGCCTCTCCCCGCCCCTCCCCGCTGACGTCCGTCCCCGTTCCCTTCTCCCGGACCCGCGGAGCCATATAAGGACCGCAGCGCTGCGCCGTTCCCAAATCGCTGCGGAGCGGCACCGCAGAGCCCCGCAGCGGTGCGGGACCCACATCGGGGCCCGCCCCACAAAAGGGGGGACGGAAGGGGGCACCGGAGGACGGCTATTTAACGCGACGAATGCCGCTTTCCGCCCGCTTTCCGCCCGCCGGAGGTGCCACCCCGGCCCCAGCCCGACCCCGCGGCCCCGCCGCCCCCCTCTCACCTGCCCAGCTCTTCCCCCATCTCGTAGAAGTCCTCCACGCTCTCCTGCCGGAAGGTGGACATGGCCGCGGCCCCNAGAATGGCCCTATGGAATGGCCCCATGGAATGACCTATGGCACAGCCCCACAGAATGGCCCTATGGAATGGCCCCATGGAATGACCCCATGGAATGACCTATGGCACAGCCCCACAGAATGGCCCTATGGAATGGCCCCATGGAACGACCTATGGCACAGCCCCACAGAATGGCCCCATGGAATGGCCCCATGGAACGACCTATGGCACAGCCCCACAGAATGGCCCTATGGAATGGCCCCATGGAACGACCTATGGCACAGCCCCACAGAATGGCCCTATGGAATGGCCCCATGGCATGACCTATGGCACAGCCCCACAACACAGCCCCATGGCACGGTCGCATCCTCCTCACTCCCCACACCAAGCCCCATGGTTGGGGTTTGCATGTGGCCAAATGGGCCCAGATTTGGACCCCAAGACCTCCTGCAGATCCACCACCCCGTTCCCATGACCTCTCCCTGATCCAACAGACCTCTCCGTTTCCAAGACCTCCCACAGACCCCTCCCATTCCCTTGATCTCCCCCCAAAGACCACCCCCAAACCCTACAGACCTCCCATTCCCACAATCCCCCCCCAAAGACCACCCCCAAGCCCCCTCCCATTCCCATGACCTCCTCCAAACCCTCAGACTCACTCCCAGCCATAAGAATGCCCAAATCCCTCTCCCCCCCCCTTCCTTGCACCCCAAACCCCCCTCAGGGGGGGCACAGCGGTGACCCCAAACACCCCCCCACACACCCCCATACCCACACAGAGGGGTTATGAGGACAGAAAGCTTTATTTTATTAAAAGGGACTCAAAGCTGCACCTGGCTGGGAGGAAGCACCGTGGGGCAGATAGGGCATGTGGGGTGGCCTTGGGGGGCACTTCCAATCCTCCCCCCAAGCACGGCCGCTCTGGGGTCAAGCTGGGGTTTGGGGCCACGTACGGACAGTGCTTTGGTCCCATTCCCCCCCCCACAGGGGTGGACCCTGAGAGACATGAGATGTCCACCCCACTGAGGGGAGTGGAGCCCCACAGATGGCACAGGACCCCCAGAGGAGCCCAAGGAAAGGGGAGTGTGGCCGTGGAGCTCAGGGGGAGCCCCCCACAGGCATTGGGGACAACTGGGGGCTCTACTGGGGACAACAGCGCACTGAGCTCCGGCCCCACAGACACTGAGGGCACGCAAAGCTGAGCTATAGGGCTGCTGTCCCACCCCACTTGGTCCCTGACCCCACTGCCAAGCCATGGGGCTCCTTCCACCCCACAGTGTGCCCACTTGACCCCAATGCCCAGCGATAGGGTTGCCAATCCCACCCCCATAGCCCCACATGTTCCCTGACCCCACTGCCTGGCCATGAGGCTGCTTTCCCACCCCACAGCCCCACACATTCCCCAGCCCCACTGCTAACCATAGGGCCACTGCTCCCACCCCACAGCCCCACGTGTCCCCTCAACCCCCCCTACCTAGCCATAGGACCCCCACTCTGCCCCACAGTGTGGCCCCTTGACCCCACTGCCTAGCCATGGGGTTGCTGTCCTGCCTCACAGCCCCACACGTTCCCCATTCCCACTGCTAACCATGAGGCCACTCCCACTCCACAAGCCCACGTTAACCATCCCCACTGCTAACCACAGGGCCACTGTCCTGCCCCATAGCCCCACTTGTTCCCCAACCCCACTGCTAACCATAGGGCTGCTATCCTGCCCCATAAACCATGTGTTCCCCAACCCCACTGCTAACCATAGGGCTGCTGTCCTGCCCCATAGCCCCACTTGTTACACAACCCCACTGCTAACCACGGGACAACTCCCAACCCCAAGCCCCACGTTCCCCAACCCCACTGCCAACCACAGCCCCACTGTCCTGCCCCATCGCCTCGCGCTCCCCACCCCCACATCCCCACTCATCCCCCCATCCCCACCACCTCAGCGGATGCTGCCATCCTCTCCGCCGCTCTGCAGCTTCTCCCTCTCGATGGACCAGAGCAGCTCCTGCACGAAGCGCACCTCGGATGCCACCTGCTCAGCCAGGGCGCCGTAACGCTTCTCCAGCCTCCGGTAGCGCCGGCGCAGCCCCCCGGCTGCCTGCATCACATTCCTGCTCTCCTCCTGCGCCCGCTGCCGGGCGGACTCAGCTCGGAGCAGCTCCTGCCGGATCTGCCGCAGGTCGCGGCCGATGCTCTCGTTCTCCTCCTTGTACCACGACTCCTTCTCCTCGTAGATGGACAGCAGCGCCTCGATGTCCTCCCGGAAGGATCTCTTGTTCCTCTGTATCTCGCGGAGGGTCTCCTCCGCCGCCGCCACCTCCTCCATCACTTTGGAGAAGCGCTCGAAGTTGACGTAGGTGTTGTTGGGCGGCATGCTGGAGTGTGACTTGATGGTGTATTCCTTCAGCCGCGTCGTCTTCAGCCGCCGCCGCTGCTCCGCCTTCTTCCCGCTGTCCTCATTGCGGACGTTCCTCCTCTTGATCACCTGCGGGGAGGTGCGGGGACGTNTTTTTTTGTTTTGTTGAAAGTCTCCAATCGCTATGAAACTGATTAAGTACAATGCAAAGAGATGGTCACTGCACTCTACCACTTGCCCGCTGTTATGCTAGTTAGTTTGTCTGAGTCCCACACCAGTGACAGGCGCTGGGCGCGCGGCCTTTACAGCTTGTCCAGGAAGTTGTCCAGGGCTGGGATGCCCTCCTTCAGCCCCTTACGTTTGCGGGTCTCGCCCACCACCTGGAAGGGGCGGCTGGTGCTGTCGAAGGGATCCCCAGGCAGGATCTGCCAGTGGTCAAACACGCACTGGGGGAAGGCCTGGCCGCCCGTGTTGGACCTCAGGTCGGCTGTGAAACCTGGAGGGAAGAGCAGAGGTGAGGTGAGTTGAAGGGATCTCGGCTGCAGCCCAACAGATGTGGGGTCCAACAGCACCAGCTCGGCCCACTGCTCAGCTCCAGAGCCTTCCCACGAGCCTCAGCCCCTCGGGGAACCTACAGCCTTCCCTCCACAGCTGCACCCCATGAACAGCCCACATCCCGCTGCACCTCCGGGCCTTCAGCCACAGGACACGAAGGGACTCCTTCCCGAGCAGGATGAGCTGCCAGCACACACTCACCAAAGGACTCGTTGACAGGCAGGTAGGCCTTGACCACGAACATGGGGGTTCCGGCCACCTGGGACTCCTCAAAGACGTGGCCACGCTTCCTGTTCAGCACACCGTAGATGCCACCAACCACCTGCTCTGGGCACTGCGGGACAGAGGGGTCAGGGGCTGCAAACCGCCCGCCTCCATTTTCCTCTCCCACCTCCCCCTCAGGTGGGGGGAGAGAGGATTTTCCTTACCTGGATTTCCACCAGGTAGATGGGCTCCATGAGCCTGGGCTGAGCGGTGAGCACGCAGGCATACAGGCACCTCCTGGCAGTGGGAATGATCTGCCCGCCCCCACGGTGGATGGCATCAGCATGCAGGGTCACGTCGTGCACGTCAAAGCGGACGCCGCGCATGTTCTCCTCACACAGGACGCCCTGGGAAAGCAAAGGCAGGCTGTGAGGCAGCTCTGGGGCCCGATGGCAACCCTGCTCCTCCCACCCCGAGTCACGGCTGCAGGCGGCACTGAACTGTCTGCCGGTCTCAACACCAGCTCCCAAGCTCAACCCCACAAAGGCGCTGCACTGCTCTGCTCCCGGACAGCCCGGCTCACAGACACCCACCCACCCCCCCTACCTCCTTGGTCGCCCACTGGAAGCCGGCCACCACGCTGTCCTTGATCTCATTCAGGTACTGCACTCCCTTGGTGATGTCAGTCAGGATGTTGGGCCCGGTGCCGTCGGGACCGAAGCACCAGATCTTCCTGGCTTCGGTGACGTCCCACTCGTACTTCTCAGCCAGGTAACGAGCCCTCTGCTTCAGCTCCTGGCGAGCAGAGACCTCGCCCTTGTCGATGTCCTCAGCCAAACCATCGGGGAAGGGCCGGGCCTTCATGTACAGCCTGTTGTGTTTGTTGGGGGACTTGGAAAGGCACATCACGTTGGACTCCTCGCTGACCGTCTCACGGTAAGACACGACAGGGTCGGATTTCTGCAGCGACCAACAGCACAGCAGGGAAGAGCAGTGAGGCACCAAGCTGCAGCTCGGCAGCAGCAGAAAGGCTGACAGCACGGAGCTGTCAGTGCTGCAGGCTCAGCAGCAGCCCCTGCTGTCCAGGCTGTGATGGTGACATCAAACCACACTGCTCCACGCCCCTCAGCCCGCACACAGCTGTACCTTGATAGGAATGCAAGCGTGGTCCTCCTCCAGATCCTTCAGGCAGATTTCCAAGTGCAGCTCGCCTGCACCAGCAATGATGTGCTCTCCAGACTCCTCAATGATGCACTGAAAGAAAACCACATTAATACAGCAGGTGAGACTTCTGGCTGTAATGCAATGACAGACCTTGCATATGTAACACTGGCATTTGCATGATGGTCTCATTTTCTGCCCTGACTCATAGGAACTGCTTTAGAACCTCTTTCTGCTGCTCTGGGGATGAGTCAGCACAAGGAATGCTCTATTCCTTCCCACTCGGGGAGGGCTGGAACTGAGAACCAACTCGAGCCACTTCTGCCAGCTCTCCTGGTGCAACCACAACTAAAGGCAGCACAGCGCAGACTGCTGAGTGTGAGCAGGACTGCGATCTCCTCCTCACTCACCTGCACCATAGGGTCAGACTTGGCAAGGCGTTTCAGCCCCTCCACCAGCTTGGGCAGGTCTGCAGGGTTCTTGGCCTCCACGGCCACGCGCACCACAGGGCTGACACTGAACTTCATCACCCGCATGTTGTGAGCGTGCTCGAAGGTGGTGATGGTTCCAGTCTTCACCAGGAACTGATCGACGCCAACCAGACCCACAATGTTCCCACAAGGCACGTCCTCAATGGGTTCAACGTAGCGGCCCATCATGAGGATGGTCCTGCAGGAAGAGAAGGCTGTTTCAGGGCCGGAGATAAAGGGCGGACCCAAGAGCCAGAAATGGGGATGACAGCCGCCATCACACCGCACCCAGCCAGGACCAACCTTTGGATTGGCTTCAGGTACAGATCCTCCTTCTTGCCGGGCGTGTAGTTGGGTCCCATGATCCTCACCTTCAAGCCAGTTGATACGAGACCAGAGAAAACACGACCGAAAGCGTAGAAACGTCCCTTGTCGGAGGTTGGCACCATTTTAGAGATGTACATCATCAGGGGGCCCTTGGGATCACAGTTCTTAATGCCTGAGAAGGAAACAGACCTCATTGGGAAATACCTCTGGCACTCAGCAGACCCGCCCGCTTCCCCATCCTCTCCTTAGCAGACCTGTGCCCAGCAGCGCCCCCCTGTCCTGACAGCTGGCCAGCCCGACAGAGAGGAAGATCAGATTGCCCAGAGATCTTTTAAATGAATACAGGCTCAGCCTGAGCCTCCACCACACGCCCTGGCTGCTCTCCAGTTACTTAGCAAGCTCAGCACTGCCAAGTCAAGTGCTTGCTGCTAAGCCTGTTTGATCCATACTAGAAAAGCTACAGGCTCAAGAATTACAAAAGCTACTAAGCTGCAGGCTTTGGAGAACGAGATGGTTCCAGGCGTTTCAGACCACTGAAGGCTTCTGACAGAGATCCCTGGCAGCAAAGCAGCAGCCTCGCATACCTATGGCAGCCTCATCATCAGGGGGCCCCTCATAGAGCAGCTCACAGCGGTACTTCTGGGCTGTGACAGGAGAAGGCAGGTGAATGGTGATCATCTGGAGCAGGGCATCTCCGGCAGGCAGCCACCGCCTCATCACAGCCTGAGCAGAGAGCAGAGGGTGAGAGCCAGGCAGGCAGCCCAGAGCCCAGCAGGCAGCCTCGCCTTCCTCGCCCCCCTCTCAGTGACCAGCAGCACCTTCCTACCCAGGCAGGGTCTGCAGCTGCACAGCAAATTCACACAGCTGGATCAGCCCAACTCCTGGCCTCTCCTCATGGAGGATTCGGGCCAGTCTCACCTTCAGCAGAGGTTTGCCCTCCTTGTCCTTATCTTCGCTGTCAAGCTTGATGTCCAGTTTCTCAATCAGTTTAGCTGCCTCCTCCTTCTTGAAGGTCATGATTGCATCAAACACCTACGAGAGCAGCAGCAGTCAGGAATGCCTCCCGTGACCCAGGCTGCAGCAGCAGCACATGCATCCCTAAGGAGAACCCGTGCCCATCACCAGCTGACTCCACAAGGGCTCTCAGACACACACCTGCCTTCCCACACCTACCACCAGCTCCTGCTGCACAGAGCCACGAGCTGGGCTACTGTCAGATACTCAAATTTCTTCAGTCAAACAGGTCAGGTCAAAGTGAAGAAATTTTCCATCATCATGCACTGCAGCAGAGCAACAGAGCTCAGGGCACCAGCAAGGAACACACCTTGAAGATGGGATCGAGGATGAGCTGGCAGAAGGTCCTGGGCAGCTTCTTTCCATCAGGGCCAGTAGCAGACTTGCTGAACTTGCCAGTAGCAGGATCAAAGTACCTGCAGAACAAATAAGCCAGCAAATATCAAGGCCCAGCTCAGGTGTAAAAGCGTGGTGTTTCTTTTAACCTGCTTAGCTCAGGAGTAAAAACTAGCTCAAGGATTGAGTCGCTGAGCCTGGATGTCTGCACTGCCAGGTCGGGGTGCACAGAGCCGGCGTGGGGTCAGAACCAGCAGCCACATTACTCACCTGTCCCCCCACAGCTTCTTCATCATGTCTTCTACTTTCTTGGCACGCTCAGACGGGTTCATCTGGGCATCGCCCTTGGCAGCAAACTTTGCAACGTACATTTCAGCAAACTGTTTCAAAGTGAAAGCCCAGCCGTGCAGGCCAGAACCAAAGCCAACCGTACCGAGCACGGGATCGATCTGAAAGGAAGGAGAGCTGGGTTACAGAGATCAGCTGTGCGGGGCTGCAGCGCTCAGCCCAGGCAAACCAAACACACTGCAGGCCTCCACCAAGAGCCCGGAGGTGGGATCAGAGCCACAGGAGCACCGAGCATCTCTGTGCCAGCAGCACCTGCACAGAGGGACTGCCTGGCCCGCACAGCCCACTGCAGCTCCATAACCAAAACTGGATCCCCTCTTCTTTGCTTTATCCAGCTCCACACCTGCTTAGATCTGTCTGCAAGTCAGACTGTAATCCTTGAGGGAAACAGCAATAGAAAAATCTACAATTTGTTTGTTCCCCAGCAGGAAAAAGCACAAAGGTCTCCTCAGAACCTGCAGCTGAACAGCCCTGAGCACAGCAGAGTCCAGCAGGGAGTGAAGGGACCAACATCACCAAGCGCCCTCCAGCCTCAGCAGGCAGCCCAGGGCCTGCACCCCGCGTCAGGTGAGCAAGAAAAGCCCTCCCAAGAGTCGGACACCAGGCAGAACACATCCGTGTTTATGTTCCTCATTGGGTGGGTGCCTCCACAGCCCCAGCCTCACTCCTCCCTTGGAGGGAAGAAAGCACTGCTGCCAAACACAGCTGCTGAAGGGGCTCCTTTGGAAGCAGCACTCACCTACCATGGTGTAGGAATATCATTCACCTACCATGATATTTCCCATGGGGCCGCTTTCTCCTTCCCCGTAGGTGGAGATGATGACGTTGACGTTCTCCACGATGCGCTGGAAGGTCTGGTACAGCTCCTCAGGGTCCAGCTGCAGCTCCAGCAGCGCCCGGTCCATCTTGTTCATCATCAGCACAGGTTTGATCCTCTCAGCGATGGCCTGGCGCAGCACGGTTTCTGTCTGCACGCACACACCTGCCCGACACAGGACAATCAGCCCTCCTCACCTCCAGACCTGCCCAACGCAGGCCGCAGTGACACACGGCTGCAAAGCCCTAACCAGAGACGCAGTCGACAACAACCAGGGCGCCATCAGTGACCCGCAGGGCAGCTGTGACCTCTGAAGAGAAATCCACGTGTCCGGGAGAGTCGATCAGGTTGATCAAGAAACCAGACCCATCCTTGCTCTGCTTGATGAAAGCCAGATCGTTTTCAGAGAGCTCGTAGAACAGAGAAATAGCCCTGAAAGGGAAGAAGAGCTGTTAACATCACCCACTCGTTACCCCCCACAGCACTCTGAAGCAAATACAGTTGGAAACATCCTTTTATCCTTTATTATTCATTTCCAGACAGCTGCATCCAGCCTTCAGGAATTCCTGAATCACAGAATGATGACCTGGGTTGCAAAGGACCAGAATGATCATCAGTTCCAACCCCCTGCTGAGTGCAGGGTCGCCAACCACCAGCCCAGGCTGCCCAGAGCCACATCCAGCCTGGCCTTGGATGCCTGCAGGGATGGGGCATCCACAGCCTCCTTGGGCAACCTGTTCAATGCGTCACCACCCTCTGGGTGAAAAACTTCCTCCTGATATCCAACCTAAACCTCCCCTATCAGGGAGCATGATCCTGAGGGGCAGGTGGGGAAGATGCTTAGGAGCATCCACAAAAACCTCTGCTTTTCATGCTTCTCTGAAGCCATAACCCCTTCTGACAACACGAGGTGCCAAAGAGGGCACACCTCCTCTCAGCTGCACACTTCTGCTTTCCCCACCAGCCCAAACCCCTCCAGATCCCTCCCCCCTCCTCAGGTGTCCTCCAGCAGTCGGACCCACAGCCAGCCATGCTCCCAAGGAGGACAGCTGCTCACCAGGCAGCCACCACACTGCAGGACTCACAGCCGCCAGCCCCATGACACGCAGCTGGTGCCAGAACAAGAGGCCAAAAGTCACGCTGCAGGAGCACGTCCATCTCCCAGCAGCCATCAAGGTAACACTCAGTGACTCACCACAGGGCAATCAATACTTGCTCCTTCATTTAAGCAATCCACCCAAGGATTAAAAAAACTAAGCTTTTGAACAACAAGAGAAAGGCTGATGTGATCATCTCCATCTCAAGGTGAAACCAGGGTAGGACTCAGAGCACTCCTGAGGTCATTGGGAACACGAGGAGCAGGACTCACGTAGATTTGATGGTGATGCACCGTTCCTGCTCGTCCTTCCTGGTGTCAGTGAAACGGGTCTCCCCCGCGCGGGCAGAGGCGATGATTCCAGCTTTGCATACCAGAGAATCAGTCAGAGTAGACTTGCCGTGATCGACGTGGGCAATCACTGACATGTTCCTGATGTTGGCCTTTTTGTCCATGATGGCCCGTATCTGATCTACTGTGAAGTTCACCTTGGAGAAAGGAAGGAGGGAGGAAAGGAAGACGTGCTACGTAACAGAAAAGCTCCATTTCTTTATACGTGGCACTGTCACGTTTAACCTCACAAAACAGCATGCTGGAAGAACAGCGAGGGCACTGCAGAGAGCGCCGGGCCTGCAGTGCAGCAGCCAGCAATGCGTCCTTAAGTACTGCCGCACTGACAGCGCTGCCTTGCTGCAGATCGCCCTCCATCCTCACCCCCCGCTCAGGGGAACCCCACACCGCGGAGCTGCACGGGGCCGCAGCGTTACGTAAGCGCTCCGGCAGCCGCCCGGCCCCCACCGCAACGCCGCATCGCCGCCACCGCGGGGAACGAAGGCCCTACGGGGCCGCCGCGGAGCTCCGGGTTAACGACGCCCCACCGCCGCGCCAGGCCCCGACCCCACCCCTCTCCCCTCACAGCGGCCCAGGCCGCAGCGCCAGGCCTTGCCCCGCCGCAGGGTCCCCGCAGCCCTCCCGGAGCGGACATCCCCAGCCGCACAGCCTGCGCGGGACCCGCTCAGATCCCCCCGAACGGCGGCGGGACGCGGAGCCTCACCATGGTGGCGGATGGAGGTGGATTCTCCGGGGCGGGGGGGGTACAGCAATGGCGGCGGCAGCGGCCCTGTCTCGCTGGCGAGCGCAGAGCGGGCGGAAGAGAACGCTGACGTCAACCGCCCCCCTTTTATAGGGCAGCGCCGGCCGGGGGGAGGAGCCTGCGCGTGCGCGTGCGCAGATGTGCCTCTCTAGCACCCTGCTGCCGGCAGCTCTATGGTAGGCCGGTGAGGTCCTCCAAGGGCTGCAGCCGGGCTCCACGCAGTCCCCGCTCGGAACCCGCAGCGGAAACAACGCGGCCACCGCGGGGACGACCCGAGAATGTTTGCGGGGCGCTCTCCAAGGCCACGAGAGTGCCTCCGCCTCTGCCAGGAGCGCTGTGCCGGGCACCGCGGGGCGCGGCCCGGTCCGCAGTGGGACCGTGCCGGGCGTGGGCAAGCCCCGCCCCTCCCGGCGTCCCCGGCCCAGCTGCGCATGCGCCGGCCGGCCGGCACTGGGGAGGGAACAGGGCTTTCCAGCGCCCCCTACGGGCGGGGAGGAGCGCGGCGCCGCAGGCCCAGCGGGGCACGGAGCAGCCTGGGGTTTGGAGGCTCCTCGCAGCCCAGCGCTGCAGCCCGAGGCACTGCGCGGTGCAGCTCCTGCGCCAGGAGCCCATTATGGGCGAGCAATGAAAGGATCCAAACCGGGGTGCGGCGGAACATCACTCTCCATCTCCACACCGCAAGTGCTTCGCTGCTATTTCCTCCTCCTCATCAGCATCGCAGGACGCCGTGGCTCCATTTCCATCAGCTGCAGTGCAGCAGAGCTCTCCCAAACCTGCATCATGCTGTCTCCCAGCCCCATCCCAGGGGGGACAGCAGTGGGGTGCACCAGGGACTGCTCCAGCCGCGGGGGGCCGTGCCTGCTCCTTCCTGTGACAGCACGAGTTATCAGCTGTTGGCATTGCTATAGCAGCCATTTGAATTGCTGGCTTTTGCTAGAGAGCACTGGGCAGTGTGATTAACACACTGACCTGCCTGGGAAACTGGCTAATTATCTTTTTGCTTAATTAGCTTATGGGGCTGACAGCGAGGAGAAAGAAAGTGCTGGAAAAAGCTCTGTGTTCTCCGAGAGACCACCCTCAGGGGCTGTGCCTGTTGTGTAACACCGCTGCCATCAATACATGAGGAGCTGTCACAGCCCGGACGTGCTTCACCTGCAGGAGGAGCAGCTCCATTGCGTCCAGCTTCACCCCAACCACTCACAGCCTGTCCTCGTAGCTCTCCCTGCAGCTGTCAGCCCAGTGAGAAGGGCACTGCTGTGCATCCGGCACCCATCTGAAAGACTGACGTTTTGCTTTTACCCTGTGCCCTCCAGCTCTCAGCTCTCCAAAAGCACCTCCCAGCAAAACCCAAGCGATCCGATCCACTGTTCCTCCATCTTAGGGCTTTCCAAGAAAAAAGAAAACACACTAAAAGCCTTATTTCCACACCAGGCAGCACACCACTGCTTCCAACACCAGCCAATACTCCTGGCACCCAGGAATACGCTACAAAGGCTGCACAGGCCCAAATCAAAGCCTGTCAGAAGCAAAGCCAAGGGAACATCCCTTCCCCTGCCCCCCCCCACCGGGCCTCAGTGTACACTCAAGCCCAGCAATAAGGGTAGGCCGGGACCCACTAGTGGGGGCCTGGGGCCGCTTTAGGGGCACCAGCCACCACCCCTAGGTGGGCCTGGGCAGCGCCGCACCGCACTGCGCTGCCATTTGCTCGCTGCAGGCCCGGCCCGGCCCGCCCCGCCCCCCGCAGGCCTTCATCCTCACAGCGCCTCTCCCTCCCGTTTCTCGGGCGCGGTCCCTTTAAGGCCCCCGGAAGGCGGGGCGGGGCGGTGCTATCGCGCCTGCGCAGTGCGGCGGCGGCCTCCGAGGACAGGAGCGCGAGCGCGGATTGGGCGGCGCGTGTCTCCCGCGCGCCCCTCCCCTCGCCGCCAGGCGTCACGTGACCCGGCGGCGGCTCCCGGCGCGGTGGACGCTGGAGGCCAAGATGGCGGCGGAGCTGGTGGAGGCGAAAGTGAGTGAGTGGCGGCGGTGGCAGCGCCGCGGCGAGGCCGGGCCGGGCGGGAGCGGGCTGAGGGCTCTGCGGCGGCCCCTCCCCGCGCGGAGCCGGCGGCGGGCGGTGCGGTTCTGCGGGTGAGAGCTGGGGGGCGGCACCCCGGGACCGCCCCCCCACCCCCCGGCTCGTTCTCCCGCTTTACCTCAGGGCCGCCCCACCCCAGGGCTCGGCTCCTGCGGGCCCTCGGCCCTCACCGCGGCCCTCAGCGCTCCCGGAGCTGTTTCCAGAGGTTCATCAGCGCCGGGGCTTTCCTCACTCCTCCATCTCCTGTCAGAGGGAGCGGCTGCGCGGCCCTCCCCCTCCCACCCCCCCAGAGGACAGGTGTTGGTTTGTGGGGGTGCTGGGGGGGATCTCCCAGCGATGGGGGAGGGGAGCGGCCCACCTGAGGCCCCCCCTACCTGTGTCCCCCCAGTGTATGGGGGGAAGGGGACCTGTGGAGCTCCTGAGTCCCCCCTCAGTGCTCCCCCAGTATTGAGCTGTGAGTATGGCGCTCGCTGAGGCTTTGTGTGGCACTCTGGGCTCTGTGGTACAGCAGTTTTAAGCCGGGGGGCTCCCTTTGGGGGGGTCCCCCCCTACAGTGGGGTTCCTGTGGGTGTGGGGTTGTGTTTTAGTGCAGCCCAGCAGCTTCCACCGATGGGAAGTGGTTCACGCCTGTGGGGTCAGCTAAAGAGCAGGGATGTGCCTACTCAGCAGGGGTACATTTTAAGAGGCCCTCTGGTCCCCCTCTGCCAGCTGTTTGGCTCTTCATTGCTGTGGGCCCAGGACCCCTCTGGAGGAGGTGTGCTGCCTCCTTACCATGTGCTGGAGCACAGCTGATGCTCAGACCCAGGGAGGAGCTGGGCTCAGTGCTAAGGGATCTCAGCACTTCACATGGATCCCGGCCTCAACGAGATGTTGTTATTTTGTAATGAGACTTGCTCTGCAGCAACACGGAGCCCGAATCTAAGGCTGAAGACTGTTGGTTCCAACCCCAAAGGCTGTTTGTTCTGCACCAAAAGTGCCAAGTGAGTGGTGCTGTGGGAGCACTGCTGTGCTCTGGGAGAGGCGCTGTGGCAGTGCTGTGTTTATCTTTGCAGACGTGCATTTATCCTTGATGTGCCCCAGTGAAGACAACACACGCTCCGTTCTGTGCTGTTCTGAAGCACAAACTAAATTCCTCCAGGGTCACACAGGTGGTGCCTGGCAGAGCAGCAGTGCGGATCCACATCTCCCGTGTCATTGCAGCAATGAAGCATCCTTCTCTCCTCTTGTCTGCCTTCCTTCCCTTCTGGGAGAGCAGAGACCTGTCGCTGCTTCTGCTCTTTGCTGTGGGATGGCTGAGTTCTTGAAATCCTGTGTTTTGCACAAAGTAGGACAGATGCTGAGGGATGCACACGGGTGGCTATCAAGTATACTTTCAGGGCAGCTTGAGTCTTAACAAAAACGTGCTTTATAAGCTCGATGGCCCTTTGCCATGCAAGAGAAGCATGACACCCATCTGACTGCACCACTGCTTTCAGCACAGACCATTTCTGGCTCCTGGTCTGGTATAGCACTGAACTTTCTTTGAACCCGCTGATGGTTCCAGGCCTCCTGAGCTCCCCCAGCAGCAGCAGAGCGCATTTGTGAAGGTAGAGATGGTTTTCACTGCTTATCAAAGTGCTGGCATCCCCAGCAGCAGCCCTGGTGCTGGCTGTGAGCGTGGGGGAGTGCTTGGCAAAGCCCCCACCTGCAGCCTGCAGGCATTGTTCTCATGGGAACGCACTGCTCTCTTCAGTCTTCTCTTTCCATAGCTGGAAATACACATACTTGTAGATTTCTTAAGGGTCTGCATGTATAAGAAGAGTTCTGGAGGGTTTGTTTTGCCTGTAGAGACAGCACACAGGTGCACTGGGGGGCTGGCAGCCCCCCGTCTGCTCTCCACTTGGTGTTTGTCTCCCTTTTTTTTGCTCTTTGAACCCTTCAGGTTACCCAGAGCTGCAGGGAAGTTCGGGTGCTTTGAGCTCCTGCCTGCTGTTAATGCACTGAGCTGCACTGGCACCTTGTGGGGCAGCATGACCTGTCTGAGCTTTCTCCTCTCTGCTCGCCGTTGCTCCTGTTGGAGTGGTTGATGTTTGTTGAGTGATCCGTGGTGTCTGGGCTGGGTGGGTCGGTGGGTTCTGAGTCACAGGGTGAGAACTGTCACTTTGCCTTCGTGTCACTGTAAGAACATCTTTAATCTTTTTATCCCCTAGAACATGGTGATGAGTTTCCGAGTCTCAGATCTTCAGATGTTGCTGGGTTTTGTTGGCAGGAGTAAAAGCGGACTTAAACACGAACTAGTCACCAGAGCATTGCAGCTGGTCCAATTCGACTGCAGCCCCGAGGTGTTCAAGAAGATCAAGGAGCTCTACGAGACCCGCTATGCCAAGAAGAGCTCCGAGGCCGCGCAGCCGCAGCGCCCCCCCGAGGCTCTCCCCATTCCCTCTTCGTACGACCGCGGGAGCGCCGTGGCTCGGACTTCTATCTCCACCCCCAGCATTGACTACCCCGCCCTCTATGGGAAGTACCTGAACGGACTGGGCAGGTTGCCCCCCAAAGCCGTCAAGCCTGAAGTCCGCCTGGTGAAGCTCCCCTTCTACACCACCCTGGATGAGCTGCTGAAGCCCACGGAGCTCGGTGAGTTGTGACTGCTGGGCTTGGGCTGGCAGGGAGAAGTGGAATAGGTGTGAGCCTATTGATTTTCAAGGGGTTGAAAATGGGGTTTTCGAGGCTCTGTGAAGGACAGGCTGGTGCACGCAGCGGTGGATGCACCTCTCCCCCCTTTTGTTTCCTCCCTGATACTTGAAGTGTACACAAGAATTTAGAATCACAGAATGGCCTGGGTTGCAAAGGACCACAATGATCATCAGTTCCAACCCCCTGCTGTGTGCAGGGTCGCCAGCCACCAGACCAGGCTGCCCAGAGAGCCCATAGGGTGCCATAGGGATCCATAGGGTGCCATACGGATCCATGGGGATCCATAGGGTGCCATAGGGATCCATAGGGTGCCATGGGGATCCACAGGGATCCATAGGGTGCCATAGGGATCCATAGGGGCCCATAATCATAGAATCATCATAGAATCCTAGAATGGCCTAGGTTGAAAAGGACCACTATGACCATCAGTTCCAACCCCCTGCTGTGTGCAGGGTCACCAGCCACCAGCCCAGGGTGCCCAGAGAGCCCATAGGGTGCCATAGGGATCCATAGGGTGCCATAGGGATCCATAGGGGCCCATAATCATAGAATCGTCATAGAACCATAGAATGACCTAGGTTGAAAAGGACCACTATGACCATCAGTTCCAACCCCCTGCTGTGTGCAGGGTCATCAATCACCAGACCAGGCTGCCCAGAGAACCCACAGGGATCTATAGGGACCTGTAATCATAGAATCGTCACAGAACCCTAGAATGGCCTGGGTTGCAAAGGACCACAGTGCTCATCAGTTCCAACCCCCTGCTGTGTGCAGGGTCGCCAACCACCAGCCCAGGCTGCCCAGAGCCACATCCAGCCTGGCCTTGGATGCCTGCAGGGATGGGGCATCCACAGCCTCCTTGGGCAACCTGTTCAGTGCGTCACCACCCTCTGGGTGAAAAACTTCCTCCTGATACCCAACCTAAACCTCCCCTGTCTCAGTCTAAAGCCATCCCCCCTTGTCCTATCACTATCCACCCTTGTAACCAGTCATTACTCCCCCCCATAGAACAAGAGCACTCCTGCATGGACATATAACTTACAAGCCTGCTCTGTTGGCTGTAGCTTTCTACCCTGATGCTGCATTATGAACCACCATCTGTCTTCCCTCTCTGTAATGCATCAGCCTGTCTGTGGGACTCTGTGTTGGTGCTGCACCCCGGCTGAACAGGTCCATTTCTGCCATGCTGCATGCTGGTATTACTTCTCAGTGCTGAGCACACCCAACCTGGAGCCCCCCGTGGCTGGGTGAGCACATCTGGTGCCATTTCTGACCTCTCCGTGTTGCCTCGCGTGCGGTGCTGCGTCTGGAGGAGCAGCCAGGGCAGCTGGGGAGCACTGCATGCGAAGGGCAGTGAACGTGTGGGGAGTTCTTTCTCCCACTGTGGGCTGGGAGTCTGCTCAGTTTGGCTGTCATTCAGATTCTGGGTGCAGTGCTGTCCCGGGGTTGGGGAGGCTGTTGTGTCGTGCTTTGCTTAGCCTCAGTGTCTCCTAAGGAGGGTGGAGCTGCTCAGGCCTCGCTGCTGGGTGAGCGCAGAGCTCAGGGGCTGATCTTCCCCTGCAGCACGTTGCTGAGGCCTTGCCATGAGGGCACAGCACAGTGCTGGCGTGGTGCTGGGCTGTGCTGGACGTGCAGGGTGTGAGGTGTGCCTGTGTGTCCTCCATGGCTTCTGAATTGCATCTTTCTGCCTTTTTTTATCAGACTTTTCCATTTTCTGCCTCTTTAGCTGGTCTGGGTGTCCCTCCCACACGTCCTCCTTAGTTGTCTCCCTGCTATCTCACACCAGATTTCATTACCCTTTGCATGTAGTGCTGCCTGTCTCCACCTGTTCACCCCGGCTCTGTCACTATAAGCAGGCCTGCAACCTCTTTAACCACCCATCTTGGTGGGTTTTTCCTTCTTTAAAGACAAACTCATCAGGCTCCGGGTGGTTTCCAGCTCTATGGGGAGGCATCACGTGTTCGTGCCGTGGCTGTGGAGCTGAAGGGCTGCTCAGTGCTGCCCAGCTTCATTCAGCCCTGAGTGTGGGGTGGGATCTCTTAGTCAGAAGTGCAGGATTTGGAAGAGAAGTAACCATAAAGAAGTGGAGCCATCTAGAGACAGGGAGGAGCAGGGACATCTCACTGCGGGGAGTGGGCTCTTATTAGAAGCTGACATCAGGTTTGCTCTATTAAGTGAGAAGTGCAGCCTCGTGGCGTGCAGCAGCACACCTGTATGTCAGCTGGTGTCTCCCTGGGGTGGCTCTGACAGGTTTCCCTTTGATGAGAGCACTTCCTGAGCAGCCTTTGGGGCTGGGAGCTGGGGGTGGTTGGGCTCTGGGTGGTTGGGTTCAGCCCTCAGCACCCCAGCTCTGCACTCAGCATGGGCTGTGGGTCAGCCCCAGCTTGTGGTGTGGCACTGAGTGCGAACGCCCAGCTGCTGTGATGGCAGCACCCTTCCCTGAGCTGCAGGAGGCTTCGTAGCCACAGTGGGAGTGAAGGGAGCCTAACCTGCACCTTCCTGACTTGGATTGGAAGCACGTTTGCTGATGAAAAGCTCTTCTGCCCCTTGGAGGTGGTCGCCTCGAGGCTGGTGGTGAGGCAGGCGATGCTGAGCTTGGTCTGTGGGTGAGTGCACCCATCAGGAGGGCTCACATCACTCGCACAGGCTGCAGCCCGCAGCACACAGGTGAGGTCCTCTGCAGACAGCTCCTTCCTCACGGTAACCTCGTGCAGCTCCACTTGCTTTCAGTGTTGTCTGTGGGGCTCAGCTGCCAGGGGTGCCTTGCAGATCCTTCTGGCTTTGGAAGCCTTGGGCTCGTTCTGAAGGTTGCTGGTCTGTGTTAAGAATCCTGCTGTTGGCACAGGGTTGCAATGCAGCAGCGTCTGTCCCAGAGAAGGGATGGAGCTCAGCTACCTGGAGAGCTGCAGCCCGTGCCTTTTTTCCCTGGCTGCTCAGTGAAGATGCAGCAGCAGCTGGGAGCTCAGCTCCAGGCCTTGGGCTTGGGAGGGGCGTGGGGTCGCTGCCCAGCTCTGCCTCGGGGGTTCCTCCCCCTCTCCTGGTGGATGCCCCTCCTGCTTTATCCCCGGTGCTGCGGCAGGGAGGTGCCAGCAGGCAGCAGCTGTCTTTGGGGTGGTTGTGTTTCCTGCAGGTGAGGCTGCAGCAGGTTGCTGTGGGTGCAGAAGTGCCCTCAGCTGTCCCACAAAGGAGGGTCCATGGGGGCAGAGCTGTGAGGTGGTAATATTGGAGCAGCGTGTCTCTGCTGGGAGGCACGGGGTGATGCAGAGCTTTGGGCGTGCTTTGGGAGTGCTTTGCTCGCTGGTCTGGAGCTGTTTGGGTGGAAACCACAACTCCCAAAGCCTGTGAGGGTATCTTAATGTTTGCTTCCTTTATTCTGAGCGCCCTGTTTGTGTTTCTGAAGCTGAATCATTGAAGGGCTGTGGATGGAAGCAGCAAACCCGCATCTGTCAGCATCTGAGCACTGCTGAGCTCTTCTCTTTCCTTCATCTTTGTATTCCTGGGCGGAAAAGCAGCTCTTCCCACACCTCAAATCCAGGTGTATTGAGTAGAGCAGCAGGTGGATGGAGGAGACACAGGGAGGAGGAAAGCAAGCAGCTGTGTTGCTTCTGCTCTGCCCTGTGACAGCAAACTGTACCACTGAAGGCCCTAAGCCTTCAGTTCCCACATCTCTGGCTTGATTTTAAGCAGGCTGAAGGCATTTGGTCTTAAAATGAGGGGCAGAGGGGCGGGCAGTCGGTGCTGGGCTGAGCCGGGGCACCCTGCCTGCCTGCCAGCACCGCCCCCGGGGCTGCTCCTGGGCTGCTGCCTTTGGCTCTGAGTTCACCTGGCGGTGGCGGATGGAGGCCGGGAGGGCCCGGACAGCAGCACGGCTCGGAGCAGTGCCGGGGAGCTGCATCACGCTGATGGGTTTCTTTCCTCCTTTGCAGTTCCGCAGAACAGCGAGAAGCTCCAGGAGAGCCCGTGCATCTTCGCGCTGACGCCCAGACAGGTGGAGCTGATCCGGAACTCCAGGTGCTTCTCCTGGCCGCTCCCGCCTGCAGACTGCAGCCCCGGGCTTCCTCTGTGCCCCTGCACCGAGCCGAGCCTCCCTGCCCTCTGCTCTCAGATCCAAACCTGCGAGCTGAATTTGCACCCCCAGCCGCCCATAAGCACATAAGGTGGTTTTGCAGCAGGGGGGGTCTGTGAGGATCAGCCTGAATCCTTGCGCTGCCCCGCTGCGCCCACGTGGATCCAGAGCCACCACGTGAGCCCAGCTGCCGCCCCCTGCACCCCTACGGCACAGACATTTGGTTGAATGGGTAGGCAGGGTATTGGACAGTGCAGTCAGAGCCTGCCTGAGACCTGGGTCCTCTAAGTGCTGCCACACAGCAGGAAGTGATGCCAGCAGATCCAGTGTCCCTTCTGCAATGTCTGTACAGCTCAGTGAGGCTGCAGGGTGGCACACCAGGAAACAAAAGCATGCAGGGCTGCAGAGTGAGCTCAGCAAGTCACATAAAACCCCTGGAAGTAATTATTTAAGGGCTGATTCTTAGATTGATCTAAAGATCGATTCTCTAACCTTTATGGCTGGTAAATGGGATTTGGGGGTAATGGATAAATGATTTGGGGTCCTCTTTATGTAAGTTTCTGCTTCTTCCTTGCTTTCCCAGGGAGTTGCAGCCCGGTGTGAAGTCGGTTCAGGTGGTGCTCAGGTATGTCTGAGTGTGGATTTAACGTGGGGTGCTGCAGGGGGAGGAGGGGAACACAGCGCTGGGTGGTGGTACTCATAGCTGCAAGGAGGAGCTGGAGCAAGCTGGCTGCTGGCACACCTCGTGCAAGCATCTTAAGCTTTCTGGCACCTTCCTGCTGTGCCACCTGAGTCAGCAGCAAACAGCAGTGTATCCCAATGGCATAGAATGGCCTGGGTTGCAAAGGCCCACAGTGCCCATCAGTTCCAACCCCCTGCTGTGTGCAGGGTCGCCAACCACCAGCCCAGGCTGCCCAGAGCCACATCCAGCCTGGCCTTGGATGCCTGCAGGGATGGGGCATCCACAGCCTCCCTGGGCAACCTGTTCAGTGCGTCACCACCCTCTGTGTGAAAAACTTCCTCCTGATATCCAACCTAAACCTCCCCTGTCTCACTTTAAAGCCATCCCCCCTTGTCCTGTCACCATCCAGGCTCCAAACTGCAGAGGTCCTGCCCTTGGTTTGGCCTTTGGTGTGGGCAGAGGAGGGGACGTGGGCTGGGGCTGAAGGTGGGCTGCTGGTTGGTGTGTAGAGCTTTGAGCAGTGAAGCAGGACGGGCGGTTTACGAGCTGTGTGGTTTCTTTGCAGGATCTGCTACACGGACACCAGCTGTCCCCAGGAGGATCAGTACCCCCCCAACATCGCCGTGAAGGTGAACCACAGCTACTGCTCCGTGCCGGTAAGCTGGGGGCTGGGAGCACCAGGACTCGTGCAAGTGTTACTTCTGCTGAGCGCAGACAAGGAGCCAGAGCGTAGGAGCTACCAGGCTGACTTTCAGATGGGTTAGCTGTTAATAAAGTGCTCTTGCAAGGGCTCCTTTTTGCTCTGTGCTGGTCACACCGCTCAGCTCCCCTCTCCCTCTTCCTGGGTTAGAAGGCAGTGAGGCTGACGTGTGGGCGTTCCTCCCCAGCAGCATCTCCAGCCTGTAAACAACCCAAATCTTTCCACATTAGGGCTACTACCCGTCAAACAAACCCGGGGTGGAGCCCAAGAGGCCCTGCCGTCCCATCAACCTCACCCACCTCATGTATCTGTCTGCGGCCACCAATCGCATCACCGTCACCTGGGGGAACTATGGGAAGGTAGGTGCATGGGGCACACGGGGCTGCATGGGGGGTGCAGGAGAGGCATTGATACAGACTGGGAGGAGCAGCCCTGCAGAGACCTGGGGGTCCTGATGGGTGAGAAACTGCAGATGAGGCAGCAGGGTGTGATTACAGAAAGCAAAAGGGATCCTGGGCTCCATCAGCAGAGGGGTGGCAGCAGGGACAGGGAGGTGATTGTCCCTCTCTGCTCTGCCCTTGTGAGGCCCCATCTGCAGTGCTGAGTCCAGGTCTGGAGCCCCCAGTACAAGAAAGGCAGAGAGCTGTTGGAGAGGGTCCAGAGGAGGCCACAAAGATGATCAGGGGGCTGCAGCACCTCCCCTATGAAGACAGGCTGAGGGAGCTGGGCTTGTTCAGCCTGGGGAAGGGGAGGCTGCGGGGTGACCTCATTGCAGCCTTCCAGGACCTAAAGGGAGCCTTTAAATAGGAGGGGAGTCAACTCTTGGAAAGGGTAGATAACAGCAGGACAAGGGGAAATGGTTTGAAGTTGAGGGAGGGGGGATTGAGGTTGGATGTCAGGGGAAGTTCTTTACTATGGGAGTGGTGAGGTGCTGGAACAGCTGCCCAGAGAGGCTGTGGATGCCCCGTCCATCCCTGGAGGTGCTCAAGGCCAGGCTGGATGGGGCCCTGGGCAGCCTGGGCTGGTATGAAATGGGGAGGTTGGTGGCCCTGCCTGTGGTGGGAGGTTGGAGCTTCGTGATCCTCGAGGTCCCTTCCAACCCGGGCCGTTCTGTGGCAGCCCCATGCTCAGCCCTTCCCCTCCTCCTCTCCTCAGAGCTATTCTGTGGGGCTGTACTTGGTGCGGCAGATGACCTCAGCCGAGCTGCTGCAGAGGTTGAAAACCATTGGGATCAAACATCCAGAGCTCTGCAAAGCACTGGGTGAGTATTTCTGGGTGGGGGGGCTCACTGTGTGCCCAGCTGGTGGGCATTCCTGGCAGCCAGGCTGCTAGAAACGCGTGTGAGAGCCGAGTTCTGCACCGTTCCTTCTCTCCTGTCATACAGACCGCTTCTTATTTGAACAGGCTGACGAAGATGTTTGTTAATCGTGTGGAACTGCCCCCAAATCCTTGTGCAGGAGCTCCGGGTCACTCAGTGGGGGTTAGGGTTTGTGTCCAGCTTACACTGTGAGCACTGCTGGGGGTCAGCATCGTTCTGACACGAGCAGCTTCGTGCTCTGATTGCCTTCAGCTGAGGGACGTCACTGCAGCACCTCAGCCCTGACCACGCTGAGCCCAGAGGGGATTTTGGAGCGAGGGATCCCGGTGGAAACATTCTTCTGCCCTCCAGAGTCCTGGGGCAGGCGGGGGGTTCCACACCACAGCTCTCGTGTGTGCTGAGAGCTTCGGGGAGCAGCTGATCCCCAGAGGTGCTTGCCCTGGGCTGCGCGGGTAGATGGTGGTGTGAGGCACGTGGAGAACATGGAAACGTGAAGGGAAATCACCTTTTCAAGGCAGATTTGCAGCAGCTGAGAGCCTGGAGGATTCCCAGTTGCTGGTTGTCCCTGGATGGAGTGCTGTTAGGGTTCAGCTCTGTGTAAGAGAACCAGCACTGGATCACAGCAGTCTTTGGGTCCTGCTGCTCAGAGCATGGACAGCTCTTAGCAGGTGCAAGGAGCGCCATCCTGAAAGAGCTTGGAGGTCTGCAGTCGTAGAGAAAGCTCTTACCAAAAACCCCACAGCTCTGTGACAGTTCAGCGTGGATGGAGCACCAGCTAACAGCAGAGCAGCACCCAGCCTTGTCTGCTGGGAGCGCTGCATTGAGGAGCCGTGCTCAGAGAGCCTCGTGCTCTGGGGAGCTCCTGTTGTGATCCAGGAGGGTCAGGATGGGTGGCTGCAGAGGGGTGGGCGGATGGGAATGCCCTCGTCATCCAGTGCTGCTGTTCTTCAGCTGTGTGGTTTCACCTCAGGGTGGTTCTGCGCCTCGAGGCAGAGCTTCCCACGGGGTTCGTGCACGTCTGCCGCCCTTCCTGGGCTGCCCAGCGTGTGAGCTGAGGAGCAGCACCCAGGGGTGCTGGGATGTGACTGATGGGGCGGTGAAGCTGGACAACTCCCTGACACCTGGGCTGCGTTCTGTGTCTGCTCACCTGTGGGATCTGCCTCAGCATTTCAGGGGTCAGAGGGTTGCAGTGCCTCCCATCCTACTGCCACCCATCCTGGAAGGGAATGAAGCCCATCCTGCTCGTGCTAATGACCAGATAAGTCATTAGATTAATGGCCTTCTTTCTGGGCCATGTGGCTCTCTCTGCCCGCCCTTCAGCTCCCCACCAGCACAGGGATGCTGACAGTTGGCTCCCGGGAAGGCAGGGCTGTGGGAAGGGGGGTGGCCCTGAGGCTGGGGGCTGCAGGGAGGAGCTTCCTGCCTGCTGAGTGGGTGCTGCAGCCTGCGTGCTGCTGGGAGCCGAGCCGTGCGTGGCCGCCGCAGCGCCGTGCCCTTCTCTCTGCCTCGGGGAGCTCCTGGCCCTGCGCCGCGGCTCGTCTCCGTGCTGAGCTTTGCTCCTCTTGATTTGGTTGCCCTTTGCTCTTCCTGCAGTCAAAGAGAAGCTGCGCTTGGACCCGGACAGTGAGATCGCCACCACGGGCGTCCGCGTGTCTCTCATCTGCCCGGTGAGTCCCTGCCCCGCCTCCTGAGCGTGGCCTCACCCAGGCAGCCCAACCCAGCCGTGCTGCGGGGCTGGCGGGGCCGGCCGTGAGCTCAGCCCTGCCGCTCACCACTGCCCACCCCACAGCTGGTGAAGATGCGGCTGTCTGTGCCGTGCCGGGCCGAGACCTGCGCGCACCTGCAGTGCTTCGACGCAGTCTTCTACCTTCAGATGAATGAGAAGAAGCCCACGTGGATGTGCCCCGTGTGCGACAAGCCCGCGCCCTACGACCAGCTGATAATCGATGGGTGAGTGCGCGTGCTGCCGGCCTCGGCCCTGGTGTCTCTCTGCTGGGTGAAGCATCTTGTCTTATGGTCTGCCCTTCTGGAGGCCGCCTCGGGGCGGAGCTGGAGGAGTATTCTGCTCGTGCACAGTGCCCTGACTGCTTGTGTTGGTGTCTGGAGCAAGGTTTGTTGGTCTGCCCTTCTCGATTTTAGGATTACCCTAAAGCCTCACGAGCATCGAGCGTTTACTGCCTCACTCTGCTGAACCTGCCCAATTGGCCGCCCTGGCTGACAGATGTCACGCTGCGTGGAATAAACCCACTTTATAAGCACACGATAAGGTGATTTTTGATAGGGACCATCTTCCTGTTCCCCTGCTGGTCAGCAGGCAGTGCTTGCCACGCTGGGAGCTTGGCTGGGGGGATCTCTGCCAGCTTCTCAAGCATCTCCCAGCACGCAGTCCCTGAGGCAGGAGTGCAGGTGCAGCGTTTGCATCAGGAGCGTTCTCTCTGTCTTCTGGTGCTGTGAAAGCATCGCAGGGAATTGGAGCAGATTGAGGATAAGAGCGAGGCAAGAAACGGCTGTGCTGGGCTGAGCCCCGTCAGAGCCCTGCTGTGCGTTCGGCAGGGGCAGCTCCAGCCCTGCCACGCAGCCCTCACCTCAGTCTCGGTCTGTGTGGGAGCGCCGCTCCCTGTATCTGCACCAGGGTTGTGTGCCTCCTGCCAAGGAGAGCTTTGGTTGTCCCGAGGCGAGCTGGGTGCTGCTGTGGGCAGAGCAGCAGTGCCTGGAGGTGCTCGGTGCTGCAGCCGGGCTGCTGTGTGCGCCCGGTGCTGCTCTGCGGCAGCAGCTCTCCCCCTCCTGGTGGCAGAGCCGCCTGCAGAGCTGCGTGGAGGCCTGGCTCCCATCTGGGAGTGAAGGAAGGCGGCGGAGCGGCCCGGTGGGTGCAGCCATCTGCCGGTCTGTGGGCTGGGAGCACGCAGCTGTGTGAGTGACCTTCAGTGCTGGGCTGGCACGCGGTGTGTGGAGCTGAGCAGTGGGTCAGCACAGGGCTGCTCCGTGGCTGTGCTGACGGTGCTCTGAGCGCTGCTGTGCCTGCGAGAGCTGCTCTCATCCCGTGTTGGTAGTTGCAGCCTGGGGGGCTGTGCTGAGCAGTGGGGCCGCCCACAGGGCTGTGTGTGCCGACATGGGGGTCGTGTGGGGCTCCTCCTGCTGCAGAGCGCTGCGTGTGGGATCGGCGGGTCCCGGTGGGACGGGCAGGGCGTGCGGTGCCTCGGGTACGGCCGGGGGAGCTGCCAGCCCCCGTCTGGCCTTGGTGGGGCCCGGGCTGTCTGCCTGGGAGCCTCCTCAGAGGTGAGATGCTCTTCCGATCGCTCGTGATGAGGCTGCTGGGTCGTGGCTCCGAGCGGCGGTGCTGTCAGCGCGGGGCGGCGTGCTGCTCTGAGCTCTGAGGCGGCGCAGTGCGGAGCAGCGGCTCCCGGCCGGCCCTCCCAGCCCAACGGAGCCCTTCCTCCCACCAGGCTGCTGTCGAAGATCCTGACGGAGTGCGAGGACGCGGATGAGATCGAGTACCTGATGGATGGCTCCTGGTGCCCCATCCGCGCCGAGAAGGAGCGCAGCTGCAGCCCGCAGTGCCCCATCCTGGTGCTGGGTGAGTACCCAGCACTGCAGGTCCGACCCCGCTGCGTTTCAGCGCCCTCCTGCCATCCCCGAGCCAAACGTTCATTAGCAGAGGCCTTAATTAGCCCTCTCTTCCCCGACCGCCTTCAGGTTCTTCGGATGTGAACGGGCTGCTGCCCGCGGCCAACGCTAACGGCGAGAGCGGCAAAGCTGCTGCGGACGTGGTGGATTTAACACTGGACAGCTCGTCGGAGGAGGAGGAGGAGGAGGAGGATGAGGAGGAAGACGACGACGATGAGGGACCCCAGCCGAAACGGCGCTGCTCCTACGAGAAGGGTTTGGTTTCTGCCTGCTGACTGCGGAGGCAGCTCTGGATCTCAGAACGGACAGACTTGAATACTCTGGTGCTGAAACTGGAGGGGGGGGAGAGCGTCGACTCCCACCTCGTCTCCCATCCTCCCCCGTCTCTGACTTTCCTATTCCGAATTAACCATTAAAACGAGAGAAAAACAAACACAAAAAGCCCACGACCACTGAGCTGCTTCTCGCTTGGAAAGCCAGCCCAACTCCAGGCCCGACCCCGAACCGGACTCTGAAGCGAGGGAAGTGTCTTAACCCACGGCTGGGGCTGCAGCTCCCGCCCAGCACGGCCCCGCGCGTCTCCAAAGCTGCGTGCATCCCGATGGTCTCCTTAATTAACCATTCCTGAGTATCTCGAGTTCTGCCGGACAGTGGGGAGCAGGGGGG
>JACDJE010000387.1:482555-495120 GCA_016647715.1 Pavo muticus
CAGCCCTACAAACCCATGGCCCTACAAATCCATGAGCAGCCCTGCAAACCTATGAGAAGTCCTACAAACCCATAACCAACCCTACAAACCCATAACTAACCCTACAAACTCATAGCTGGGTCAATGAACCCATGAACAGCCCTACAAACCCATGAGCAGCCCTACAAACCAATAACCAGCCCTACAAACCCATGAACAGCCCTACAAACCCATAACCAACCCTACAAACTCATATCCAAACCTACAAACTCATAACCAGCCCTATAAACCCATGAGCAGCCATACAAACCTATGAGAAGGCCTACAAACCGATAACCAACCCTACAAGCCCATGAGCAGCACTACAAACCCATGGCCCTACAAATCCATGAGCAGCCCTACAAGCCTATGAGAAGTCCTACAAACCCATAACCAACCCTACAAACCCATAACTAACCCTACAACCTCATAGCTGGGTCAATGAACCCATGAGCAGCCCTACAAACCAATAACCAGCCCTACAAACCCATAACCAACCTACAAACTCATAACCAACCCTACAAACTCACAACCAACCCTATAAACCCATGAGCAGCCCTACAAACCTATGAGAAGTCCTACAAATGCATAACCAACCCTACAAGCCCATGAGCAGCACTCAAACCCATAGCTGGGTCAATGAATTCATGAACAGCCCTACAAACCCATGAGCAGCCCTACAAACCCATGGCCCTACAAATCCATGAGCAGCCCTACAAGCCTATCAGAAGCCTTACAAACCCATAACCAACCTACAAACTCATAACCAGCCCTACAAACTCACAACCAACCCTATAAACCCATGAGCAGCCCTACAAACCAATAACCAGCCCTACAAACCCATGAGCAGCCCTACAACCCCATGGCCCTACAAACCCATAACCAGCCCTACAAACCCATGGCCCTACAAACCCATGAGCAGCCCTACAAACCAATAACCAACCNAGAAAGTACTAACTAGATTTTGTGACACCTCTCTGGTTGTTGTTTGTGGTGGTTTGTCGGTTGGTTGGGTTTGTTTTTTTGGTTTAGGAGAGTCCTGGCGCGCTGCCCTCGGCCGACCCTCCTGCTACATTCAATCCCGACGCTTCGGTAGTAGAACTATCCTCAAAGTGCTGCTCTTGGCCGTTCCCCTGCACGGTGTCCTCTGATTCCTGACTCTCCCCACCGCCTTGAAATCCTCCATCCTCGGGGTTCCCCGTGGGGGTGGGCAGCCCCCCGGCATCTCTCACCCGCGGCCGTCGGCCCCTCCGGGACGGGATGCCGTTGCAGCCATCCTTTTTAAGGTGCCTGTGCAAGTGGTCAGAGCGGACGAAAGTCTTGAAGCAGCTGTCGCACTGGTAGGGCCGCAGGCCGGTGTGCACACGCATGTGGTTCTTCAAGTCGTAGTTGTGAGCGAACGCGGCTCCGCACTGCTGGCACAAGTAGGGCTTCTCCCCCGTGTGTTTCCGCATGTGGACCTTCAGCTTGTCCTGCCTGCGTGGAGAGAAAGGACACGGGGCAGTCAGCGGGATGGGGACGGCCTTCCTCGTCCTCCTCATCCTACTCCTCACTGTCGCAGGGCCGGGACTTTGCTTCTTCCCACAGGAAAGCAGACAGCGAGCGGTGCAGTGCCAGCATAGCAAAGCGGGGGTCAGCATGAAGCCCCCCCTGAGCCGGAGGGCTCTGCAGGGCCGGGAGGTGTCCTGGCATGGAGGGAAGGATGGAAACCTCGAGGATGCAGCTGGTCCTAATGTGGCTCCCAGAGGGAGCTGGGAAGGCGGGCCGGGCTGAGAGCAAACAACGCGGTTTCCCAAGCTGAATTCTGATCAAACCCTTCCGCTTCTCTTCTGAAAGATCAGCGGAGCGGCTCCTCCCCGTCCAGGCACGGAGGAACCAGGAAGCAAAGCGAGCAAAAATCAGCACAGAGCTGTGGGCGATCACTCCCCACCCAGCGGGCACAGCTCCGGGCCCCCCCTGTCCCCCCATCCCTGCACCTCTGCCCAATGCCAGGACTCAATGCTCCCCTCCTAGGGCAGCCCCGAGCCATGAAGAGCAGGAGGGGGTTTGCAGCAGGCGGTGTGACAGAGAAGGATGAATGGAGAGGGGAGAAGAGTGACACTGGAAGGGAAATCTGGATGATTTCGGGCTTGGCTGCCTCAGACTGGGCCCAATGGGGCTCTGTGCAGCCAAACACGGCCTCCCACAAGTTGGGGGCAGTGCAGGAGGATGTATTTTAGCTCGAAACCAGCAGGGCCCTGATGTGTTATGGCCTTGTTCAGGCTGCGGTGAGGGCACAGCTTCCACCCACATTTCTGCTTGTAATGAGCCAATGCTTCCTGTGAGCTGGTGGGCAGCAGGGAGGGCGGTGGAAGGGTAAAAACAGGACGGGGAAGGTAGTGGGGGGAAGGCAGAGGGGTGAGGGAGGCGAGGGCAATGGGATGAAGGCAGAAAGGGGAAGGCAGTGGGATGAAGGCAGCGGATAGAAGTGCAGCAGCAATGCCATCAGCTCCTCAAACCCCTCCACCTCCAAACAAACCCCACCCCCACCCCATGGCACAGCCCCCACTCTGCCAGCCCTCGTGGCACTTTCAGGAGGCCACAACCCGGGGGTGGGGAGGAGGGGGGGAACGCGAGGACCTTGGACCGCTCAGGTGTGGCAGCCGGAACCTGGGTGCGGGCACACAAAGTGCAGGCAGCCCCGGGCCCCCCCGGCGTGGGCAGGGCGGCGGTGGTTGGCAGGGCAGCGAGCCGTGCTGCAGGGCTGGCATCCCGCCCCGGCATTATCTGCATTCCTCAGCTATCAAACGTGGGTCCCCGGCCGCTCGGGTGCGGCCCCGCACGGCTCTCGGGGTGCGGAGGGGACGAGGCCGGCAGGTGGAAGGCCCAGAGAGCAGCCCCACATCCCGTAGCTCCAGCCCATGATGTCTGCAGGGCTGGGAATGGCCCCCGCTGCTGGGAAGCAGCTCTGCCCGGGCATTGAGGAAGTGAGCAGCAAGCAGAGCAGAGCAGAGCAGAGCAGAGCAGGCTGGGCCATTTGGCCGCTCCTTCTGCAGCCCGCACATCTCCTGGCACAGCAGGGAACCCCCGCCCTAAGCTGGGCAATGGAGGACTCAAGGAGTGGAAAGAGAACGTGCTGGAAGGCCTGGGCTAACCGGAGGAACCCAACCACAGCCCTTCACCCAGCGATCCCACAGCAGGCCGCTGGCTGGAAGCGGTGTCCGAGGAGCCGTGGGGCACAAACCCACCCCCAAGCACCCAGCGAGGCCACCAACATTTCCATCATCAGATGGAGACGTCTCTGAACGCCTTCCAGCTTCCCTGCTCGGGAGGAACCATCACATCACAGCACACCCAGCCCACCCCTTACCTGGTGAAGCGCACGTTGCAGATGTTGCACTCGTAGGGCTTCTCGCCGGTGTGGGTGCGGATGTGGCGCGGCAGCTTGCCAGCCCCCTGGATCACTTTAGCACAGATGGGGCACTTTTGGAATGCTTTTGCCCTGATCTTCTTCTCCACCTTCTGGGACCAGGAAGGATACACGTCGCTCTCGTTCGAACTGCCAAAGTATTTCAAGTAATAATCCACGACTCCGTCGTCGTCCTTCCGCTCGTCGTCCCCGAGCTGCTGCCTCCCCACCGAGCTGATCACCTGCTGCAGCAAGCTGGCGGCCAACCCGTCCACATCCCTGGCGTCGTCCTCCGTCTCCGCTCCGGTGGGGACGAAGCTGGGGGAGTCACCGGCCTCCTGCTGGTCCAGGGCGGCCCCGGGAGCCACCTCCTCTTCTCCTGGCGTGCCCAGGCCTCGGCAGCTGTAATGTCCATTCTGAGAAGGTGAGAACAAGGAGCCAGGGGCGGCCGCCGCCTCCTCCTCCTCTCTGTCCAGCCACATGGCCGGGTTGCTGTCGGGATCACAGTCATTCGCCTTTGGTCTTTCGTTGAGGGGGGCTTGCGAGTAGAAGTCCAAGCCGTTGCAGTCCGGCTCCTCCTCGTCCTCTTGGCCTCGGAAGTTGAGTCTCTGAAGGTCTCTCAACTCCGGGTTGGTCCACGGAAAGCTGCCTTGGTGGCCGTTGACGGGGTTGCTCTGGAAGAACTCCAGGTACTCTTTTGCTCTGAGATGGTTCCTTTGATCAATTTGATCTACTATATCCATCTGGTCATTTTTGGCCAGAATCTTCCTGTCCAGGAGATCCGTGCAAACATCCCTCACCGCCGGGATCTCCAGCAGTTTGGCGGCGTTGAGGATGTCGTTGACGTTGGAAGTGCTGACTGTGAGGGTCGCGGTGTAGGCGAACTCCAGCAGAGCCGACAAGGCGTCGGCGCTCACAAAGTCAATCTCATACACGTTTTGCTGGTCCACCACTAACCCTGAGGTGAAGAGCTTCTTGAAGTACTGGCTGCAGGCCGCCAGGACGGAGCGGTGGGTGGGGAACTCCTGGCCTTCCACCAAGATGACCACGTCACACAACAGCCCGTTGTTTCTCTGCTCGTTCAGACTGCTGAGGATGTCGCTGCTGTGATCGGGGAATGGGATCCCTATGGGGCCGTCCACGCCGCCCGCCATCGTGGATGCGAAAGGCTGCGGAGAGAAGAAACGCAGTGACTCACGGATGCTCCAGCGTGGCCAAAGAAATGGATCCACTTCGTTTGCTGTAGCGTCACCAACACTGCGGTCATTCACCTGTGGTCATTCAGTCCAACCACCACTAGTATTTCCCCATTAAACCACGTCCCTTCGTCCAACACCCAGCCCCTCTAATGGCTGAAGAACCCAGAGCACGCCCAGCAGCACGCTGCTCCCAAAGGGATGCTCCCCAGCACCCCAAGGTGAGACACATCGGAGCCCAGCAGCGAGAGCCAACCCTGCCAACCCAACGTCTCAAACTCCCTGGGTCTGTAAAACGGGCACAACGCTTCCCCCCGGCCCGCTTCCCAACCTCGCACAGCCACACACACACGCCAGGCTTGCTGGTGGATTTCTGAGTAGCTCCTCACAAACGTGGTTTCTAAAGAGCTTTATTGATCCAAAGGAGGAAGGAGCTGCTGGAGCGGGATTCAAACTCATGGCCTGCGACTTGTGGGTTATTATTGAGGTGTTGGCCTGGGGAGGAACAGCTGCCCAGGGGCTGAGGGCAGCTTGGGGAGAGGTCCCCCAACCCCACAGCTACAGGGGGTCCAGGTGGAACCCCAAATCTCACCACTGGGGGCTCTGAGCTGCAATGGCAGGAGCCCCTGGCACTTCTGTCCCCTTCCCCTCCAGACCGCAGGCTTCAGAGGGGTCCCCTCCACCTCCAAGGAGAATCTGGGCTTTGTGGTGGCAGGCCCAGCTCTGGGGACACGACGGGAGCGGGGCAGGGGGCTGTGCTGGGGAGGTGACCCCCGTGCTGGGCAGGGGGTTGGGAGGAGCGGGCGGACGGTGTGGGAAAGGCTGTGGGGTCACGCGACCGCCCAGGGCTGGCAGGGGAAGTCGCTGCTCATTCTGCTCACACAACACGGCCTTTGTGTGCCCGCCTGCGGTCGGAGCGATGGCGGCTGAGATGGGGAGGGGGCAATGCAGCCACCCAGGGTGGAGCCCACCCCCATAAACCCCACCCTGCTCCCTTCTGGGGACCCTGACCAGAGGATGTGTGACGACATGGGACCTTCCACCTTTCCAGGCTTGAAAAGCAGAACCAAAAACCACCACAGCTTCAGGCAATGCTGGGCAGGAGGCGCAGCGAGGCGGTGCTCAGGGTCCAACAGCGTTGGGTGACACATGGAGAGGCGATGGAGCGGTGACCAGCCACCAACCCATTGGCAAGAACAGGGGAGCTCCAGCCCCTGCCCTCCATCTCCAGGCAGCTCCTTCCTCCCCCTCCGCCCCACACAGAGCACTGCTGTCCCAGACTGTGTGTCTCTGGTGCCACATTTCACCCCAAAGCGGCTGCGCTTCGGCTGCCAGCACTGCGCCCTCCCGTGCAACCCAAGGGGGAACTGCCAGCCTGAAATACGGCCGCCGGGAAGAGGTGCTGCGCAGCAATGCCAGAGCTCTCCTCCAAGCTCCCCAGCAGGGATGTGACCCAAGGACGGGGCTGTGCTGCATCCAGAGCCCAGCACGATGGCAGAACAACAGCTCTGCAGCCACCGTGCTGCACACGTGGGGCAAAACGCCGTGTCACACAACCACAGCATCCTCCAAGTGCTGCTGCGTGCCGGGAGAGGATTACTACAATAACGTTGCTAATAAATAAATAAAAAGAGGCAGCGGTTTGCTGCCCAAGGCCCAAACATTGCCCTCTCCCTCACCACCAACTGGAGGAACGGGCATTTTTCCCCCCCTATGAACAGCTCACCCCTATTATAGGTCACACAATGCGAGCCCTTGTCTCTCCATGCGCACTCCGGGAGCCATCACCCCGGCTGCCCTCTCCTCCCAGCCACGAGGCCGGACCTGCAGGCAGGGCACCCTGCAGCCCCCAGCACAGAGCTTGGGGGGGCCGTGGGGGCAGCAGAGCAGGGCTGTGCCCGCCGGGGGGGTGAAGGCTGCTGCAGCTCCTCCACGGTGCCATTAAAATTCTGCTGCTCCCGAGCAGGAATGCGCTGTCGGCGGTTTAGAGCCAAACTATCCAAATTATGTGGACCTGCCAAGCAGATGCGTGCTCTTGAGGCGAAGACCCTGAGCTTCCACAGGAACAAACGTGTGGTTACAATGAAAAAGGGTGCTGATGCTTTTCTGCCCCCTTGCCCCCCCCCCTTCAATACCCCGATTTCAGTACCACAACAAGAAATCCCTTCTATCCCACCCAGACAGCACGTCTGGGGCAGAGCACCGGAGGAGACGCGTGACAGACCGAGATCACACAGCCATTGATGTGCAGAGATCAGAGCAGTGTCCCACACAGAGCTCTGCCCGGACAATCTGCCTCTGTGTGCCGCTGCTGGGCAACCCCTGCCCCCCCCCGGCCCCTTCTGAAGGCGGCTGCCCTCATTCCCCAGCTCTCCGTGGGGTCTCATCACCGCAGTTTTAATTGCCAGATCGACGGATCATCTCAGGAGCCAAACACATCAGCTGGGTTCCATCGGCTCCCAAAGGACCCCAGGCTCCAAATCACGACCGAGCTGGCACAGCACAGAGCCAGCCAGCCGTGCTTTCATGGTACCCCTTCCAGCAGGCCCACCCAGAGCAGAGCTTTGGGGGCACCCCGCTTCAGCATCCCACGGCCTGATGTCAAAACCAAGGCAGCTGCTGTGCCCCACCACCCAGCTACAGCAACAACCGCCTCCATTTCCACGCGGCTCAAACTCACACCTGCACCAGGTAGGCAAAGCAGCCAGGACTGCCCTCCCTGCTGCCAGGTCCGACCTGCCGGGGAGGTTTGCCTCTCCCTCCTGCCTGCAGGGGAAGCCCCAGCATGGCCCTGCTCCACACCTGCACAAGGGAACTCCCCCTGAACCCCACAGATCGATCCTTCAGCACGGAGCAGCGACCGCATCCCCCAGCCACAACCTGCTGTGCCGATCGAAAGGGGTGGAACTCAGAGCCTCAGTGAGCACCAGGAGAACCTTCACAGCCACGAATAGCACAGAAGCTGGGTTTTCATTCCCACTGGAAGGGCTCCCCATGCAGTGCCGGGAGCTGCTCCCCATGGGCTGAGTGCAGGGGGAGCTCTGCGGGCAGCCCCCCCTGTCAGCCATTTCCTAGCCGAGAGCGGCTGCATCCTGTGCTCACTCAGAGGGCTGATATCTTTGGCAGAGCATTAACTGGGGCTGGAGCAGCCGCATCTACCCCTGGGGATGCAGAAGTCCCAGCACTGTGCTTTGGGTGTTTGGGTGCTGTGGGTGTGCGACCACCAGCACTGAGCCGTGCAGGTGACACACGCACTGCCTTGCTGCTCCCGGACAGACAGGTTTGGGGTGTGATTCAGCAACCCCTGCACCTCAGGCAAACCCAACAGAGCCGTTTATAATCGTTCTAGCACTCGACACTCCCAGCTCTCACCGTGGGGAGAAGAGCAGCAGAACCCCACGTCGGCCTGCATGGAGCAGGGCATGGGGATGGGCTCCAAACCAGCAGTGCCAGTACGAGCAGTGGGAGATGGCTGTGACGTGCTGTGGTTGGAGCCGGGTGCTGCCGTGGCCACGTCCCAGGCTGGGAGTCCTCCAGGAGGCCGTAAGGGATGCTGCCACAAAGTGTATCAGGAAGAAAAAGGCTTCCTGCTCTCCCCCAAAGCACTGGGATCGAAGTGCTTGCCATGCGACGCCCAGAGGAGCAGGGGTGGGACAGAGGAGGGTTCTTCTGCCATATGAGCGTGGGAAGGATGAGGGTCTGTGAGGACGGGGCCACGCTGTCCCACTCAGCACCTCCACCCCAACCCACAGCACAGCACTGCGCAACAGCAGCAGAACCAGAATGGGGAAAGTCACAGCAGCACAGAGCCACCACGGCACAGCCAGCGCTCCAGCGGGGAGAGTCTCTCAGCACCTCTTAGGATTCCAAACAAGAGGAGATTTGGGGCTGATGTCAATGGGGAACCCTTCGCTCGGAGGGTGGCGAGGCGTTGGCACTGCCCAGGGATGGGTGCCCCGTCCCAGACCACCATGGAAACAATGGGGCCTGCCACCCATCAGTGCGTCCCACCAGGCCCACGAGGCTCCAGCCCAGCCCCACACCAGGCCCCGGCCCCACACCAGGCCCACACCAAGGCAGCACGCGGCCATTTGCACCACTGACAGCCACAACGAGGCCATGTTAACGCTTCTCCTATGTTGCAAGGTTAGCTTCAACTGGTTGCTCCACCCAGACCTCCTTGCCAATTTTCTCCTTTGTCATCAGAGACCGTATTTAATCCAGTAGGAATGTGCCTCCACCGAAGCCCGTGTAGGAACGGGTTCGAGGGGTGGTCACAGCACCCAGCGTTGGGACTGCGTGGGCTTTAAGGTCCCTTCAACCCAAACCACGCCACGCTTCCGGGATTCCGTGCCGAAAGCCTCCATCGCCTGCACCGCTGTAATGCTGCACTGATCCGGGACAGAGCATCCGCCAGAGCAGGTCTGGAGCCCCACGTAACCACACCTCCCCGCTCTGAGCCCATACCCAACCACCACCCCCAGCCCCACCACGACGGCTGCGGCCCTGTGGGCACACAGACGGCTCCCAGTCCTCCCTGCTGCCGGAGCAGCCCACACACACCGCCCTCCACTGCCTGAAAACACCAGAGCGCAGCTTACGGGGTCAGGAAGGCCGCGCAGCCCGCATTAATGCAAGCTGCTTGCTGCGCCGCTGAGCCCAACTCTCTCAAAAAGCCAAAGCTGAGCGTGCCCACACGACGGGTTTTCTCCCACAGAGCTCTGCTGCTGCCATCCAGCAACACGTCAGCTCCCTGCGAAACCACAGGGGGGTTTCGAGAGATCCTGCAGCCCGCCGGGCGCCCAGCCACGCTGCGCCTCCTGACAGCGGCGGGAGTTCAAAGGGGGGAAGAAATAAAACAAAACACGAAAGCGGAGTTCGTTTCAGCGCTGCCCAAAGAAGCAGCCGCTCCTGGAAGCGCGGGGAGGGGAAGGTTTCTCTGCGAGCTCAGAAGGCCCGCCAGGCTGGGGGTGCCGGGGAACACACGGGCAGTATTTCAGAGAGGTGACGTTCAGCCCCGAAAAAAAGAACTGAAACATCCCCCAGCATGAAGCCCTCTGCAGCTGCTGAGGGACAAAGCACGCAAAGGGGTGGAACAGAGCACCTTTGCAGTGCTGCAATGCTCACAGCCCCCAACCCCCTGCCATAGAGCCATAGAAAGGCCTGGGTTGAAAAGGCCCACAGTGCTCATCAGTTCCAACCCCCTGCTGTGTGCAGGGTCGCCAACCACCAGCCCAGGCTGCCCAGAGCCACATCCAGCCTGGCCTTGGATGCCTGCAGGGATGGGGCATCCACAGCCTCCTTGGGCAACCTGTTCAGTGCGTCCCACGACGCTCTGCTCCTTCCCTCAGCACACGAGAGGGCAGCGTGGGTCGGAGGGAGGAACGCCGCGCCGGGACCGCGCACACACAGCTGCCTGTTGGGGCACGAGGCTGCTGCAGACACAACCTGTAGCTACAAGCCCACGCTCGGCGCCGGCCCAGCTCTGTGCTGGGGAGGCACTGGGCAAACAAACCAAGCAGGGCACAAAGCAGCCCGGAGATGGACTCGTTGGTTTGCAGCTTGCCAATGGGAAAAGTGTAGGGGGGGAAATAAGAGCGCTCCTCAATGCACAGCTTGAGTTGGGCAGTGCGATGAGTGGGTATTCGGTGCGGCACTGGGGCTGGGGGTGAAGGTGGAGGGGGCTTCAGAGGGGCTCTGCAGAACAGCAGGGGAACATCCCGACTGCTCGGCAGCAGCTGACCCAGTAGGCAGTTCCGCACACAGCTACAGGCGCTGCAGCAAGTGAGCGCATCAGCGGGGGGCTGCGCCCACCAGCACTGCCTGCCTCCATGCATTCTTAAGGGGGAAGGCCGCAAAGCGAAGCTGCCGTGCCGGGGGATCTGCAGTGCATCTCACCAACGCGCCCTTGGCTCCCACCTGCAGCACGGGGCAGCTCGCGCCCGTTTCCAGTTTCTCACGCCTTGTCACATTAAGCGAGGGCTCCGATCCGCGCAGCTCCCTCCACGCGCAGCCAGCCGCCTCCCCGCGGCCCACCCAAGGCTGTCCCAGCCCCTCAGGCAGCACAGAGCCGCAGCTCAGGGCCAACTCCGGCAGCGCAGCAGCCGTGCCATGAGAGCTGCGGGCGGGCTCTGCCCCGGGAGCCAGGCAGGGAAACTGAAACGCCGCACGGAGGGAAGATGATACGGCTCCGGTGCTGGAGGAGCAGCAGCCAAACACCCCGTGTGCTCCAGCAGCAGCCCGGCACCCGCTGACCCCATTTCCTTCTGCCCCACGTCCCCATCGTTCCCAGGCATGGAACTGAGCCGTAAAACCACACCACTCCCAACCAGAGAGCAGCCCAGACAGCAGCTTTCTACCTCTCCCTGAATTGAGTTCATCAAAAGGGTTTTAATTACAGATTGAAACCGGTCCCTTCCACTTGAGGTTAGGGCTGGTGGAGAGCGGAGTTCAGAGCAACTGTTTACTGCTTTGGCTAAGCCAGATAACAAGTAGGTGTCTAATTGTCACAGAAGTCTTCTCTTTCAATAAACGCAGCATCCCGAGACTGGGAAAAAGCCCTCGAGTGCCAGTTTTAATCAAGATAAAGCCACAGCTCTGAGCACTTCGGCTCTGTCTCACGCACAGGAGAGGAAATTCGGGCACCCGTTCCCTGTGCGGCCGCAGACCACCATTCCCAGGGCCAGAACACAGCGAGGAGAGCAGAAAGACAAGAAGACGATTAAATTAAAGGCAGAATGAGAGTCAGCAGAGCGGCGGACAACAAAGAGCAACGTTCGTTCACCACCGGGGTCGGCCCTCGCCCCACAGAACACAGCGAGGGCTCGGGGGAAAAATCCCACCGTCTCAGCCTCGTTTGGGCTCCTCCTCGCTGCCTCCCTCCCCAGGACAAGCCAGAACAGGGGCCACAATGAATATTAAACGAGAACGGCTCCTCTCTAATAAACCGCTCCATTTCTCTCACTTTATTGCTTTGGAAGGGTGGTTGAAAGGCGGTATCTCCAGCAAGCCATCACAGTTCTCAGGCCAGCCCATCCCTCTGCCTGAGAAACCGCCTCGGCTGCCCAGACAGTGCAGCTCTCCATCAGGACCACGAGAAACAACAACATTTCCTTTAACGAAGTAACAACAGAAGCGACACCAGCAACCTTTCTGCGGCCACGGGACGACCTTCCAGCTGCGT
Source organism: Pavo muticus (assembly GCA_016647715.1). NCBI lineage: Eukaryota > Metazoa > Chordata > Aves > Galliformes > Phasianidae > Pavo > Pavo muticus. The sequence continues at coordinate 494,341 of JACDJE010000387.1, forward strand.
GCGGCCCCTGCTGTGCTGTAAATCCTTCCGGGCCGAGACCTCCTCTACAGATGTCTATAAAGCACTTCTATCACGAGTTGTGGTCCAGAGAGCCGGGATGATGAAAAGCAGAGGGAGCAGCGACGGCCCCGAACTGAGAGCAGCAGCAAAGCCGCACTGTGAGGAGCTGAGCTGTGCCCCGTGGGAAGCAGGACTGCATCAGTACTGTGACCGCAGGCTGAGCACGTGAATGAGGGCAGCAATGGGAGAGCCGAGCTACCCGGCCAGCACGAGCTGCCTTTCCCAGCAGCTCACCCATCCAAACCACGGGCAGCCCCACCACCACCCCCGCCCAGGAGGTTCCCTCCTGCAGAAGGCAGCAGTAACCTTCAGCCCTACCCAAGGGCTCGGTGATGGAGCTCCGGGCTCAGCCTCAGGGCTCACACTGCCCGGGGATGGGCTCAGAGCATCGAGGCCTCAGCAGCACCTCAGTGCCACAGCCAAGGCCACGGCCAGCCATCCCCCCCAGCACAGGGCCGGGCCGGCAGCTCGCAGCCCCCCCCCGGGGAGCTGAGGGTGGACGATCGGCGCAGCGCTGCGAGGTGGGCGCCGGAGGGAGGCCGAAGGAGGGGACGGAGCCTGAGTGGAAAAACCCCAGGAAACTGAAGCCGGCCGGCACGGCCTAACAGCCCCCCCCACCCCCCCGCAGGCCGCGGCGACCTTGGGGTGCGCGGGGACGGCGGCGGGGAGACCCCGCGGGGAGGCGGGCGGCACGAAGGCCCCGGGGGACCCCACCCAGCG
>JACDJE010000387.1:496297-520048 GCA_016647715.1 Pavo muticus
CCTTCCCTCCTCCCCTCCCCGCGTGGGGGGGGCCGCTCCCTCACCGCCCGCCCCGTTCTGCGCGTGTGTCCGCGTGTCCCCATGAGCCGCCCCCCGCGTGTCACCCCGCGCCGCCGCCTTTCTCCCCCCATCCGTCCCCTCCCCGCGTCCCCTCCGTCCTCTCCCCTCACGCGGGAAGGGGAGGTCCCCACGAGGCGGGGGGACGGGGGGGGCACGCAGACCAACCACACGTGCACCTGCGGGGACCCCCCCGGCCCATTATTCGGGGGTCCACCATTAGGCTCCAGAGTGAACAGCTCCCTGCTGCCCGCCGGGCTCGGCCGCAGAAGCACCTGTCCGTCCGACCCCCCCCCACCCCACTGTGTCACCTGGGGAGGCAAAATTGGACAGAAGACCATGAAACAGAGAAAAAAACACCTAAATGTCACATATACGTATATGATCTTTATATACGTATTCTAAAAATAGATGTGTGCCAAAGGAAGAAACAGCCAGAAGTGGCTGCTGACCCCCCATAGAGCCCCCCTGCAGGGCGGCACCCTTTCTTTTCCCTTAAATAATCCTACTCTGCTCCTCTGCTGCGGGTGGGGGTCACAGTGAGGGCTCTGTGCTCACAGCCCACCCCCGTGCCCACATCCGGCGGGGGGGATCCCGTGGGGGCTTTTAAGGGGGGGGGGTCGGGACCCTTCACCCCCACGTTGCAGATGGGGAACTGAGGCAGCGCTGGGGAAACCAAGCTGTGTGTGAGCACCGAGGGGCCGTGGGGCCCAACCCCACCCGTGGGCGAGGAGGGGATCTGGGGGCTGCAGCAGAGCCCCCCCCCACCCCCCCAGCTGTGCCCCGCCACGCACCGGCACCCACTGCTTTCGTTTTCCCCCACTGCAGCACCTCCGGAAAAACACCACTGCCAGGGGTAACCCCAAACCCCTCCCCAGGGCGGGGGCACCCCAAAACCACCTGCATGCGGTGCCATGGGCTGTGCCCAGCTGTGAGGGTCCCCTTCCTCCAGCCCCACAGCCCCACTGTGATGGGGACCCCGTGGGGGTCCTGGGGACACGGGGTCTCAATAAAACATTCTTTCCCGGGAGCCGAAATCATCTGTCAGGTATCTGCCCCGATCTGGGGCTGATTGAAGTGCTGCTGAGGCTGGAGCGGCCCAGGGCTCCCAGCAGAGCTCAGCCTGGCTCTGCAATCAATGGAGCACTGGGATTTACGGCATCGCCTTCCTCCGAGCCCACATCCAGCCCAATGGGACGGTGCTGGATCGGTTGGTTCCCTGACCCAGCCACTAAGGGGTTAACCCCAACCGGGACAAACCAGAAGACAAAAGGCCCTGCAAATATAAGTAAGTGCCATTTGTTATGATTATTACTTTTCCATGATGGAAATATCGAGTTGTTGGGTTTTTTTCTAAATTGTGGCTCGATGGGCTCTTCCCTTCCAAAACCCAACACCGAAGAGAAAGAAACCTCAAAAATGCCTTAATGCTCTGTGTGTCATCCGACTCCCCACCTTCAGAGCCATAAATCCATAACCGGAGCGATAAGTCCATAACCAGACCTATAAACCCATGACTGGACCTATAAGTCTATAATGGGACCGATAAATCCATGACCAGATGGATAAATCCATAACCGGACCGATAAATTCATTACCAAGCTGATAAACTCACGGCTGAACTGATAAATCCAGAACCAAACCAATAAACCCATGACCGCACCATTAAATCCATGAGCAGATGGATAAATCCATTACCAGACCCGATGAAGCCATGACCAGACCTACACATCCATAACTGGATCAGTAAACTATAACCTGACCGGTAAACCCACGACTGGACCAATAAATCCATAACTGGATCAATAAACCCATGGCCAGGTCTATGAATCCATGACTGGACCAATAAACCCATAACCAGACCAATAAATCCATAACCAGACCCGATGAACCCATGACCAGACCTATACATCCATAACTGGCTCAATAATCTATAACCAGACCGATAAACCCATAACCAGACCAATAAATCCATAACCAGATGGATAAATCCATTACTGGACTGATAAACCCATGACCGTACCTATAAGACCAGGAGTGGACCGATAAATCCATAAGCAGACTGATAAACCCATAACTGGATCGATAAATCCAGGACCAGATGGACCAAACTGGACCAATAAACCCATGACCGAACCAATAAAACCATAACCAGACCGATACATCCATAGCTGGACCAATAAACCCATGACTGGACCTATAAATCCACAAGTGGGCCAATAAACCCATAACCGGACCAACAGATCAATAACCAGACCTATAAACCCATGACCAGACCAATAAACCCATAACCGGACCGGTACATCCGTGACTGAACCAATAAACCCATGATCGGACTGATAAACCCATAACCAGATGGATACATCCATAACTGGTCTGATAAACCCATGACTGGACCAATAAACCTATAACCAGAAGGATAAACCCATGATCAGAACGATAAACCCATAACTGCACCAATAAAGCCATGACCAGATGGATAAATCCATAACTGGACTGATAAACCCATAACTGGACCAACAGATCCATAACCAGGGCTATAAACCATAACCAGGCCAATGATCAACCCTATAAACCCATGACTGGGCCAATAAAACCATGAACAGCCCTACAAGCCCATGCATGAGCAGCCCCACAGACCCATAACCAGCCCTACAAACCCATGAGCAGCCCTAAAAACCTATAACCAACCCTACAAACCCATAACCAAACCTATAAACCCATGAGCAGCCCTACAAACCCATAACCAACTCTACAAACCCATAACCAACCCTACAAACACATAACCAGCCCTATAAACCCATGAGCAGCCCTACAAGCCTATAACTAACCCCACAGACCCATAACCAGCCCTACAGACCCATAACCAAACCTACAGACCCATGGCTCTACAAACCCATGAGCAGCCCTATAAACCCATAGCTGGGTCAATGAACCCATGAACAGCCCCACAAACCCATGAGCAGCCCTATAAACCCATGGCCCTACAAACGCATAACTGGGCCAATGAACCCATGAGCAGCCCTACAGACTAACCAAACCTACAAACTCATAACCAACCCTACAAACCCATAACCAGCCCTACAAACCCATGGCCCTACAAACCCATGAGCAGCCCTGCAAACCTATGAGAAGTCCTACAAACCCATAACCAACCCTACAAACCCATAACTAACCCTACAAACTCATAGCTGGGTCAATGAACCCATGAACAGCCCTACAAACCCATGAGCAGCCCTACAAACCAATAACCAGCCCTACAAACCCATGAACAGCCCTACAAACCCATAACCAACCCTACAAACTCATATCCAAACCTACAAACTCATAACCAGCCCTATAAACCCATGAGCAGCCATACAAACCTATGAGAAGGCCTACAAACCGATAACCAACCCTACAAGCCCATGAGCAGCACTACAAACCCATGGCCCTACAAATCCATGAGCAGCCCTACAAGCCTATGAGAAGTCCTACAAACCCATAACCAACCCTACAAACCCATAACTAACCCTACAACCTCATAGCTGGGTCAATGAACCCATGAGCAGCCCTACAAACCAATAACCAGCCCTACAAACCCATAACCAACCTACAAACTCATAACCAACCCTACAAACTCACAACCAACCCTATAAACCCATGAGCAGCCCTACAAACCTATGAGAAGTCCTACAAATGCATAACCAACCCTACAAGCCCATGAGCAGCACTCAAACCCATAGCTGGGTCAATGAATTCATGAACAGCCCTACAAACCCATGAGCAGCCCTACAAACCCATGGCCCTACAAATCCATGAGCAGCCCTACAAGCCTATCAGAAGCCTTACAAACCCATAACCAACCTACAAACTCATAACCAGCCCTACAAACTCACAACCAACCCTATAAACCCATGAGCAGCCCTACAAACCAATAACCAGCCCTACAAACCCATGAGCAGCCCTACAACCCCATGGCCCTACAAACCCATAACCAGCCCTACAAACCCATGGCCCTACAAACCCATGAGCAGCCCTACAAACCAATAACCAACCCTACAAACCCATAACCAGCCCTACAACCCCATGGCCCTACAAACCCATGAGCAGCCCTACAAACCCATAACCAACCCTACATACCCATGAGAAGCCCTACAAACCAATAACCAGCCCTACAGACCCATGAGCAGCCCTACAAACCCATGGCCCTACAAATCCATGGCCCTACAAATGCATAACTGGGCCAATGAACCCATAAGCAGCCCTACAAACCCAAGGCCCTACAAACCCATAACTGGGCCAATGAACCCATGAGCAGCCCTACAAACCAATAACCAGCCCTACAAACCCATGGCCCTACAAACCCACAGCCATACAAACCCATAACTGGGCCAATGAACCCATGAGCAGCCCCCAGCCCCACAAGCAGCCCGCAGCCCCATGACCATTCCGCAGCAGTGGGGCCCCCACCCCACGGCAGCTCCTCCAAACCCCCGCCGCGCGCCCTCCCATCCCACACAGACACGCGTTTAACCCCACAGAAGACGTTTATGATAGAGAAGAGCAGGATAGGCCGCGTTTCCCAAGGGACGCAAACTGTAGGGCCGGAGCAGAGCCCTGCAGGAGGCGGGGCTGCCCGCTGCGGGCGCCGCGCTGCTGGACGCGAGGCTGGGATGGGTTGGGGAGAAGGAAGGAGGGCGGCGGTGCTGCGTGCAGGGGGACAGGAAATGGTGACAGAGGCAGATGCGGTGACAGCAGGCGGTCGGCCCGGCCGTCACATGGCAGCACGGGTGGGCGTGCTGGGCTGGTTCCGTGCAGGGCTGCGTTTGGCTGCGTGGAGAGATCCACGGCCTGCAGCCCTGCGCGCTGCGGGAGGTGCGATGCTGCGGAGGTGAGGAGGGCACCGGCGGTGCAGGCCCAGCGCCTTCCTGGAGCGTCCCCGTGCTGAGGGCAGAGGAACCCGAGTGTGGTTTTGGGGCTGTTTGCTGCTCCCAGCCCCCGCGGATGGGATTTGGGCCGCGCTGCTCTCGGGGTGTGCGGAGGAGCTGAGGAGCAAAGGCTGCGTGCTGCGTCCCTACAGCAAACCCAAATGCTGCAGTGCTGAGAGGACGCAGAGCTCCTGTGCTCAGCCCGGTCCCAGTCTGCTCCTGGAGAGCCAGCCCTGCTCCCCTGCACCGCCATCCCCGGCACAGGGAGGAGCGGAGGCAGAGCTGCACGGCCTCGAAAGGAGGACAAGGAGCAACGGGCAGGGCGAAACGAGGCCGGGGGCACGAGGCCGGGGGCTGCTGCCTTTGTGAGGGGCGGTGGGGGGCAGCCAGCTGCAGCTCGGCACTGGTGGGGGGAAGAGAAGTGGGGATAAATTGAGCTCTCCCACCCTGATCACGAGGCACAGGGATGGCCCAGGCACCTCTGCAGATGCGGAGAGGCGCTGGAGCTGTCAGGTTCCCATCCTGGGCTCTGCTGGGGAGGGGCAGCAGGCTCTCAGGGCTTAGATAACATCACTGCCTTTGAATCAAAGGCACTGAGTCACTGCCTCCCTGGGCTGGATTTGGCTCTCAGGCTCAGCCGGGGGAGTTTCCAACCTTCAGAGCAAGGGAGGCAGTGAGGGATGGGATGGGGAGGCAGATGTGGTGCCAGACACTGCAGGAAGAAAACTGCTCTCCCCGCTCACCATCAGCATCTTCGAGTCTGCCCGTCCTGCTGGGTTCCTGATGGCACCGAAACGAGAAGAAATGAGAAGCAAAACCGTATTCAGATGGAGAGGTCTCCACCAAACCCACCCGTCTCCAGGAGAGCACGGGTAGCTTTCCCTCCAGCGCACAGGGCTATGGGGAGAGCCATGAGATCCATCACTTCCAAGCCGTGCCCCACAGGGAGGGCCCGGAGGTCTGCAGGGATCACAACACCCACTCTCTGTTTCAATGGGGAAGGCGGCGGTGCCCCCCAGCCATGCCCCCAGATGTCAGAGGGTCTCAAAGCCAGCACTTTGCCTGTGAGGTCACAGGGTGTGCTGCAAAGCATCGCCGCAAACACACCCATCGTGTTCCAGCCCTCCCCAAGGCAGCAGTTCCCAGCGCAGCAAAAAGCGCTGCTCCAAAGATGCCCTCAACAGCCACAGGGCTGCTCCCTTCCCCCACTGCTGCGGCACCGAACGGGGTTTTGGTGCTGCCCAGAGGGGCTGAATTCAGGCTCTATCACTGCTCCTACAGCCCAGATGTATTTCCCAGCTTGGAGCAGTTGGGCAGCGCCGCACACAGAGCTTCCAGCACCCCCAGCACGGCTGCTGGGACCGTGCCAGTTTGCTGCTGGGATGAGAGTTTCCAGCAAAGCCATTCCTAAAATGCGGAGTTGGATGCCATCGGAGCACAAAGCTCCGCCTGCAGGGAAGGCTGAGATGAGACCCCTCCCTGGGGGCATTCCGCCTCCCCACAGCCTCATCTCAAACAGCTTTACCTAACCCTGCCACACCAGCAGCACCCAGCCCAGCGCCCCACACTGAGTACAACAGTCCTTATGGGGCATCCTGGGGACCTGGAGCCCGCAGCGTACCCCAGGGCTGGAGTGCTCCCAGAGCCCCTCAGGGTGCTGTGGGGTGCCCTAGAGGCCTCCCAGGAGCCCCCAGTGTTGGCTATGGGCGTACAGGACTGCTCCCAGAGCTTCTCAGTGTGCCTTAGGTTGACCTGGAGGCTTCTCACTGTGCCCCAGAGGAATCCCAGGACCCAATTCTTGTGCTCCCAGAGCTCCCCACTGTGCCCTAGAGACATGTGGGGCACACAGGACGGCACCCCGGGATCCTCGGAGCACTCTGCAGAGCCCAGGGGGCACTCTCAGGCTCCTGAGAATAATACAGGCGTCCCCAGGAGGGAAGCAGGGGAAGCCTCCGGGGCTCCCCGGAGCACACCGAGGGGCTCTTCGTGCATCCTGGAGTGCCCGAGTGTACCCCGAGGGCACTGCGTGGCCGTTCGGACAGATGGGAGACCGCTTGGGGGAGCCCTGGATCACAGCGAGGAGCCCCGCAGTGCCCGCAAGCGGCCTCGAGCCCCTGCTGAGCCCCCCCCGGTGTTGGAGCCAGGTGTGGGGCTGCGGGCAGAGCCCCCACGGACCCCCGTGCTTAACCCCGCTGCCCAAGCACCGCTGCTGAGTTTCACCCAGCCCTGGGGCTCGCGTTAGCTGTGGGTCTCTCCTTCCTCTCCGCTTTGCCCCCCGCCTTGTGATGCAGAAACATCGGTGCGATGAGTTGCTGGGTCTCAGCTCACCGTCTGCCGGCTCCCACCCTCTCGCATGGGGTGAACAGAGGCACGACCGAGGTACACATCCCTGGGCAGTACCGGAGGGGCCACGCCGCCGGCCACACACAGCCCATAAACAAACCATCCTGGGGCTCTGCCCCCCCAACACACTTGTGATGTTCTCTGCAAAGCTGATAATGCTGTGGGGTGCTGAGCGGGCTGGCACAGTGCGGGGACAGCTGGGGGCCAGGGGCGCTTTAATCGGCTCCTACGGCCTCAGCCGGCCTTCAATGGCTCAGACGGTCCCCAAGGAGGGCGCCGTGCCCCCCAGCACCTCCACCGGTCCCTATGTCCCAGACTGGCTGATGCAGCCCCCCGCGCCCCAGCCTGCCTCTGTGGCCCCCCTCCATGTTCTGAACAGGGCCCCAGGCTGCCCCAGGACCCGTCTCGGTCCCCGCTGCCCGTCTCCGGTCCAATCCCCCCGCCTCGTCCTGCTCCAGCCCCCCAGGACCTCCGTCCCGGCCCCTCTCCGCCCCGGAATCTTTCTTCGGGCCGCGACGCAGGGCGGGCCCTTGGGCGGTGACACACGAACTTCCGGGAGGTGGGCGGAGCCTTCTGACGGGCGGCAGAATTAGCCAATAGAACGGGAGAGCATTTCAGGCAGCATCCCGCTCCACCAATGAGCGACGGAGGGGGGCGGGAGCCGTTCCCCAGGAACGACGGGCGGCGCGGACACCGCTGTGTATGCGGGGCGCTGAGGGCGGTGCGCAGCCATGTCGGAGCGGAAAGTCTTGAACGTGAGTTCGGGGGGCTGCAGGATTCCGCCTGGGCGTGCTGGGGGTCTTCGGGCGCTCCGCTTCGTCCTCAGGGCGCCCCTGGTGGCTCGGGGGCTCTTCGAGCTGAGAGAGGCCTCGGAGCTCCCCGGGCGGTGCGGTGCCCGTGGGCGCTGGGGGAGCTGCTTGGTGACTCTGCGCGACTCCGTGCCCACCGCGTGCGCTTCTCTGCCCTGTCCCTGCAGAAATACTACCCGCCGGACTTCGATCCTGCGAAGATCCCGAAGCTCAAACTCCCGAAGGACCGTCAGTATGTGGTGCGGCTCATGGCCCCGTTCAACATGCGGTAAGAGGCGCCGTGGGGCAGAAGGAAGCGGCTGTCGAGGAGTTTGCCTGGGAGTTGTTTTGCTGCCTCGCTCTGCCGGGGAGCTGCTGGCAGCAGCGCTTCCTAATGATGACCTGGGCTGGACGAAAAGGGAGGAGGGAGAGGGAAGGGACACCGTAGGTGATCTGGGGTTGTAGGTACCAGATTCCCAAAGGAGTGAATTTGGGCTGACGTGTCTCTTGGTCTCTTCTAATGGTGTGCTCTGGACTTCTCTTTAGCTGCAAGACGTGTGGTGAATACATCTATAAGGGGAAGAAGTTTAACGCCCGCAAGGAGACGGTTCAGAACGAGGTGTATCTGGGGCTCCCCATATTCCGCTTCTACATCAAGTGCACGCGGTGACTGGCTGAGATCACTTTCAAGGTGAAATATTTGCTCTCTGCTCTCTTGCTTCCTGGGGAGGCTGTGTGGCCGTGGGCTCAATCCGATTGGGAACAGGGCTGTCCCAGCACAGGCTGAGCCTGAGCGCGTTCTGGAGCAGAACAGGAGACTGCAGGTGTTTGTCTGCCCCGTGGTGTGGGTGATGAAACTGGGGAATCGTAGCCACGGTGTGACTGGGGTGGGATTGTCCCAGGACAATGAATTTGCTGCCTTACTTTTCCCTTAGACAGATCCTGAGAACACGGACTACACCATGGAGCATGGAGCCACTCGTAACTTCCAGGCTGAGAAGCTCTTGGAGGAAGAGGAGAAAAGGATTCAGAAGGAGAGGGAAGAGGAGGAGCTAAACAATCCCATGAAGGTACTGGAGAGTGCTCTTCTCTGCAGAAGGCAAACCTCTCTCCTCCCCTGTGCTGCTGTACCCTGCTCAGCAGGTGACCTTCTCCAGACTTGTGAGGTGCTGCTGTTTGCTCTCAGGAGGTTTCCTCCTGTGCTGGAATTTGCACCAGGCTGGTTTTTTCCTGTCGTGCCTGACTCAGAAATGAAGGTGTTGATCCTCTGAGTGCTTCCCGCTCTATACTGTGTGGGGAGGCTGTGCTGGGCCTTACTGGCAGGCCTTGCTGCCTTGTGAAAACCCGGCTTCCTTCTGGTCACCCAGGTCCTGGAGAACAGAACCAAGGACTCCAAACTGGAGATGGAAGTTCTGGAGAACCTCCAGGAGCTGAAGGAGCTCAACCAGCGCCAGGCAAACGTTGACTTTGAGGCCATGCTGCAGCAGTACAAGGAATACGAGGAGGAGCAGAAGCGCAGGGAGCAGGAGGAGGATGAGCAGGAGATGAAGTGAGCGGGCTGGAAGCATTGCCACGTGTGTGAAACCAGCCCTGTGGGGAAGGGCCACATCCTGCCATCTGCTCGGCGCCCTGATGGCTGGGCAGCGAGGGCAGTGCCTGAGGGGCCTGAGTTTGGAGGGGCTGTGTGGGTGGGACAGACCAGAGGGCTGTGAAGAGCTGGGGGGTGGGTTGCCTTGCTGAAGTCTTTGGGGAGGGGAGAGAAACACGAATGCAGGAGGTGGTGTTGGTGTGTCTGCTGGGGAGGGGTGGGCTGCCAGCACGGCCTGGCTTGTGGGAAGTGTCCTCGTGGAGAGAGAGAGTCTGCAGCTGCATCGGGCTGCGTGTCACAGCACTGCAGCCTTTGGGCACTGCTTGAAGGTGACTTAAACCCAGCGCCTGGGAACGTGGGTCCTGCTGCCGACTTCCAGCAGTAGGGGAGCGCCATACAGCAGGCAGCACGGGCACGGTGCTGCCCCTCGTGGCGGTGAGGCAGAGCCATCTCTCAGCCTCGGCTCGTGCCCTCTGTCCCCGCAGAGCCATGCTGGAGCAGGCCCAGAACCGCCGGCTGCTGGCGGACTCCGACTCTGACGAAGAGCCTGCAAAACCAGGAACCAAACCTGCGGGGAAAGCAAGGCCTACAGACGTCCTGCAGGAGGTGAGCAGGGCGCAGAGCCTCGGCCACCCACTGCTGCTCCTCCCTGGGAGCAGAGCTGCTGCCCTGGGCTCTGCGCTATTCCTTCCATCCCTGCTGCCCGTCACGCATGAGCAGCTCAGAAAGCGTGCGCCCGGTGCACTGGGCCGAAAGGAGACAGGGATCAATGGGTGATCTCAGTCTGTGGCTGCTGGCAAAGGAGACGGCCTCAGCTGGGATGGAGCTCAGGACGCGGCATCCCTTCCCCTTCAGCCTTCCCCAGGCCTCGGTCCCCACTCCAGCACAATCTCAGCCCTCCAAAGATTACCAGCAGTGAATCAGCCGCCTGGGACAGCCTCTCCTTTGCTTCTCCTCCATCCGTGTTGGAGACAAGCAGGACAAAAGAGCTTTCAGTGCCTGGCTTGCAAGGGAGGGATTATCCCCACCAGCAGGGCCCCCTGCACTGCTGCTCTCTGATGTCGATCCGTGCCCGCGGGGACCTCAGCCCATTCGGATGAATCAAAGCTGTCTGTAAGCCAGGCTGGGGTTAATCCGAGCTGTGTTCCCCGGCCCTGTGCTGCTCTGTGGGCGCAGGGGAGTTCAGTTTGGCAGCAGGACCACCTGCAGGCATGCCTGGCGCCACCTGCACGGCCCTGTTCAGCTCCCTGTCCCCCATCTTGGGTGCTCCTCGGGGCTGTGCCCGTGTTTTCGGTGCCCCTTCTCCCTCTGCCCCCCCATCACAGCACCGCACATCCCTAACGCTCCCGCTCCGCCCCGCAGGACCCTCAGCCCCAGAGCAAGAAGCTGAAGACTGAAAGCTGGGAGCGGAGCGTGGGCAAATGGAACAGCAAGTCACAGCTGGCTGCACTGGTGACAGCCAGGAAGCAGAAGCTGAGTGCCACCCAGGTTAATGGGGCAGAGAACCGAGGCACCACCACCAGCACCGGTAACTGCCCACATGGGTCGGGCTGGTGTTCCTGGGGGCAGCGAGGTGGGGTCTGGCAGCCCCAGTGCTCCCTTTGAGTCGCTGTGGGGCGGATGGGACCGTGGTGGTGTCACAGCAGGGGCTGTCCCCGTTCCCAGCTGTCCCCTCTCCTGGGGGAGGAGGGCTGCTGGCTGCTGTCCTTGGTGTCAGCCAGGAAGGGACAGCAGCTTCCGAAGGACACTGTGGTGTTCTGATAGAGCACTGGGAGCCTCCACAGAGGGGAGATCAGTGGGGTGTCACGGTGAGAGGGCGGCTTTGGGCTGGGACCCGACTGTAAAACCTCCCAGAGTTTGGGAGTTTGGAGCCGTGGAACAAAAGAGGCAGAAGCACCCAGGAAGGCAGAGGGCCCACGGCTTGGGGAGTGCAGATGGGATCGTTCTGTGCTGGCTGGTCCTTCGGTTCAGCGGGTCCCTGTGCCCCAGGGGATCTGTGGGGAAGGACAGCTCTGCATTTCACCTCTCTGTCTGCCCGCTGCGCTCAGTGCTGCTGGAGGAGCAGCGTGTCTTACAAGGACTCGGCCCTGAGCTGTGCCACGATGCAGCTGGCAGCTCAGAGTCAAAGCCGAGCTCCTCCTCTCCCCCTTCCCCATGCCCAAAATCTCCCCTGGGAAGGCCTCGCTGACCATTTCTGCTCTCCCTTCACCCTCCAGGCTCCCTGCCCAGCGCTGCGAGCACCACGTCGTCCCTCAGCTTGTTGGGAGCGTACACAGACAGCGAGAGTGACTGAGGAGCACTGGGATCACACGTTGCTGCCCTGCCTGGCTGACAGCAGCTGCCCCAGAGCTCAGTCCCACGGCGCTCCCACCCCAACGTCCTCCCCTGCCGTCCTGCAGTGGAGCTGCGGGCACCGATCCTGCACCGCAGGGTGACCCATCCCAGTGTGGTGCTGGGAAGCACTGGGACCATACAGGGCTGTTCTTCGTCCTTTCTGCTGTCCTCAGCAGCCCCCACCCTCCTGTGCTAACGGCAGCGTGGAGCCTTCCTACCCCTGTGAGGAGGTGCGAGCTCAGCGCCTTTTTGTAGCCAAGGACCCCCCCTTCTCTGCCCCCTCCTATGGGGTCTGTGTGGGGCTGCTGTGGGGGGAGTGGTGGGGNCCGCACCCGCTGCCAAGTCATTGCTGTGTCTGTGCTGCATCCCATGGGGCCGGGGATGTGGGGCTGAGGGGGCCCAGGGGGCGGCTGAGCTCAGGGGAGATCCAAGAGAACACTGACAGTGTGGCCCCCCGCCCTACCCTCCCGGGCAGGAAGCGCTGCGGAAGATCATCACCACTTTGGCTGTGAAGAATGAAGAGATCCAGAACTTCATCTACTCCCTCAAGCAGATGCTGCAGAATGTGGAGGTAATGCAGTGCCCCCATCCCCAGCACTGCCATATGGGGGTCCCTATGGGGACAGAGCGAGGGGTGGTGCTCATGGCAGCCTCCATCACCCGCTGACGTGCGGTGTCACCGCCAGGACAACTCTGCACGAGTGCAGGAGGACCTGGAGGGGGAGTTCCAGTCTCTGTATGCGCTGCTGGACGAGCTGAAGGACAGCATGCTGATGAAGATCAAGCAGGACCGCGCCAGCCGCACCTACGAGCTGCAGGTGAGCACCTGCCCTGCCCGCCCACTGCCTGCCCCCACCACACGCTGCAGCTCTGTGTCCTTCAGGCTCAGCTGGCAGCGTGTGCCAAAGCACTGGAGAGCTCGGAGGAGCTGCTGGAGACGGCCAACCAGACCCTGGCGACGGCCAACAACCACGACTTCGCCCAGGTGCGCACGCTGGGAGCTGCCATCCATCCCTACCAGGCTGCCCCAGTGCTGTGTGCTGGGGGTGGGGGGCAGGCCGTGCTGTCCCCCCTCACCTTCTGGCTTGTGCCACTCTGACTTGTGCTAGCCCCAGGCGGCCACGCTCCTCTCTCTCTGTGCTGGGCACCTTGTTAACACTGGGCTGGCTTTGCCCGCTGCCGGGCTTGGTTAGGGCCTGGGACCCCCCCCAGCCCCCCCCCCATACCATCCAGAGCCTCAGGTGCTGCGTGGCACCTTCTGTTATCAGAGATAAAGGGATGTAAGTGCACCGGGGTGGGGATGCTGCGCTGCATGGCACGCCGGTGGGTGTAGGGGATGCTGTGCTGTGCGGGTACCGCTGTGGGGATGCAGGGATGCTGTGCCATGTGGGTACCACTGCAGGGATGCTTCAGGGATGCCGCAGGGATGCTGTGCTGTGAGGCCACGATGTCAGGACACGCTGCAGCACGCTGGCTCCTGGCACTGCTGTCTCACCTGCTTTCTTTTTCTCCTCTTTCCCTCCGCACTCTCCAGGCTGCCAAACAGATCAAGGATAGGTACGGCCCCCCGCTGCCCCCGCGCCCCACTAACCCGCAGCGTCGGCGTCGCCCCACCCTCACCCCACAGCTACAGAGGGGGGGATGNACAGCCCCAGGTCCCCCAACCCCTCATATCCCCACTACTCACCACTGAGGAGGGGGATGAGCATCCCAAACCTCCACATCTCCACACAGGCACCATCCCCACGGCTCCTTTGTCCCCATGAGGTCCCCATCCCCAGGCTGTCCTCTCTGCTGTCCGCTCAGCACCTGGTCTGCTTGTCGCCCCCACCGGCTCTCCGTGACGCCACGGCTTCCTGCTGCAGCGCAGGGAGCTGTGCGGGGTGGGGGACAGCGCAGTGTCACACCCCGACCCCATGGCACACCCCGATCCCTATCAGACCCTGACCCCTATCAGACCCTGACCCCACATCACACCCCAGCACCCAGGATGAGGACTGAGCTGACCCAGACGTGCCACCACACCGTGACCCCTCCTTTGGGGGCACATCCTGACCCCAGGGCAGTGCGGCCCACGTGGCCTCACGGGGACAACCACGAGGGTGGGGGGTCCCGCTGAGGGGCTCCTTCCCCCCCCAGATGCCCACATCCTGCCGCCTCCCCTGCCCCCCCACGCCCTGGGGTTAGGGGGCCCCATTTCCCCGGGGGGGGTTGAGATGTGGGGGGGAAGCGGGGCCTGAAGGCAGCGGTGCAGCTCAGCCCCTCCTGGGGGGCTCAGCCCTGCCCTGAAGGGGGATCTGGGCCCTCTGGGTGAAGCGCGGGGCCTATACGGGACTACACATCCCAGCATGCCCCGCACTCGCCCCATGGCGATACGACGTATCCCAGCACACCCCGCGGCCGCACTACACTTCCCAGCATGCCCCGCGCTCGCCCACCGCCAATGCTACATATCCCAGCATGCCCCGCGGCAACGCGACTTATCCCAGCACACCCCGCAGCCGCACTACACTTCCCAGCATGCCCCGCGGCCCCCAGCCCGGCAATAGGGCGCCTCCCAGCACACCCCGAAGGCGGACTACGCTTCCCAGCATGCCCTGCGGGCGGGGCGGAGCGGGGACGCCGCCGCTCCCCTTTTGTTGGTGCCGGCGGGGCCTGGGGGCTTCGGGCGGGGGAGAGGAGAGGGATGGGGCACAAAGGAACACAGCAGGGAAAGAGCCGGGGGCACCCGCGGAGGGGACCTGAGGGGGGGACGTGGGGGGGCTCCACGGGGTCCCGTCCCACCGCTCCGTAGGGCCCCAACGAGAGCGAATACTCGGAGCCCTTTGATCAGGACGCGGCGCCCGAGGGCGGCAGCGAGGAGCCCCGCGACGCCGCAGGTGGGTGACACCGCACCGCGTCCCCCCCACCCCCCTGCACCCGTTCCCATGGGGGTCCCGCAGCCCCCCCGGCCCCCGCTGCTCCCCATAGCCCTGCCCGTCCCCAGGGCGCCCACGGCACGGCGAGGGGCAGCGGGTGAGGGCGCAGCGGGGCCCACAGCTCTACGACACCCCCTGCGAGGGATGGGAGAAGGTGGGTGAGGGCGCGGGGGGGGGCACAGCCCGCGACAGCCGCCTGCCCCGCGACGACGAGCGCCCGGCCGATGAGTACGACCAGCCCTGGGAGTGGAAGAAGGACCACATCTCGAGGGCGTTCGCAGGTGCCGGCATCCCGTGGACATCGCTGCCACCCCATAGCCCCAGCCCCACAGCCTCAGCCCCTGTGGGTACCACCCCACAGCCCCAGCATCCCTCAGACCATATGGGTACCACCCTGTAGCCCCAGCATCCTCAGCCCCCATGGGTACCACCCCATGGCCCCACATCCCTTAATCACTATGGGTACCACCCTGTAGCCCCACATCCTCAGCCCCTATGGGCACTACCCCACAGCCCCAGCATCCCTCAGACCATATGGGTACCACCCCAGAGCCCCAGCATCCCTCAATCCCTATGGGTACTACCCCATAATCCCACATCCTCAGCCCCTATGGGTACCACCCCACAGCCCCAGCATCCTCAGCCCCTATGGGTACCACCCCACAGCCCCATCCCCACATCCCTCACCCCCTGTGGGTACCACCTTGGGATGCTGGGACCCCTCAGTGGGGTGACAGCATGCTCTGTCCCTGCAGTGCAGTTTGAGAGCCCCGAGCGCTCCCCCAGTCTGTCCCGACAGCCGCCGCGCCCTCCCCGGCCACCCCCGGGCACGAGGCCGGTCTGCCCACCCAGCCCGGGGCACGTGGACACTTCGCTGCCACTGGAGAAGCAAGCGTGAGTTTGGGGGTCCCCTCCAATGTGGGGTGGCACCGATGTCCCCACCATGCATCATGGATGGCATGGACACGGCCCTGTGGGGGGGTAGCGGGGTCCCTATGGATCAGAAGGGGTAAAGGCCGTCCAAGTGGCACAGATGGGTCCCCATGGTGGAGATGGGACCCCATGGCACAGACATCCCAATGGCACACATGGGTCCCTGTGGTGGAGATGGGACCCCATGGCACAGATAGAACTGGGTCCCCATGGCATGGACATCCCCACGGCACAGGTGGGTCCCCATGGCACAGAAGGTGCCCCATGGCATGGACAACCCAATGGTGCAAATGGGTCCCTGTGGTGGAGATGGGTCCCCATGGCATGGATGTCCCCATGGTGCAGTTGGGTCCCCATGGCACAGATGTGTCCCCATAGTAGAGATTGGTGCCCCTGGCATGGACATCCCAATGGCACAGATGAGTCCCTAAGGTACAGTTGTGTCCCCATGGCACAGAAGGTGCCCCATGGCATGGATGTCCCCATAACACAGGTGGGTCCCCATGGTGCAGCTGGGTCCCCATGGTGGAGATAGGTCCCCATGGCACAGAAGGTGCCCCATGGCATGGATGTCCCTATATAACACAGGCGGGTCCCCATGGCGCATTTGGGTCCCCATGGCATAGACGTCCCCACGGCACAGGTGGGTCCCCATGGCACGGACACCCCATACACAGCAGGTGCCCCACGGCACGACATCCTGGTGGCACAGATGGGTCCCCGTGGCCCTTTGGTGCCCCACGTTGAGTCCGTTCCCAAGCAGCGCAGGCAGGACGCGGTGCCCCACGCTGGGGTGCCATACGTGACGCACCCACGGCGCCCCACGCAGGTGGTACCACGGCCCCATCGGGCGCGCGGGCGCCGAGACGCTGCTGGCGCTGTGCCGTGAGGGCAGCTTCCTGGTGCGGGACTGCGAGACCAGCCCCGACGACTACTCGCTGTCACTCAGGTACGCCGCGGGGCGGCCCTATGCGGACGGGGTCGTGCGATGCGCAAGCCCGCGTCCCCGCAGGCGCCCGCTGCCCCGCGTGTTCCCCGCTCTGCCCCCAGGAGCAGCCACGGCTTCGTGCACGTGAAGCTGACGCGGACGCGGGAGCGGCACTTCGTGTTGGGGCGCGCGGGGGCCGCGTTCCCCTCCGTGCCCGAGGCCGTGCGGCACTACACGGCGCGGGCGCTGCCCGTCCGCGGCGCCCGGCACCTCTCCCTGCTCTACCCCGTGGCTGCGCAGCCCCCCTGAGCCCCGCGGTGCCGGGGATCCCCCCCAGGTGTTCCCATTAAAGGCTTTGGTACGCTCCGGTACCTCTTGGGGCCGAACTCTATGGTATGTGGGGGAAGGGGGGCGGGGGGGCTTCCCATCCTGCTGCTGCTGCCTGTCAGCCGTGCCTGCTGCCCCGTGGGAGCGCTGGGTCAGCGCCTGGGCTTGGGTTTGGGATTGGGTTTGGGTTCAGATTTGGGTTTGAGTTTGGCTTGAGGTCAGAATCAGAGTTAGGATTAAGGGATCAGGATTGGGAGAGGGACTGAGTTTGGGTTCAGGATAGGGTCAGAGTGAGGGTCAGGGTCAGGGGTTGGGTTAGGGGTTGGGTTTGGGTTCAGGTTAGGGTCAGAGTTAGGGTTTGAGTTTTGGTCAGAGTTAGGATCAGGGTCAGAGTTATGGTTAGGGCTATGGATCAGGTTGGGTTGGCGGTAGGATCAGGGTTAGGGTCAGGGCCAGGGTCAGTGTTATGGATAAGTTGGGCTGGGATAATGGATCAGGGTTAGGGTCAGGGTCAGGGTCAGGGTTATGGATCAGTTGGGTTGGGGTTATGGATCAGGGTTAGGGTCAGGATTTGGGTTGGGGTCAGGCTGGGTTGGGGTTAGGGTGGGTGTCTGGATGTGTACCCCCCCATGGCCCAGCACTGGGGTTAGAACCACCCTTGGCCCCCCACTGCCCCGCGCTCTGCAGGGGGGGCTGACAGCAGTGCCCCCCGGTGGGGCTGTGCCAGGATCGGGCCGAGCCCTTCTGCTGCAGGCAGCGCAGCCACTGCGTGCAAAGGGAAAGGAGGACACAGGACGGCACGGCGGCTTCCCTGTAACTCGGGGGGCCATGGGGGCCGTGCAGTGCCCCACAGCCCCGGGGCTGCCCGTGCTCGGGGTCTGTGCTGTGGGTCCCGGGGGCACCGGTTGCCCCAGGGTGGGTGCTGGGGGCAGGAAGGCACCGCAAGAAGACAGGAAGCAAGGCGGCAGGATGCTGCAACCCTGCTGGGGGCTCTTCCTGTGTGAAGCAGAGCAGAGCGCAGCGCTCACACGCTATCCCTGCCGATATCGGGGGCTGTGGGGCACGGGGGGGTCACCCCTTAGAGCTGGGGGGCTTCCACGCTTGGTCCAGCCCCCCTTGTATGCTCTGTCCTCCAGCAGCTGCTCCGTGGGGGCTCTTGTTCCTCGGGGTCCGGCGAGGCATCACATTCACGTAGATGTCCGAAGTGTCTGGGGGACATTGGGGGCATTGTGGGGTGCAGGGCAGGCACAGCCCCGTAGGCACAGCCCAGCAGGGGAGCCCCCAGACCCAGAGGCACCCAGTGGAGCAGCCAGGGGTCTGAAGGGAAGGGGGGAGAGGGGTGTAGTGGAGCACAGGGTACATGGGCAGAGGGGTGTTTNCCCCCCCCAGTGCCCACCCAGCCTCATGCTGTACTCCCGGCGCAGGGGCTGCAGGCTGCCTCTGCTCTGCTCCACGAAGTACTGCACCACCTCATCCAGCGAGGAGCAGTGATGCTGTGGGGACAGGTTATGGGGCCACACACACAACCACGGGACCCCCTGCAGCTCCCTCAGCCCTGCTGGAGGGGGTCCCAGTCCCATAAACCTTTGCCATTTAGCCCCCGATCCCTTGCATCCCAGCCCCTGGGGGTCCCAGTCCCATAAATCATTGCTATTTAGATCCCAATCCATGGGGTCCCAGCCCCTGGGAGTCCCAATCCCATAAATCCTTGCCATTTAGCCCCCAGTCCCCCGGTTCCTTGCCCCTTCAGTCACAGCCGTGGGGTTCCCTGGCCTCACAGGGGTCCCAGTTCCTCAGGGAGATCCCAATCCCATTAATCTTTGACATTTAGTCCCCATTCCCTGGGGTCCCAGCCCCTGGGGGTCCCAGTCCCATAAATCCTTGCCATTTACATCCCAGTCCCTGAGATCCCAGCTCACTGGGGGCCCCAGCCCCCCGATGGTCCTGATCCCCTGGTTCCCCACCCCCCTTTGGTCCCAGCTGTGGGGGGTCCCTGTCCCTCGGGGAGATCCCAGCCCCACCGCTGTGGGAAGGGAGGGGTCCCAATCCCTGATCCTCAGCGCAGAGTGGGGGGGTCCCGTCCCACAGGGGCACAGTGGGTGTCTGACGGGGCACAGTGGGTGTCTGTGGGTCAGACCCACGGCGCTCACCGGCGTGTCGACGTCAACGAGGAACCCATCGCCCGCGCTGACCACCCTGTAGTGCTTCAGCACAGCAGCGCTGCCCGGGGAGGCGACCTCAGTGGGTGCCACCAACACTTCCCTGAGGAGACCCCCACCCCGGGGCCACCCCCGGGCACGGGAGGGGGTCCCGCCCCGCTCACCCTCTCAGCACCTGCCGCGTGCTGACGGAGAAGCCGTGGCCGTGCCCGCCGGGTCGCAGCAGCACGTTCCCAGCGCCCGCATTGCGCTCCAGCAGCCGCTCGGCCTCCGCGCGCGACACGTCGAAGAAGCAGCTGGGCGTGCTGGGGGGGGGGCACCCCGGGGTGCAGGGTGTCACCACGAGCACCCCCAGCCAACCTGAGCCGCACTGCATCACCCCACGCCGTGCCGCGTCACCTCCAGGCCCAGCACGTCGCCCCGAGCCGTGTCAAGCTGAGCCACGTTGTCACCCCATGCCGGGTCACCCCAAGCCATGCCATGTCAACCTGAGCCATTGTGTCACCCCAAGCCGTGTCACCCAAGCTATGCCGTGTCACCCCAAGCCACGTAATGTCACCCAAGCCATGCCATCCGAAGCCATGCCATGTCAACCCAAACCAAGCCATCCCAAGCCATCCCATCCCAAGCCATGCAATCCCAAGCCATGCCATGTCAACTCATGCCATGTCACCCAAGCTATGCCATGTCACCCCAAGCCACGTAATGTCACCTAAGCCATGCCATGCCAACCCAAGCCATGTCACCCCAAGCCATGCCATGCCATCCCAAGCCATGCCGCCCCAAGCCATGGCATGTCAACCCATGCCATGCCAACCCAAGCCATGCCATGCCAACCCAAGCCGTGGCAACCCAAGCCATGCCATGCCATCCCAAGCCATGTCAACCCAAGCCATGCCATATCAACCTGAGCCGTAGTGTCACCCCAAGCCGTGTCACCCAAGCTATGCCATGTCACCCCAAGCCATGTAATGTCACGTAAGCCATGCCATGTCAACCATGCCATGCCAACCCAAGCCATGCCAACCCAAGCCATGTCACCCCAAGCCATGCCATGCCATCCCAAGCCATGCCATGTCACCCTATGCCATGTCAACCCATGCCATGCCATCCCAAGCCATGCCATGTCAACCCAAGTCATGCTATGTCAATCTGAGCCATAGTTTCACCCAAGTCATGTCACCTCAAGCCACATAATGTCACCCAAGCCATGCCATCCCAAGCCATGCCAACCCAAGCCATGCTGTCACCCCAAGCCATGCCATGTCAATCTGAGCCACATTGTTTCACCCCAAGCCATGTAGTGTCACTCCAACCCATGCCACATCAACCTGAGCCATAGTGTCACCCCAAGCCATGTCACCCAAGCTATGGCATGTCACCCCAAGCCATCTCATGTCACCCCAAGCCATGTCACATGACTTTGAATCACTACATGTCACCCAAGCCATGCCACCCCAAGCTGTGCCATGTTAACCTGAGCCACACTGCGTCACCTCAGTCCGTGCTGTGCCACTTCAAGCCATGCCATCTCAACCTGAGCTATGTCATCTGTGTCACCCCAAGCCATGCCATGCCACCAGGCCACCCTGAGCCACATCATGCCACCCCAAGCCATGCTGTGCCACCTCAAGTCATGTCACATCACTCCAAGCCATGTCACATCACCTTGAATTGCAACATCTCACCCCAAGCCACGCCATGTCCATCTGAGCCAGTTTCACCCCAAGTCATGACACCCCAAGCCATGCCATGTCATCCCAAGCCATGCCACGTCAACCTGGGCCATGCTGTGTCACCCCACTCCATGTCACCCCACTCCATGCCATCTCAACCTGATGTTGATCCCCTTCCTGACCCCCCACTCACAGGGGCACTGCGGTTGTCCCCACACTCCGTGCCCTGCAGCGGATCTCCCTCTCGTGGCGCAGCGCCTCCGACAGCTGGAAGATGTGCCCGGGCAGCAGCGCCAGGTCGGCGGGCACCTCCATCTGTGGGGCAGGGGGGAGGCACGGTGTGGGGACACTGAGACACGGGGGGGGGATGGCGGGGGTCACCGGCACCCACCCACCTTGGCCATGGTCAGGATGAAGCCTCGCCACATCTCCTGCGCNGGGGGGGACGTGGCAGCCGTGTGCCCACAGGTGACACATTGATCGATGGTGACGACCACTACTGGGAGGTGCGGTACGACCGCGACAGCAAAGCGTTCGGTGTTGGGGTGGCGTATCGCAGCCTGGGCAAGTTCGACCAGCTGGGCAAGACGTCGGCGTCGTGGTGCCTCCACCTCAACAACTGGCTGCAGGTCAGCTTCAGCGCCAAGCACGCCAACAAGGCCAAGGTGCTGGACGTGCCCGTGCCCGACTGCATCGGCGTCTACTGCAACTTCCATGAAGGTGGGAGCTGCTCCTGGGACCGGGCGTGGGGTGACGCACGTGTGGGGCGCTGCTGGGATGGGTGGAAGGGGAAAAGGGGGAGCTCTGTGCCCCACATGTGTCCCATGCATGTCCCTAAGTGTGCTCCACGTGTGCTCATATGTGCCCCTGTGTGTGCCCACACGTGCCCCTATGTGTGCTCCATATGTATGCTTCATATGTGCCCTTATGTATGTCTCACATGTGCCCCTATGTGTGCCCCCACGCGCTCCACATGTGCCCCTGTATGTGCCCCCATGTCCCACATGTGCCTCGCGTGTGTTCCATGTGTGCCCCTATGTGTGCCCCACACATACGCCCCTATGTGCCCCATATGTGCCCTTATGTGTGCCCCCATGTGTCCCACATGTGCCTGTGTGTGCTCTACACATACGCCCCTGTATGCCTCACATGTGCCCCCCTGTGTACTCCATACGTGCTCTTATGTGTGCCCCACACGTGCCCCTAAGTGTGCCTTGTATGTGCCCCATATGTGCCCCTTATCTGTGCCTCATGTGTCCCACATGTGCCCTTATGTGTGCCCCACCTATGCCCCTGTGTGTGCCTCACACGTGCCCCATGTATGCCCTTATGTGTGCCCCACGTGCCCCTCTGTGTGCTCCATGTGCCCCCTTTTGTGTCCCACGTGTCCCCATGTACCCCACACGTGCCCCCCNGCCAGCAGCCGAGGGAGATCAGCCCGACGAGCAGCAGGGTGCCCCCCACAGCCCCCCACAGCTTCCACATCAGCTCTGCAAGCACAGCCAGCTGGGCTTCTTCCTCACGGCCACCAGCACCGGGGGGGGCATGGGGGACAGTGGGCACACACGTACCTGCCCCGTGCACTCCATCAGCTCCTGCTGCAGAGGGAAAGCAGGGCCGCGCTGTCCACATCCCCGCTGTGACCTCACACACGCCCAGGGATGTGCTGCCATCCAGAGACCCCACATCACCAGTAAAGCTCCTGCGGGTCCCACATCCCACAGACCCCACTGAATGCCGCCAGGGGTGCCCGGGGGGAGCAGCAGAGCGGGGCACAGCACAGCCCCTTGTGCATCCCAGATACCTGCACTGACGTGGAGCAGAGTGCCGTTCCCGCTGGCCGTGGCGTGGTAGGGGATCTCGACAATGATGTGGCACACATAGCATCCTGCGTCGGCCTCCTGTGCCCCATGGAGGCTGAGGTTGGCGTGGGGTGGGCTCCATGTGAGGTGGAGGTAGGGGGTGGCACAGGGCAAGGCGGCGGCTTTGGGATGCAGGCGGGTGGCACACAGCTCCTCGTGCCCCCCGTCCTTCAGCCACGTGATGCGGGCCAGGGACCACGGCTCTGCTGTCACCAGCTGGCACTGCAGGGACACGTTGGTGCCCGCTGCCACCCGCAGCTCGGCCGGCTCCTGGCTCGCCTGCAGGGCTCCCACTGCTGGGAGCAGCACTCGGGTCACCACGGGGCTCTGGGGGATGATGGCCGGGCACGTGGCTCTTTCTGAGGTCCCCCAAGGCCACCGTGGCCCCACTGCTGTTGATGGGGACGCTAGGACACCCTCTGTCCTGCTCATGTGTTCTGCTCGGCCACAGCCACTGCCCACACACTGCTCAGTGCACATCCCCATCCTGTCCCTACCGCAGCTGTCCCCTTCCTGTTCACACCTGCTCTCATTCCTCCCCACATCCCCCCACCCATCCTCACTTCCTCTGCCATGCCCCCCACCTCACAGCCACCATCCCCATCTCTGTCCCCACTCTGTCTGAGTTGGATATAGGAGCACTGAGAGGTGAGGTGCTGGCACAGCTGCCCAGGGGGGGTGGGGAGGGGTGGGGGCCACTGTCCCTGGAGGGGCTCAGAACTGCAGAGATGGGGCACATGGGGGCGTGGTCAGTGGCACAGGGGGATGGGGTTGGGCTGGGATTGGGTCTGAGCAGTCTTTTCTGACCCCATCCTGTCCTCATGTCTGTCTGTCTCTGTCCCAGACCCCTCCCTGCTCCCCCTACACCCTCAGGACACACACACCCCCGGCAGCCCCCCATCCCAGGCTGACCCCCACAGCCCCTCCG
>JACDJE010000387.1:525571-547711 GCA_016647715.1 Pavo muticus
CGTGCCCCTATGTGTGCTCCATATGTATGCTTCATATGTGCCCTTATGTATGTCTCACATGTGCCCCTATGTGTGCCCCCACGCGCTCCACATGTGCCCCTGTATGTGCCCCCATGTCCCACATGTGCCTCGCGTGTGTTCCATGTGTGCCCCTATGTGTGCCCCACACATACGCCCCTATGTGCCCCATATGTGCCCTTATGTGTGCCCCCATGTGTCCCACATGTGCCTGTGTGTGCTCTACACATACGCCCCTGTATGCCTCACATGTGCCCCCCTGTGTACTCCATACGTGCTCTTATGTGTGCCCCACACGTGCCCCTAAGTGTGCCTTGTATGTGCCCCATATGTGCCCCTTATCTGTGCCTCATGTGTCCCACATGTGCCCTTATGTGTGCCCCACCTATGCCCCTGTGTGTGCCTCACACGTGCCCCATGTATGCCCTTATGTGTGCCCCACGTGCCCCTCTGTGTGCTCCATGTGCCCCCTTTTGTGTCCCACGTGTCCCCATGTACCCCACACGTGCCCCCCCGTGTGCCTCTCTATCTGCCCCACACATACCCCTGTGTGTGCTCCATATGTGCCTCTCTGTGCCCCACATGTGCTCCCCTGGGTACTCCATGTGCCCCCTGTGTGTGCCCCCACGTGTCCCTATGTCTACTCCATATGTGCCCATGTGTGCCCCCGTATGTCCCCCTATCTTTGCCTTACAAATCCCCCACTGTGTGCCCCTGCATGTGCCCCACGCATGCCCCTATGTGTGCGTGTGTCCCCCTAGGTGTGCCTCATATGTGCCCCTATGTGTCCCCCATGTATACCCCACACATGCCCTACGTGTGCCCCACGTGTCCTTATGTGCCCCATGTGCCCATGTGTGCCCTTATGTGTGCCCCACATGTTCTCTGCGTGTGCCCCATGTGTGTGTCCCACATGTGCTGTGTGTGCTCCGTGTGTCCCATGTGTGTCCCACATGTGCTGCTGTGTGCTCTGTGTGCCCCATGTGTGTCCCACATGTGCTGCTGTGTGTGCTCCATGTACCCCATGTGTGTCCCACATGTGCTGCTGTGTGTGCTCCGTGTGTCCCATGTGTGTGTCCCACATGTGCTATGTGTGCTCCATGTGTCCCATGTGTGTGTCCCACATGTGCTGCTGTGTGTGCTCCGTGTGCCCCATGTGTGTCCCACATGTGCTGCTGTGTGTGCTCCGTGTGTCCCATGTGTGTGTCCCACATGTGCTGCTGTGTGCTCNTGTGTCCTTTATAGGTCTGACCTACAGATGGGTCTGTGTGTCCTTTATAGGGTCTGACCCACAGATGAGTCCATTGCTATGGGTCTGACCCACAAAGGGGACCCTGAGCTGCATTGGCCCCAGGTGGAGCGCAGTCCGGTGCCATCGCCCCCTTTGTCAGAGCCTCCCCCCCCCCGGGCACTAATTAACTAATTAACCCAACGAAGCCACCACAAACGGCGCTGGGGCTGCGGGGCTTTGTGGGGTTGGGGGGAACGGCGCTCCGGTGTGGCTGACCTCCCTTTCCCCCCCCTGAGCTCTGCCCGTGGCCGCTCTATGGGAGGCGCAGTGCGTCCCCGTCCTGTGTGCCCCCCGTGTGCCCCCCCGGCACGCAGCCCCCACCCCCGGAAAGGGGTCTTTGTTCGGGGAGAGCGGAGCAGGGCTGCAGTTGGGGTACAGCGCGGGGGTCCCCCCGCCCCATATATTCTAGGGAGCGGGTGAGGGGGGGGTCCTCGTGCCCCTGTGCTGAGCCGGGGGGGCCGCACCCCTCTGGGACCCGCAGATGTTGGGGTCCGCGGAGCCTTCTTGGTGCGGGGGGGGGTCGGGCGCCCCCAACTCCGATCCCCGGGGGGGTCCCGTGGCCGCGGGTCCCCTTTGTCCCGGTGCCACTTTGATTCTCCCACTGACCACGGCTGGGCTGGGGGGGCTCAGCCCTCCCTCCCCCCCCGCCCCCCTCCGGAGCATCACTGCGGGGCGGTACTGGGGGTGGGGGGGGTGAGGGGCTCCGGTCCGCGCTGAGAGCGGCGGTGACACAAAGCGGCGGCGGCGGCGGNTCCTGTATCCCTGCGTCCCCATATCCATGTGTCCCCACATCCCCATATCCCCATACTCATGTACCCCTGTGTCCCCATATCCCCGTATCCTTCCACCCCCAAATCCCTATATCCCGTGTTGCTGTCTCCCTGTATCCCCGTGTCCCCATATCCCCACATCCCCTCTCCCCATCCCCTCTCATTCCCTCTGTGTTCACACCCCCAACGTCCCCATTTCCACCCAGCAATGCCCTCTGCGTCTCCCCGTGGTTGGGGACACCCAAAGGCGCTGCCCCCAAGGGGTGGGGATACCCCACTTGGGGCGGGGGTGATGCAGGCTCTGTCCCCACCACCCCACAGCGCTGGCGGCCGCCTCCCCAAGTGGGGATGAGTGTGCAGAGGAGGAGGAGGATGAGCTGGAGCCGGGGCTGGATGAGGCTGAGCCGGAGCCTGACAGCGGGGCCAGGGCGGCGGGGGGGTCCCGGGGGGCCGTGCTCACACGTCGGGGCATCACTCTGCGTGTGCTGCTCCGTGACGGGCTCCTGGAGCCGGGACGTGGGGTCCTCTCCATCTACTACCTGGTGAGGGCAGTGAGGATGTGGGGATGAGGTGATGGGGACACGAATGGGGACATGGATAGGGACACTGATGGGGACATGGATGGGGACATGGGACATGGATGGGAACATGGATGTTGGGTATGGATGGAGACGTGATAGGGACACGGATGAGGACATGGATGGGGACATGGCAATGGGGACATGGAGATGGAGTCATGGATAGGGACACGATTCTATGATAAGGATGGGTTCATGGCAGTGGGGCTATGGATGAAGATATAGGTTGGGAAATGAATGGGGACATGGAGATAGGGACATAGATGGGAATGTGGTGATGGGGACATGGGTGGACATGGCAGTGGGGACGATGATGGGGACATGGATGGGAACATGGTGATGCATGGGACATGGATGGGGACATGGCAATGAGACATGGAGATGGGGTCATGGTTGGGGACATGATTCTATGATTCTGTGACAGGGATGGGGACATGGCAGTGGGGCCATGGATGAGGATGTAGGTGGGGAAATGAATGGGGACAGTGGTGATAGGGACATGGCAATGGGGACATGGAGATAGGGACATGGATGGGGACAATGGTAAGGGTATGGGTGGAGATGTGGTGATAGGGACATGGATGAGGACACAGATGGGGACAGTGATGGGGACATGGGTGAGGACAGGGATGGGGACAGGGATGGGACATGGGTGAGGACACGGATGGGGACACAGATGGGGACAGTGATGGGGACATGGGTGAGGACAGGGATGGGACATGGGTGAGGACACGGATGGGGACACAGATGGGGACAGTGATGGGGACAGGGATGAGGACAGGGATGGGACATGGGTGAGGACACGGGTGGGGACACGGATGTGGACACGGATGTGGACATGGATGGGGACAGGGATGGGGACACGGGTGAGGACACGGATGGGGACACGGATGGGGACACGGATGGGGACATGGATGGGGACAGGGATGGGGACATGGGTGAGGACAGGGATGGGGACACGGATGTGGACACGGATGGGGACACGGATGGAGACATGGATGGGGCAGGGATGGGGACACGGGTGAGGACAGGGATGGGGACACGGATGGGGACATAGATGGGGCAGGGATGGGGACACGGATGGGGACATGGATGGGGCAGGGATGGGGACACGGGTGAGGACAGGGATGGGGACACGGCCCATCTCAGCCCTCCCCGCTCCCCCCAGGGCAAGAAGTTCGTGGGGGACCTGGGTGCGGACGGGGCCATCACGTGGCAGGAGACGGGGCAGGTGTTCGGCTCACCCAGCGCCTGGGCCACGCACTGCAAGCGCCTGGTGAACCCCGCCAAGAAGTCGGGCTGCGGATGGGCCTCCGTGCGCTACAAGGGGCAGCGGCTGGACCAGTACAAGGCCGCGTGGCTGCGCCGGCACCAGCCCCACACACCTGGAGATGAGGTGGGAACCCAGCGGTGTCCCCAAGGAGGGGCCTGGGGTGTCCCCGTGGGTGTCCCTAGGAGGGGTCTCAGGGGGTCCCCATGGATGTCCCCAAGGAGGACCGTTGGGGTGTCCCCAGTGAGGTCCTTCAGGTTCCAGTTGGTGTCCCCAAAGACAGACCTGGGGTGTCCCCATGGGTGTCCCCAAGCAGGTGCCCTGGGGACTGGGGAGAGGTCTCAAGGGGTCCCTGTGGGTGTCCTCAAGGTGGAGCCTTGGGGTATCCCAGGGCCTGGGGTGTCTCCATGGGTTTCCCCAAGGAGGTGCGTCAGGTCTCCATGGATGTCCCCAAAGAGGTGCCTGAGGCCTTGGGGTGTCCCCAGTGAGGTTCTTCAGGGGGTCCCCATGGAGGTCCTTTGAGGTGTCCCCAGGGAGATGCCTAAGGTCTCCATGGATGTCTCCACGGAGGTGTCTCAGGTCCCCATTGGTGTCCCCAAGAAGGGGCCTGGGGTGTCCCTCTTGGTGTCCCCAAGGAGATGCCCTTTAGCCTCAGGGTGTCCCCATGGGTGTCCCAAGGAGGTGCCTTAGAACCCCATGGGTGTCCCCCAGGAGGTGCCTCGGGGGGTTCCCATTGATGTCTCCAAGGAGGGTCCCCATGGGGCCCTGGGGTGGGCGCAGCCCTCAGCCCCCTCCTGGCGCTCTGCCCCAGGCTCTGCCCAGTGAGGGCGAGGAGGACGAGCTGCCCGAGGAGGAAGAGGAGGAGGCTGGGGACAGCCGAACGCCCGCACCGGAACCGGCAGCCACCAAGAGAACGGAGGAGAAGAGCAAGAAGCTGCCGGGCCGCAGCACAGCAGAGCAGGGTGAGCGGTAATGGTGGCAGTAACAGGGCTGCGGCGGTGGCAACGGGGGGAGGGTGGTGATGGTAATGGGGATGTGATGGTGGTAATGGGGATGTGATGGTGGTAATGGGGATGTGATGGTGGTAACGGGGCGCTGTGCACTGCTGTACAGAGCCCACCCCCAAGGGGAAGAGGCCGGAGAGCAAAGCCCGGGCGCCTGTCCGCTACTGCATGCTGGGCACACGCGATGCAGCCAGGTAGGGACCCCACCATCACCTCGGACAGCCCTCGGGGTAGGGAGGGCAGGGGGGAGCGGGGCTGTGTCTCTTGCAGGAACCCACAGACCCTGGTGGAGGTGACATCCTTCTCTGCCATCAACAAGTTCCAGCCCTTCAACGTGGCCATCTCCAGCAAAGTCCTCCTGCTGCTGGTGCGTCCCCTCCCCTGTTGGGATTTTAGGATCCCTTTTAGGATTCCCTCGCCGCATTCCCTTTTCCTTTAGGATTTCCACAGCCACCTGACGCGCAGTGAAGTGGTGGGCTACCTGGGGGGCCGCTGGGACACCAACACACAGCGTAGGCAAGGGGGGATGGGGGGGAACAGCCCCTGGCACAGCCACCCACCCCCACATCCCTGCAGTGCTGACGGTGCTGCGCGCGTTCCCGTGCCGGAGCCGCCTGGGCGATGCTGAGGCTGCGGGTGCTGTGGAGGAGGAGGTACTGCAATGCACCACCGCCCCCCAGGTGCCCCCCTCACCTCTGGTGATGTGGGGGGGGTCCGATGTTATCCACACATCCCAGATCTGCCAGAGCCTGTTCCTGCGGGGGCTGTCGTTGGTGGGTTGGTACCACAGCCACCCCTTCGGCCCCGCGCTGCCCTCCCTGCACGACATCGACGCGCAGATGGATTACCAGCTCAAACTGCAGGGCAGCGGCAACGGCTTCCAGCCCTGCCTGGCCCTCATCTGCGGTAAGCACCCACCCCTGGGGGGGGCACAGGCCTGCGGCCCCCCCCCCCCATCAGCCCCATCTCTCCTCCCAGGGCCGTACTATGCTGGTAACCCTGGTGTGGAGTCCAAGATTGCCCCCTTCTGGGTGATGCCACCACCGGAGGTGAGCGGCCCCCATCGCCTCCTCGGGGCAGTCCGAGTGCAGTGCCAGATGGGTGACCCCATGGGTGACCCCGCTCCCCTCTCATCCAGCAACGGCCCAACGACTACGGCATCCCCATGGATGTGGAGGTGGCCTACATCCAGGATGGCTTCCTCACCAACGACGTCCTGCAGGAGATGGTGAGCGTGGGGCAGGAGCTGAGTCCTCACCCCAACCCCAGGCTGTGTCCCTACCACCCATCCCAGCCTTAGGGACAATCTGTCCTCTATCCCTGTTTGCTGTGGGGGTCTGGGGAAGGAGCACTGAGCCCCAGTGCAGCCCCCTGCCCCCATCCCCAGACACTGCTGGTGGAGTTCTACAAAGGAGCCCCAGACCTGGTGAAGTTCCAGGAGCTGTGGAGCCAGGACCAGACCTACCTGGATAAGCTGAAGGTGGGGAGAGTGCTTTCTGTGAGCTCAGCGCTACCCACCACGCTCCTCCCAGGAGCTGTTAATGGCTTTTACTCCACCCCAGTGCAGAGTGCACAGGGTGAGCCCAGCAAGCAGAGCTGCGTTCCTCTCCGCAGGGCTCCCTGGCCTCCCGCAGCCCCAAGGACCAGAGCTTCGCCCACATCCTGGAGCAGATCTACGGCCTGCTGAGGCACAGCAGCTGAGCAGGAGCTGCGCTGGGATGCAGCACTGCAGGGATGCAGCACCGCCTGCTGCGCCCAGGAAGCCAATGGAAGGACCCAGAGCCAGCAGCTGGGGGCGCAGGGCAGGGCAGGGGGGACTCGTGGGGGCCCAACACTTTTATAGTGTAACAAAGCAGGGAGAAATAAACGAGGAAACGCAGCCTCACCTCTCAGACAGAGATGCGAGCGCGTCCCTCTGTCAGGGCTGCCCTCAGAGCTGAAAGCAGAACTCCTCTCCATGCCCACACCGCCAAAGGCCACGGGAAGAAGGAACCGTTTGTTCGCCATCAACTGCTTTTATTGTTCTGGAAAAATGGAATGTGTCACTAACAGAAAGGCCAGCGCCGACCAAGAACACGTCCGTAACAAAGAGAAACCGGTCGGCTGAACTGATAGAGCTTTTGGCTACGATGTGGCAGCAGTCTCGCTTTTTCGTCATCACAAATTCAAGTTGACCCTGCTTAATAAAACTCACCACGTGTCCTTTTGTATTAAAAATATATATTTCTGTCTATAGCTCTGTATTAAAGCGCTCAGTAGCGGCGGGCGAAGCGCGGCTCGGTCGCTCTGTGTGTTCGCTCCTGGCCTGCAAACCCCCCCTGCACTGCAGCACTCGGCGCCATCTGGCTGTGGTTTGGGCCCTGTGTGAATCCTCCACGCCTACAAAGGAGAGCAGACAGGTTGGGGGTGGGACGGGGAGGGGTGGCTGCACATCTCACAACAGGCATTTGACGCCGTTTCGGTTTGGTTTGGTTTTTTCCTACTTGCAAATCCGTACTGGAGTTGAATCTGAAAGTCTGACTTTGCACTTTGGATACGGGCATTTCTGCCTCAATTCAGACCTGCTGCTGGTAACGAGGTGACAGCTCTTACCCTGCCATCCCCCCGCGGTGCATCGCATGGCCTGGTCCCGGCTGACCAGGCGCGCCTCGATCACCACCTGAGCACAGAAAGGAGAGAAAGAAACAGTGGGGGGAGGAGAAAAGCCTTCGTGTTGTCCTACCAGAAAAGCCAGATCATCCCCAGAGTTTGATTTGCTTTCTCAGTAACGCTGTTAAGGTCTGCAGGCTTTAATTACCACCAGAAGTTCAGCAGCAGTAATTGATAGAAAGACCACGATCACACTGGGAAGCAGCAAGTGTACCTTGCCATCTCTCATGATCCCGTCCCATCATTCCTCCAGCCACACTGCCCTGCCATGAACGATCTTGATGCCCCTCTAACTTTCGACCATGATCTCCCCAGTCACGTCCATCTCTTAAAGAAATAAAAGAAAGTCTTCTAGGTGCGTCCCTTATCGTGCCAGCACAGGAGGCATCGCTCGCAGAGACCCCACGTATTCAGTGCACAACAGAGCGGATTAGACGTGGACCGACCAACCAACCACTGCTCCCCTGCTGGTGTGCCTGCACAGAACCCCACGAGATGCATCTGGGACACATCCAGCCTGATGCTGACTTGCAGAGAAACCACCAGCACGCCTCAGCTCCCCCCAGTCACCTCCATCTGCTGAATCCCTGAGTTCTAACTATGAGTGCTACTTCTGTGGGCGCCCCTGGGGCAGCTAACAGCACTGAGAATCATCTGTAAAAGGGAAGCTGCTTACAGAGAGACCCTCTTCACCCCTGAACTCCTCGTGTGTCCAGATCGGAGAGGCTCAAAAGAACCAGGAGGAAAAGGACCCGCACGGTGACAGCGCTCCTACCAGCACCCCCTGGAGGTTCACCCGCTGTCAGAACGCAGCACCAACACCCACACGGGCTTCCCTCGTGTGCTGAGCACTAACCGGGTCGGTGGGGGAATCCCTCTCCCTTCGTTCAGCCTCCGCTCAGACCCGTAACCGCCCCAACCATCGCGGGATTCCCGCGCGTGGCGCTCGGGGCCCCCGTGCCGCTCATCCGGGTAGTGCTGCAAGGCAAGCAGGACAGTTACAGCCTCAGCTCATCCCCACTCCTTCCCTAACAACACTGCAGCTCCTCAGAGGGTGCTGCGGCACACAGCTCCAGAAAATAAAGCAGCTGCCCCACGTTTCACTGGCTCTGCTGCCGTACCCTCTGCGGTTCGCTCCAGGCACCAGTTTGGTCCCACAGCACCACTTGGTGGGTGCAGACCTTCCTTTTAACAGAACCATCCCTTCCTACACAGCAATCAGGTGAGCGTTAGAGCAGGGAACCCTCACAGGGCTGCCACATCACAGACCCGGGGCTGCGAGCCAGGAATCTGTCACCTCACGTCACCTTATGGCCAGAACAGCCAGCACAGCTCCCAGCACTCACTGGTGGAACACACGCTCACCTTCAGCCCAGCAGCAGTTCCATTTAAGGAACAGGTAGCACCGTGCTGCTTCTGCTTTGCAACGTGTGTAAAACGAAGGCATGATGTGGATGTGACCCACCTGCCCGTCCCGGTCTGGGATTCCTCTTGAGCCTTCTCTTCTGGAAGGAAAAGAAGTTTCAGTTAAGCCAGCAGCCATAACCCATAAGCAGCACACAGACCTCTGTATTTGGAAGGCTGTAAGTCTGAGATCCCAGCACCTGTTCAGCTGTAACAGACTGAAATCAGCTCTGGTTTCAGTAGACAGGCATACAAAGAGAGCAAAGTAAGACTTATAGCAATGAGTAATTCAGGCGACACCGAGGCACGGTCAGCAGGACGAGGCCAGACCTGCAGCCAAGGAAGAACAGAGTGAACCTACCAGCATCAGAAAAGAGTTACAAGCAAAAGCAAAGCGGCACAGCTCCTCCCACAGCTCCTTAGAGAGCAACACAAAGTGCCCACAGAGCACCTCTGCAGCCTGTGGAGTTCAGGTCAGTGTAAGCCACGCTGTGAGGAGCAGGGAAAGTGTTAAAGCAGAAGGAAATTGTTACACCTTGGATTAAAGAACTTGGAATCACAAATCAGACATCCGCACAGCTTGAGAAGTGCAGGACTGCCCTCGGCACGGCAGAGCTCAGTGGTGCAGACACAGGACTGCAAGTACGCATGAAACCAGATGCAAGAAAAGCACGAGGCTCATTTGTTTGTTTTCAGCACTGTTCAAGCCACGAGTAAAGCAGAAAGACACCGAGTTTCTTTCAGGGTATGGGAAGGAGAGCCTCTGCCTTGTGCTGACCTGTCCAAGGAATGGTCCTGGTACCGGCCACGGTCCCTGTGGTCGAAGTCGTGGAAGCGGTCCTGGCGCACAAACTCAGAGTGGTACCTGTCATCCAGCGCCATCCGCTTCGCCTCCGGCCAGTACGGATCATCTCTCCTGCAGGAAAGGAAACCAACCTGGTACAGATTTCCTTCCGTGATCTCCCGAGCGAGACCCTGAGATCAAACCACATTCAATTCCATTATTCTAACAGTTACTTTTGGTTTGTAATTAAAGCCTCGGGACTGGAGTTAGCTGCATCAGCACCACACGAAAAGCAGACCCTCCGCAGGGCAGACATGAGAGCAAGCAGCTCCTGCTGGCAGCCCTGCTTTAAGGTGTAGGTTCCCAGAACCACCCAAAGTTGGGGAAGATCTTCAAGATGAAGGTCAACCATCAGCGCAGCACAGCGGGTGCATCACTGAGCCACGTCCCTCCTAAATACCCACAGGGATGGGGACTCCACCCTGCGCAGCCGTTCCAACGCCTGACCACCCTCTCTATGAAGAAATTCTGCTTCATTTCCAATTTAAACCTCCTCCAGCACAGCACTGTTTTCTTGCACACTGTATCTGCAGGCAGACGTGGCCAGATGCTGGTATCCCACTGCAGTTACCTGCCATCATCATAGGGCCGCCTCATCGCTGAGCGCCGCTCCTGCTCATAGCGCAGCTGCTCCTGCTGGCGCCGCAGCTCTTCCCTCTCCCGCTGGATCCGCTCCTGCTCCCTCCTCCTCTCCTGCTCGATGTGCATCCTTTCCCTCTCCAACCTCTCCCTCTCCAAGCGCTCTCTGTCCAGACGCTGCCTTTGAAATTCAAGTCTCTCCCTCTCCCTCTGCAGCCTCTGCCTTTCATCCCGCTCGTGCATGGCCTGGAGGCGCTGCTCTCGCTCTCGCCTTTCTCTCTCTCTAATTGAAAACAAGACATTTGTTTTTCGGTCAGTTATCTCCAATCGAGGCTTTACAGCTCCTTTGGGGTGTTTCTCTTATTGGTTCGCCTTTCAAAACAAAAATTATGTATTGTATGCTGTATGATTAAATATAGATGGTCTCTTCTCAACCAAACCAAAGCTGCTTAGTAACTCCCAAAGGGAGGTAAGATTCTACATGAGCAAGGCAGCTCCTACTCTGAGTTGGGCTGAGAAAGCTTTGGTAGAGCATGGAGTGTCCTCACACAGAACTCTGACAGACGAGGTATTCAGGAGGTATAAAAACCTTCAGGCAGAACACAAACATTGGGAACACTCAATTCTGACTAAGCAGAACACGTGAGCTGGGAGTACCCTCAGAAGTGACCACTCACAACAGCCTCCTCAGAAGCACGTGCTTAGAGATGAGTGGTTTCAGTACAAAAAGCCTTCGTAACTCTGCACAGCAGCTCGGTATCGGAGTGAGCTGAGGTACGAATGTGGAAGGGCCCCCACAGAGCCCAGCCTGGGGCACACAGCAGGCTGTGCTGCCCCACACAGCAGGCCGTACTGCCCCACACAGAGCTGGGGCACGCAGCAGGCCATGCTGCCCCACACAGAGCTGGGGCACGCAGCAGGCCGTGCTCCCCCACACGGCAGGCCGTGCTGCCCCACACAGAGCTGGGGCACGCAGCAGGCCGTGCTCCCACACAGAGCTGGGGCACGCAGCAGGCCGTGCTCCCCCACACGGCTGGGGGACATGGCAGGCCGTGCTCCCCCACTCACCGGCGCCGCTCGGTCTCCCTGATCTCCCGCTCTCTCTGCCGCTGCCGCTCGCGCTCGCGCTGCTCTTTGATTTTATCGAAGGACAGGATGTCCTGCTTCTCCTTGCTCTCAGATTTGCGGTCCTGGCTCTTTGTGCTCTGAGTTAAACCGAAGCAGTACGTTTAGCTGAACGCAGAGCGCTTCTCCAGCCAGAATCCCCAGGCGAAACCCCCCAGTGGTGTCGCTCAGAACACTCCCACCCTGCTGGGGGTGACAACGTGGGGATCACACAGAAGTCAGGGAGAAGCACCCAGACTTTGGCTGGAACTTCCAGTGAGTGTAAGTGCATATAAATATTAGAGGCACATGATCTGCCTTGTGCTGGTGGTAAATGATACAGCACTGTAAAGGTCACCGGGCACCACAGCCCAAAGGGATCATCTTTACACCGCTGTCAAATTACATTTCTACTTCCCCAGCTGCAGCAGCAGTGACTGCGAGGAGAGGCACCAGCTTTTACCTTCAGAGCACAATTAACACCGTAATGCCTCATAAAATACTGCTAGAGGTCAGCTGCCCCCACACACGAGGCAAAAAACCCCACAGCCACAGCACAGGTAAGGTTATCCACACCTGCCTTTACAGAGGGGTGTCCATGAAGCCGTGCTTACCCTCTCCTTGGAAGCAGACGTTTTCACACTAATAACAGGCTCTCCTTTAGATTTATCCATCACCA
Source organism: Pavo muticus (assembly GCA_016647715.1). Lineage (NCBI taxonomy): Eukaryota > Metazoa > Chordata > Aves > Galliformes > Phasianidae > Pavo > Pavo muticus. The sequence continues at coordinate 537,762 of JACDJE010000387.1, forward strand.
CCGTCCTCTCGGTTCCTCGACTTGCTAGAAAGCAAAGGCAAACAAGAATAAATAACACCCAGATGTTCAAAAACCTCGCAAGGATTTTAACCCACCAGGATGTTATTTTACCCAGGCTCTGAGACCATCCGTGCAAGAAGGCATCCACAACTTAAAACAGCTGGCCAGCCTTGCCCCAGCCCATGCACTACCGACTTCTGCACAGCTGCTCACGCTGCGTCACCGCTCCAAAGCAGTGCTTGTGACACACCTGATTTGCTCGCCCTGGACCGGTCGGAGGACCCAGCCTTCTGCTCCTCCTTCTCCTTCCCTTCCTTCTCATCCTTTGAATCTTTCTCTGATTTCTTTGCATCGTCTTTTTTGTCGGCCTTCTCCTCCTTTTTAGCACCGACAGACCTGCAGGCAAACTTAGCTTTAACAGAAGACCTGACAGGAAGTACTGAGTACCCACTCCTACTGATGGAGGCAAAACAAAAGAGCATCCCAAACACCAGCTCCACGCTGCAGAGCACCGACAGCACGCCAGGCTGTACCTGTGCACGTGCTGCAGGGCAGCAAACACTGAGCTGAGGCTGCCTCAAAGTGAGAAACTACAGACCACCCTTCTCAGGATCAGGAGAGTGAGTGTAGAAATACAAACCCTCTCCACTGCAACAAAGGCCACACGTGGCACAGGGAGCAGGGGCTCACCCAGCTGCAGGCTGAGCTCCACCACAAGAGAAGCTTCCACAAACAAATGCTTGTGCGTCTGATGCGAGGAGCTCAGCCTGCAGCTCCTTCAGCAGATCTCTGGTTGCTTTATGAGGTAGTAAAGCAAAATGGCTCTTTCAAAAGGAAAAGACCACGTGGAAAACAGAGTATGGGAACACTGCTTACCCATCATTCAGTCTATCAGAAAACAGACAGATCACCAGGAAGATCTGTCAGAGCAGCCATAGTGGCCTTTGCAGACTTAATGACCATTTAACCCAGCCACCAAAGAGCAGAACAAATCCAAACCAGATGAGAGGACAAAATTCTGGTTAAAAAAGAACAGGCTGCTGTGCCATTATCTGCCACAGCTGGTGTGCTGTGTTACAGAACACCAAAGCCCTCCCTGATTTCTAACAGACAGCCCACTAAGATGCACTTCTGGCTCTCTCCAGCATGACTCCCACTCCAGGTGCAGCAAGCAGCAAACCATGGCTTCCTGCAATTCCTGCCCCCTTTTCTCACGTGGCTGCATTACAAACAGCAGCCTTTAAACACAGGAAAAGATACATTAAAAAAAGAACACACAAAACACTTTACTTCTCAGATTTGCAATCTGCAGAATGGTGCCTGTCCTTTTCCTTCCGTGCTTCGCCCTCCTTTCTATCTGAAGGCTTTTTCCCAGCTGGTTCATTTTTGGCCTAGAATTTCAGCAAGAAACGTTTTTAACAATCAAATCAAAGCTCCACCTTTCGTTCCAGCCTCCTGCCACGTGAGAGCCACAGCCCACCTTCTCCACAGAGATCATCTTCCCGTGCAGCTCTGTCCTGTGCAGGTGGTTGATGCACTTGGTGGCTTCCTCAGACGTGGACATGGTGACGAAGCCATAGCAGCGCGCGCCGGGGCTGCGGGCGTTGGTCACCACTTTTGCACCAACCACCTGCAGGGGAAGAAAGGCATTCTGTGTCTGGAGAGACAAGGGCAGGTTAACCCTAACCAACCGTGTGAGCAGCTCTGGTCGCTGTGATAGCAAGGTGCCTGCTCGGTTTTAATGCAGAGGAAACACTGTTGGCACGCAGTGCTTCACTGGCACTCTGAGACAGCAGCACTAAGCTCATTTCAGAGGCAGCAGAAGATGGGGTGTTATTTTAACCTGGCCCACACACTGCTGGGCCCACAGTGTTCTAAAAGTGCCTCAACTAAGCCTGACCTCACAGCATATCCCACAGTCCTGAGATGGTTTGGAAGAGATCACAGAGTCATAGAACGGCCTGGGCTGCAAAGCCCCGCAGTGCTCATCTGGCTCCAACCCCTGCTGTGTGCAGGGCCGCCAGCCACCAGCCCGGGCTGCCCAGAACTGCGGGACTGATTTGAGGATCCAGCTCTTGAAAGAGATGCCACCATAAAAACCACACTCAAAACTGGTCTTTAAGGTGCTGAGCAGGCAGCTAACAAAGATACACAAGCAGGAAAACAACATAATTCATCTGTCTTTTCTTAGGAGGCACCTCTGTTTGTTTCCATCCCCACATGCCCACTGGTCACAGTGCACACTGACACCAACACTTCACATCACACCGGAGAGGAAGGAGGTGGTGCTGAGAGAGCTCCCCTCTGCAAGTGCTACACTCACACCCAGAACTGCCTTAATTTTACAGCAGCTGAGCAGAGATTCTCCACTGCCCCATCACAGACAAAGGTTACTGATGAGATTCATTACTTTCGGACAGAGGGTTCCAATAGAACACAGGCAGAGTGCAACGCTTAGTCCTCCCAGCCATAAGAAAGACTGGAAGCTAAGCTCCAGGTCACCCCATGAAACACATGGCCGGCTGTCTGCTTGCAGCCCACCACGCACCTTCCCATACTTGCTGAAGAGATTCTTCAAGTCCGTTGCTCTGGTGGAGGATGAGAGCCCACTGACCCACAGGTTCCTGCCAGAACCGCTGCCAGCACGGCCTGAGGGACGGGAAACAGCCCAACATAAGAACCAACCACAGCCACTGAAGCAAGAACACAACAGTGAGAAACAACCCCACCTCCTCCCCTCCTGCTTAAACCTCTGCCAGCACAACCCTCATTTCACTGCTTCCAAACCACTTAAAACCAGCAGATAAACTGCAGCCTTCAGCAATTAACCTTAGAGCTCTACATTTGAACAGCCTTAATGAGTTATCACCTACACACAGGCCTCCTTACATTTAATCACTTTGAAGAGAACAACGAACTATTAGATGCTGATACCAACGTTTGTCAGTTTACACTTTCATGATAGCAAACAGCATACCTTTCTCATCTTTAGAGGCTTGCTTTGCATCTCTGTCCTCCTCACCAGAGCTAAAGACAAAACAACACATTATTCAACCAGGCATAAGACAAAGCGAGTCCAGACTGCAGACTAGAACGTTATACCTACCAGTGACAATTAGCTCTGAAATAAAAGGAGCCACTGCAAATTTTTGGAAGAGTGACTGGAAATATGGGACTGGTATACTTAAGAAGACAATTAGTGCTGTTTTGCAGATGACAGGAATTAGAATAATTTAAGAAAACAACCTTTGAAGGTTGAGGAAGGAAAGAAATCAAACCCTCTGTGGTTACAAACAACAACAATTCTGCACAAGGAGAAATCAAAGCGATTCTTTAGGAATAGGCTACAATTTCAGCAGGCGTGGTGGCCAATTGAAGGAAACAGCTTATTGGCATCGCTTAACGACCCGTGACAAAAGATAGCATCTGGTCTATAACGGAGAAAAAACAAACCTCTTTTTCTGATCACCGCCCTCACTGGCTGAGGACTCTTTAGTAGCGGGGCATTCCTCTGAATTAGCTTTGTCTTCTGTTTGCTTGCCATCTTCTTTGCTATCCTTGCCTTCGGGACCTGCGCCTCTCTCCGCTGTTTCCCCACTAGAGGCTTCCAGGCCTTGGCAGCGCTTGCTACTCTGATCGCTTACGCTCTCTACTCCTACAGAGTCAGAGTCCAGCTTCTCTTCCTCTATTGTCTGTTCACTTGTCTCCCCTTTTGCTACAACTAAACGCTTTGCCTCCTTCCTTGCCATAGCTTGTGCCGATTTGCTGTCCAAATCTAAAGCATCTTCCTCCGACTGAGCGGCACCCAGAGCGTCCTCTTCCTCTGCTAGCCTCTTGCCTGGCACCACGTTACTTGCTTCCTGTGCATGTGGCTGCTCCGCTTCGGAGGTTTCTTCGTTAAGGAGCTCAGATTTACAAGTTTCCCCCAAAATGTCGAGTATTTTCTCATTTTCTACGGATTTAACAGGAATAGAATGGCACAAGGTTTAATCACCAGGGAAATACAGCAATCACAAACGTGGAACTGGCATGGCTGCCACACTAACACCAAGAGAACGGCTAAGCTACACAGAGATTGGAAAACCCTAGTGTACACAGTGTTACAAGTCCTACGCTCACTGCCCTCTGACACACTACTGCATCAGCCCTCACACGTTAACAGGGAAGAAAAATCCCCCCCCAGACTTAACAAAACCTTCTGGCTCATCCTTGATCCTCTTCGTGGCATCGTTCCGCTCTGTTTCTTCTCTGTTTAGCTTCCACAGTCCGAGGTGCTCAACACAGCAAAGCACTGAGAGTTCAATTTCCAGTTTTATGTGGCGTTCTTTTAGCAGACAGTCCAACGTGAAACCTGGGCTTCTTCCGATGGTGCAAGAGTGTGTTTGCAGTCCAGAAACCAAACGTGGTCTGTAGGACGTCCCCATGATGGCTCTGTATTCCTCCTTTCCAAGTCCAGTCTCTCTTTACCTTCTGTTCTGCACCACAGCTTCCCATGCCCTGCACTCAGTATTCATACTCACAGAACTAGAGTACAGCGTGATATCACAAGATCTGTTTTAGGTTCAGAACCTTCGTGTCTTTAAGGCTCCCTCTTTAACTCCTCTGTAGTTCCACAGAACTATTTCACCACGTTAAATGCACGTTTCCAAACAGTACTCATCCACAGATCTGGTGATATGACTGGGTTTCCAATCTCTATGACCCTGCATGACCTGGATTCTCCATCATAACAACGTACACTACAGTAACCAATTTAAAAGGAAACAGGGATACAAAAAAGATTAAATGAGGAATTTAACTGTTCCAAAGCCCTGGATTTTATTTGTTTTAATATTTTGATAAACAGTACCTGGCTCCAAAGGCAGCTCTTCAATTTCCTGTGGGGAAGGAGGGAGAGAAATATCAGTACTCAGCAGAAGGCCGAGATGTCACCCAGCACGGAACACACCCCATCCCTCGCTGTGGTTCTGCTGACCTCAGGTTTGAAACCACTGCATCTCACAAACATTTCTCACAAGATTTAATGTCACTTTATGGTTTCCATTCTCTATGAAGATGATGTGACACGTATTGCAGCTTTTCGTTTGTAAGGAACAGGTCTCAATTTACCTTTATTTCAATTAATTCAGATGAAGCGCCATCAAAACTGTTTCCAAAGTCTTCAACCTCCACCTGGAGAAAGTGCAGAGCAGACACCTGGTTACCTACCAAATAACAGCACTGCAAGTGAGACCTGGATGAGAAGCCCAAGGCTGGAAATGGTTTCCACTGGCAATTGATGTTACACAAAGATCTCCAGTGCCCAGAGGAAGCCATGAGGTCAAAACCTAACCGATGGCTGCCAATGAAGCCCTCACCACCTCTGAAATATGGGATGCCTCACACAAACCTTTTAAGAGCGTCAATTCTTACTGCAGTTTGCTTTACTCCCTATGGCAAACAGAGAACCAAGAGACCTCAGCGAGCAGAGAAGAACATGCTGAGAAAACACTGCAGGGTTTCACCTAGATTCTGGCACTGTCCTCACTGAAAATAACCTGCTTCCTCAGCATTCACATCTGTCTGGAGGATAAGGGGAATGCTGGAGGACTGAGCTAAGTTTACTGCTGTAACTTCCAGAGTTGGGAGGGGAGAATAAAGTCCCCATCTGGGAAGCTTACAGGTCGGGCTGATGGAACAAAGGGGGTACTTCCCATCACACTGCACACAAATAGCTTTCGTCAAGCATTCTGTGGTACACTTCAGGAGGTAAACCTTAAGGAAAGTCATCCTCTAGAACAAACGAGTAATGTGGTAAAGCAGGGCAACAGCCACACATGGAAAACCCACCTAAAATACCTGTAAGACTTCAGTAACTGAAGGGCCATATCTTGACAAAAAGAAGCATCTAGAATAAACGTATGCTGCTGTGCAGCTGAGGAGGTGAAACATACAGAGGGAAATAAGGCTGCAGTCTTTAAGTAAAGATGAGAATGGAAGTATAAAGTCATGCACTGACTTCAAAACACGATTAAATATTGTTTCCCCGACTACACGTGACATATATGGACATATGATGCACACAAAGCACACCAAAGCATTTAAAAATCAAGAATGATAATTCCCCAAATAAGTAAAGGAATAAAAAGCAATGATGAAGAGAAGCAGCAGAGCCCCCCGTGGTTCCCACCGCTCCTTAGCTACCGTTCCACTACTGAATTGGAAAAACAAAACCAAACAAACAAAGGAAAGTCAACCTGGTCCCACACACAGAAGAGATGCATACCATCATTACTGGCATTTCTCTTGATTCTTCTTTAATTTCTGAAAACTGTGGGGATGCCTCCAAGCTCTCTACAGCGTCGTCTGTGGGCTGATCTGGAAGTTCTTTCAGCTCTGCATCAGCGTTTTCTTTACTATCAGACAGCGAGTCAAGGATGTGATCAGCACTGTAATCCTCTCCGCAATCTGCAGCATTGCCATTATCTATTTCAGCTTCATCCAACACACTAATATCCATCATGTCAATATCTTGCAAGTTATCCAAACTTGCTTCAATATCCTCCTGTAAAAAGAAAAAGCAAGCATGTATAAAAGTCACTGTAGCTTGGAAACAACACTATTGTTTCTTCACTTCCAACACAGCTCTGCATACCTGCCCATCTCCAGAATCCTCCTCCAGGCCGTTGTCTTCAGCTCCCTCTTCGTCTGGTCTACGTCCTAATGGCATTGATTGTTAGAATAGAAAAAGTTACAAACATATTTTTTAAGTTACATATTTTCATCACAGTAGGTATTCTACCCTCCTTGGCTATCCAGCTGTTCCTCATTTTCCAAAATTTAGTGTTTTTATGCTTTCTGTACAAGTGAGACAGCACAGTGTGAGCTGTGACACAGGTTTTGAGCAGCACCACTGTGCACCCCTCACATCTGGCTGAGTAGAAATTGCAGTTATTTATCTCAAATGTTCATTTTTTTTCAGAGGTGTTTACAGGAAAGAAGAAAAGAGGAAAAAAGAATAGTGGGGAGTGATAGGACATGGGAGAATGGCTTTAAACTGAGACAGGGGAGGTTTAGGTTGGATATTAGGAGGAAGTTTTCCACCCAGAGGGTGGTGATGCACTGGAACAGGTTGCCCAAGGAGGCTGTGGATGCCCCATCCCTGCAGGCATTCAAGGCCAGGCTGGATGTGGCTCTGGGCAGCCTGGGCTGGTAATTGGCGACCCTGCACACAGCAGGGGGTTGGAACTGATGAGCACTGTGGTCCTTTGCAACCCAGGCCTTTCTATGATTCTATGATAAGAAGGAAAACTATTCGTATCCAAATCTGGTAAGCACTGTGATTGCAAAACGTTCAGCAGCAGTGCCACAATTAAACCGAGCACTTTTCCAGAAGGAAAAGCAAATTGAGGGGGGAAAAAAATAGCAAAATTCTATTTAATGGGTAATAACTACTAGAAAACCCAAAGAGAAGAGGGATAGAAATCTTCACTAAACCCCCTGTACCTTTGCTGCTTCTTTTTGGAGTTCGCTTGATTGTGTTTTCGGAGATCACGGGTATTTCGTCAGGGTTCCCCCCTTCCTCCTCTATGGCCTATGAGGGGAACAGACAGCGATAGGTATTGAGATGGCAGGGCCTTCAGCTGCACCAGGGGAGGATCCGCATCCCTGGAGGTGTTCAGAACTACAGAGATGTGGCACTGAGAGCCTCCACAGCGGAACAGGTTAGAAAAGCCCTCTCAGATCATCGAGACCAGCCTTAATGGCTGTATAACTCCATCTGCAGCAGCGCACAGATACCGGAGCGCTGCCACGATCCCTGCAGGTCCACTCCAACGTGAGATATTCTGCGATTTTATAACATCTCCAAACCTTGCATCCCACAGAAAGCACCCAGAGCCGCCCGAAGCGCCGAACGCAGCGCTGTGGCGCAGCCCCGCTCCCCTCAGCGCCGCTTTGGCGCCATTTTCCCCACAGCGCCGCGCACGCGCCGTGTGAGCGCCCCCCCCCCACATGCCCACTGGTCACAGTGCACACTGACACCAACACTTCACATCACACCGGAGAGGAAGGAGGTGGTGCTGAGAGAGCTCCCCTCTGCAAGTGCTACACTCACACCCAGAACTGCCTTAATTTTACAGCAGCTGAGCAGAGATTCTCCACTGCCCCATCACAGACAAAGGTTACTGATGAGATTCATTACTTTCGGACAGAGGGTTCCAATAGAATACAGGCAGAGTGCAACGCTTAGTCCTCCCAGCCTTAAGAAAGACTGGAAGCTAAGCTCCAGGTCACCCCATGAAACACATGGCCGGCTGTCTGCTTGCAGCCCACCACGCACCTTCCCATACTTGCTGAAGAGATTCTTCAAGTCCGTTGCTCTGGTGGAGGATGAGAGCCCACTGACCCACAGGTTCCTGCCAGAACCGCTGCCAGCACGGCCTGAGGGACGGGAAACAGCCCAACATAAGAACCAACCACAGCCACTGAAGCAAGAACACAACAGTGAGAAACAACCCCACCTCCTCCCCTCCTGCTTAAACCTCTGCCAGCACAACCCTCATTTCACTGCTTCCAAACCACTTAAAACCAGCAGATAAACTGCAGCCTTCAGCAATTAACCTTAGAGCTCTACATTTGAACAGCCTTAATGAGTTCTCACCTACACACAGGCCTCCTTACATTTAATCACTTTGAAGAGAACAACGAACTATTAGATGCTGATACCAACGTTTGTCAGTTTACACTTTCATGATAGCAAACAGCATACCTTTCTCATCTTTAGAGGCTTGCTTTGCATCTCTGTCCTCCTCACCAGAGCTAAAGACAAAACAACACATTATTCAACCAGGCATAAGACAAAGCGAGTCCAGACTGCAGACTAGAACGTTATACCTACCAGTGACAATTAGCTCTGAAATAAAAGGAGCCACTGCAAATTTTTGGAAGAGTGACTGGAAATATGGGACTGGTATACTTAAGAAGACAATTAGTGCTGTTTTGCAGATGACAGGAATTAGAATAATTTAAGAAAACAACCTTTGAAGGTTGAGGAAGGAAAGAAATCAAACCCTCTGTGGTTACAAACAACAACAATTCTGCACAAGGAGAAATCAAAGCGATTCTTTAGGAATAGGCTACAATTTCAGCAGGCGTGGTGGCCAATTGAAGGAAACAGCTTATTGGCATCGCTTAACGACCCGTGACAAAAGATAGCATCTGGTCTATAACGGAGAAAAAACAAACCTCTTTTTCTGATCACCGCCCTCACTGGCTGAGGACTCTTTAGTAGCGGGGCATTCCTCTGAATTAGCTTTGTCTTCTGTTTGCTTGCCATCTTCTTTGCTATCCTTGCCTTCGGGACCTGCGCCTCTCTCCGCTGTTTCCCCACTAGAGGCTTCCAGGCCTTGGCAGCGCTTGCTACTCTGATCGCTTACGCTCTCTACTCCTACAGAGTCAGAGTCCAGCTTCTCTTCCTCTATTGTCTGTTCACTTGTCTCCCCTTTTGCTACAACTAAACGCTTTGCCTCCTTCCTTGCCATAGCTTGTGCCGATTTGCTGTCCAAATCTAAAGCATCTTCCTCCGACTGAGCGGCACCCAGAGCGTCCTCTTCCTCTGCTAGCCTCTTGCCTGGCACCACGTTACTTGCTTCCTGTGCATGTGGCTGCTCCGCTTCGGAGGTTTCTTCGTTAAGGAGCTCAGATTTACAAGTTTCCCCCAAAATGTCGAGTATTTTCTCATTTTCTACGGATTTAACAGGAATAGAATGGCACAAGGTTTAATCACCAGGGAAATACAGCAATCACAAACGTGGAACTGGCATGGCTGCCACACTAACACCAAGAGAACGGCTAAGCTACACAGAGATTGGAAAACCCTAGTGTACACAGTGTTACAAGTCCTACGCTCACTGCCCTCTGACACACTACTGCATCAGCCCTCACACGTTAACAGGGAAGAAAAATCCCCC